>JZKD02S0238695.1:86201-152098 GCA_000966675.3 Picea glauca | reverse complement strand
GCTTTGACTTTTGAATCTCCTTCATAAATATTTCTAAGCTTGTCCCAAATCTCTTTAGCAGATTTACAATGTGCAACTTTGGTGAATACCGTATCACTGAGACCATTCAAAAGTTATTTCCTGTCTTTGGAATTATTCTCACCGAGTTTCACTGTTTTGTCATTTGTTGGTGGAATTGTTGGTGTTGTGTATCCATCTAAAATTGATTGACAAACTTGAAATCCTTATGCCTATATATATGTCTTCATCATTATGCTCCAAAAGGTATACTTCTATCCATCAAACTGTGGTATTCCATTTTTATGCGATTTGGTACTCTCCATGATCTACCTTCCAGTGGTTAAACTGATTTCTGAAGGAACCTTCTCTGATACCAATTGTTGGATTACTGAGATGGGGGATGAATCAGTAATAACATAATTATAATTATTTTTCTTCAAATGTTATATCAATGTAGAATTATTATCCAATAATGAGCAGTAAGAAATAAACAATCACACACATACACAGTACACTAGTGTTTTATGTGGAAACTCAAATCGGGAGAAAACCACATAATTCTTTTTCTTATATGTCTTGAAGAATTACATTCATTGGAAGCACCAACTTCCTTTGTTTTCCAGCTGCAACGGGAAGGAGGATCCAACCCTCTAGTTTCTCCGGCTACAACCTGAGGGAAGATCTAAATCCCCAATTCTCTGGCTACAACTAGAAGGAGGCTACAACCCCCTATGTTCTCCGGCTACAACCGGAAGGTTGCTAGAACCACCTGTCATTGCCTCATCCTGCCACCCTGAAGTAGAAGTAGAATGATGGAACCACTGTCACACTATCACTGTGATATATATCACTGTAAACTTGTACCAATAAATCTGTACCATGTATATACCATGCATCAACCTGTACCTCAACCTGTAATCAACCTGTACCATAAACAAGTGCATCAACCATGCACCAACCTATACAAAAAAACCTGTAATCAACCTATACCATAAACATGTGCATCCATTCATGTACCAAGTATGTATCAATCATGTGTCAACTACTCATCAATATGTACCAACATCATCAACTATACACCTCATGTATGTGCCAACTCATCAACTACTTGTCTGAACCATGTACTCAAGATGTACCTCAACCAAAAGCCCTCATCAATTTCATCATCAAAATATGATTTGTAGCTCTATAATAGACTTTGTGTATATGATCACATTCTTGCAAACCTTTCTTAACTTTAACAACAAAAGACTAGCATTTTCATCAAACTTTTCTTTAGTCTCACATGCCTAGTTTTGGATTAGTCAACAACCCTAACTTGAAGTAATCATAACTTTATACTTGTAATGTATAAAGATATTAAACTGATACACAATTTTATTCGGTGTGTTTTATGCGATTCCTCCAAGTTTCACTACTTGTAACCTCTCATAAAAGGAGTTATATAAAAAATGACATAACTTTCTGAATTCTGGCATATTCTAGAGACTGACCTTGTAGAGAGTGCCCCACACGAAAATTTTGTTGAATTGATTTGAAAATGTTACAAAACATACTATAGATTGTACCCTAACCAACACATTTGGTTTCACTGAATTTGGTTCTGTTATGAAGAATTAATGATGTTTTTACTCGAAACACCTATTTTTGACTAGTTTCAAGACTAGCCACAAGCCCTATTTTCCACGGAGTGTAACTCCAAAAGTACAACGACCCACAAGTTGAATTTTTACCACAGATACTTGGATATGGTTTCTCAATGGCATAGAAATTTTAAGGTCTGAATCATTATAGAAAAAAACGTTATAACTAAAATGGTGAGATGACCTATAAATAACATACCTTAGAAAACACCATCAAAACAAATTATCCTTCCTTGCATTTCAGCCTTATTTTTTTCACCTTCCCTCAGAATTTCATCTTATATATCCTTGGTTACCTCAGAAACCTATAGATATTCAATATTCTCAAGTGTATCTAAAATTATAGATCCTTTCCTCTTATGTATACTCTCCAAGTAGGTTCCTTAAAAACTTCTTCTAGGTTACTTGGCCCGACTTTCCTTATTTTAGGGTTAACCCACTTCTAATTTCTCCATTAAATATATTATTGAAATAATTTATTTTGTATTCACTTTGAATTATAATACACTCATTACTTCACTATATTATTTACCTTTCAAAATCTCTTAAACCACTTTGACTACTTTAACCTTTTGTGGCTTCTAGGTGACATATGAAGGTCCTCCAACTTCGTAAGGCCATAACTCTCAAACCGTGAGGATTTATGTCACGTTCCACATACCACCAGAAATGGAATGACATGTACTATCCATATAGAATAGTATTATCTGAAAATATATCATACCTCATACTGTTACCCATCAAATAAACTTGGGTCCATTACCCAAACCCGGGGTCTCCAGCTTCTCATGGTCATAACTCTCTAGCCATGAGGAGTTATGTGATGTTCTACATACCACCGAAAATGGCATGAAAAACACTATCCATCTAGGATATTTTTCCTGACAAATTCACTATACTTCATCTCATTATTCCAAAATTAAGCATGGGTTATTTTACACTGCAAAGAGTCTTCCCATGAGGGCTTTCACCATAAGGGGACTACTTTGGAGTTCATCCATATTTACTTATTATCAACCATGACAAAACAATAATGAGTCAGATTTACATCAAACAATCTTGGGTCCATTACCCAAACCTTTGTGCTACGGGGCTTTCTTCAAGGGTTCACATCAATGAAAACCAACCTTAATCAACAGTTTGTAGGACACAAAACAATAGAAGCGCAAATTTGAGCTCACCAACCTGATAAACCGTGATCCAAAAAGAGACTAAGTATGGAATGAAGAATCCATACATGCTTTATAAAATCTCATGTCCATACTTTATAAAAGTACATATTTCATGTGTAATTATTTATTTCAATATTTTAAATCTAAAATTTAGTAATATATAATGTACTTGTTCTTTAGATTTCTTGACTTTTATTTTAATATTTTTAAATATAATCATAAGCCTAATTATAATTTCATCTTAATTTATGTTTAGTATATGATTCAATAATGCACTTAAAATTTAATATCTATATTTTATAAAAATAAATGTTTAATGTAAATGATTATTTACTTTAGTATTTTTAAATATAGAATTTAAAAAAGATTTGTTTTGTTTACTTCAATTTTTTTAAAATAAGAGATTTAACATCCTTTAATAATTTTATGTAATTAAATTGTACAACATCAATATTTAATATTAATAATTTAATATTTGAAAATATTGTTTTTAAATCATGTTAGATAGTTGATAGGGATCAACATTAATACACAATGGCATTCTTGAGCCCATCAGTCCAGGAGTCCGCCTGACAATTTGTGTATCGCAGAACCTCAGGTGCTATTTCGAGGACACAACAATAGAATCTCAATTTTCAACCCACCAGCGTGAGAACCTACGCTCCAAAATGTGGCTAAGTATGGAATGAGGAAATTGTACATACTTTATAAAATCTCATGTCCATAATTTATAAAATTACATATTTAATAAGTATAATTATTTATTTCAATATTTTAGATCTAAAATTTAGTAATATCTAAAGTACTTATCCTTTAAATTTCTTGACTTTTATTTTAATATTTTTAAATACAATCATAAACCTAATTATAATTTCTTTTTAATTTATGTTTTGTATATGGTTCAATGTTGCACTTAAAAATTAATATATATATTTTATAAAAATATATGTTTAATGTAAATGATTATTTATTTTAATATTTTTAAATATAGAATTTAAAAAAAAATTGTTTTTCTTACTTCAATTTTTTTTAAATAAGAGATTTAACATCCTTTAATAATTTTATGTAATTAAATTGAACAATATCAATCTTTACTATTAATAATTTAATATTTGGAAATATTTGTTTTAGATAATGTTAGATAGTTGATAGGGATCACCATCCGTAAACAATCACAATATTGAGCCCGCTAGCTCGGGAGTTCACCTGTCAATTTGTATATCACGAAACTCTGAGTGTTGCTTGGAGGAAACAAAACAATAGAAGCACAATTTTGAGCCTGCCAGCCCATGAGTTCGCCTGTCAATTTGTATATCACGGAACTCTGGGTGTTGTTTGTAGGACACAGAACAATAGAAACACAATTTTGAGCCCGCCAGCCTGATAACCCATGATAAAAAAAATTGGCTAAGTATGGAATGAGGAATCCGTACATGGTTTATAAAATATCATGTCCATACTGTATAAAAGTACAGATATATTGTGTATAATTATTTATTTCAATATTTTAAATCTAAAATTTAGTAATATATAACGTTTTTATCCTTTAGATTTCTTGATTTTTATTTTAATACTTTTAAATATAATCATAAGCCTAATTATAATTTCATCTTAATTTATGTTTACTGTATGATTCAATAATGCACTTAAAAATTAATATCTAAATTTTATAAAATACATGTTTAATGTGAATGATTATTTACTTTAGTATTTTTAAATATAGAATTTAAAAAACTATGTTTTGTTTACTTCAATTTTTTTAAAATTTAACATCCTTTAGTAATTTTGTGTAATTAAATTGTACAATATCAATATTTAATATTAATAATTTAATATTTATAAATAATGTTTTTATATAATGTTAGATAGTTGATAGGGATCACCATTCGTCAACAATCGCAATCTTGATTCCGCCAACCCGAAAACCCGCGATCCAAAATGTGGTTAAGTATGGAATGAGGAAGTCCTACATACTTTATAAAATCTCATTTCCATACTTTATAAAAGTACATATTTAATGAGTATAATTATTTATTTCAATATTTTAAATCCAAAATTTAATAATATCTAACGTACTTATCCTTTAGATTTCTGGACTGTTATTTTAATATTTTTAAATATAATCATAAATCTAATTTTATTTTCATCTTAATTTATGTTTTATATACGATTCAATAATGCACTTAAAAATTAATATCTATATTTTATAAAAATACATGTTTAATGTAAATGATTATTTATTTTAATATTTTTAAATATAAAATTTTAAAAAGATTTGTTTTGTTTACTTCAATTGTTTTAAAATAAGAGATTTAACAACTTTTAATAATTTTGTGTAATTAAATTGTACAGTATTAATAATTTAATATTTGGAAATAATGTTTTTAGATAATGTTAGATAGTTGATAAGCATCACCATCCATCAACAATCACAATCTTGAGCCTGCGAGCCCGACAGTCTGACTGCCAATTTGTATATCGCAGAATTCTGGGTGTTGTTTTAAGGACATAGAACAATATAACCGTAATTTTGAGCATGCCACCCGAGAACCTGTGATCCAAAAAGTGGCTAAGTATGGAATGAGGAAGTTGTACATACTTTATAAAATCCCATGTCAATACTTTAGAAAAATACATATTTAATGTGTATAATTATTTATTTCAATATTTTAGATCTAAAATTTAGTTATATCTAACGTACATATCCTTTAGATTTTTTTAAAACAAGAGATTTAACATCTTTTAATAATTTTGTGTAATTAAATTGTACAATATTAATATTTAAAAATAATGTTTTTAGAGAATGTTAGATAATTGATAATAAATATTTTATTTATTATTTTTAGTAAATATTCATTTTTTAAATATATTTAATGAGTAAAAATAATAATGACATAGAATGGATTAAGAGAAACTACAATGTTGAAAAATAAATAAAAAGAAAGTACTGATAGAATTTAGGTGTGGTGATGTATTATTTGTCTATGACATTGCCACAATTGAATTTGAACTATTTAATTTAAATGGTATTAAATTGATACATGTGAGCATATTTTGCAGTTGTCCATGATAATCGTGTTCTGCAACTATAATCTAGGAATAATTTTTACAGGTAAATTAACTTTTAATTTACTCTTAATTAACTCAACAAATTAACTATTAAATAAATGATAAATACATAAAATAAAAAGACAAAATAAAATGTACAATAAAATCAATCACTTACTTTTAGGCAAGACTACACTGCCATGCAACACTTATTTAATACTAATAATTTTCATTTTCTATTTTCTATAATACCCTCACCCTCCAATTCTTAATACAATGAATTTATTTATTTAATATTAATGCATTTGCTTCCCCACACTTACCATGAGGAACCACACTTACCCTGAGGAATAGGAATGGATACATTTAATAAGCTTTTAATTTTTAATGCCTTTTCTATGGAGGTTAACTACGACAACCAATTCTCAATACAATGAATTTATTTATTTATAAAGAGGATAATGCATTTTCTTCCCCACACTCGCCATGAGGAATAAGAATGGGTACATATAATAAGCTTTTCATTTTTAATGCCTTTTCTATGGAGGTTAACAATTACAGCCAATTCTTAATACAATGAATTTATTTATTTATTAAGAGGGATAATGCATTTGCTTCCCCACACACACCATGAGGAATTGTAATGGGTACATTTAATATGATTTTAATTTTTAATGTTTTTTTTTTTTTTTAATGGTTTTTAACTACGACCACCAATTCTTAATACAATGAATTTATTTTTTAAGAGGACAAGAATTTATTTATTAAGAGGACAACGAATGATTATGTTTAATAAGTTTTAAATCAGTAATGTTTTCTTAGGATTAATTAGCACACCCAAAATTTTGTGGATGATGAATGTTTATAGTCTATGAAATTTACATCAATTAGGCAAATTTGTTCTATAAACATACTAAAAAACAAACAAACTTTAAGACACACAATGAGAACCCTAACCCTCACATTAACCTTAAGGCGAAAACAGTTAAAAAAAAACGTCTTTGCACATAACACACCTTGTGGAAGTGAATCCTCCACTTTCACCTGCATGTACCTTCAACTTCTTATAAAATGATGAATGACGTCCAACTCCATTTTCTTCTTAGTCGGCTCGATGGTAACCTTCCCACTTGCAAAATGACATCCAATTCCACTTTATTTTTGGCCTCAGCTCGATGGTAACTTCCAAGGTTAAAGTGAAACACCATTTGAAAGGCTGACATCATGCCTCATTAACAACAATTAACAACAGTAATTTCAATAATTTTTATTGACATAGGGTAAAAAAAATGAAATGATAATAAAACAACTAAATTTAAATGTATTAAAACACCTTGAACCATTATAGTTATGCTAATAACCTTAATCATCTTTTTAATGATAAACAAACATCTTTTATCATAAAAATAAGTTAATGCTTGAAATCACAACCTTTGATTTCCAAGAAACGAAAATGAATAATCAATAAAATCTTACTCAATTCCAACGATCGGCTCCAGCCATGCATCTAACCATCTAACCATGTAAATGCTAGGCGACTAGGTTTTAAATTATTCTCATCATTTTATTAAGTTTTGGATTGGAGAGGCCCACAATAATCTCTGGGAGTAATGGGAGTAATCTCAGAATTTACTTCCTCTTTGCAATTTATGTTCAAGAATTCTTTCATTAGGATGAATGTAATGAATGATAAGCGTTCTTTCATTAGGATGAATGTAAAAAATGATAAGGGGATAGAAAATGAAGCCAGTCCTTTGCCAAGGGATAATAATTTTGCATATTAAATGTGGTTGTTTCTCATTTCTTACTCCAATGTCTAATAAAAACAATATTTTGTATAACTGCATTTTGCATCCCATTGTGTGTTATATTTGTTTTCTTTTCGTGAATATGCACGTGATATTTTTTTCCCTCTCTTGTATTTTGTATTGGTGTTGTTGGAACACACACAATTCTAAACTTTCGAGATTTATATTTTTTACCTCGCGAAAATAAAATGTTACTTGAAGAGAGCAAAAACTTGGGAAGTGGCCTTTTAATTTTAAAACAAATTCATTATTGGTTAGTTAATAATAAGGCGTGCACGATATCTGTCATTGATGAGTTTTCCCTTTTGATCGAATGATCCTAGTAACCTTCGGAGGTCTAGAGTCACCTGATTTTTAAAGAGGTAAATCTCTAACGATCGCTTCAGAGCTCCATGCTTCGGATGTTTCAATAAGTCTAAACAATAAAAATCCCCGAAGTCTGAGCTCCCGAAATACTTAAAGTTAAAGCGGTTAATTAAGAATTAAGATCAACTACAAGATAATTAATGACATTCGTGATTGGATACAGTTAACGATTTGAATAATTACTGTAATTTGCTAGGTAACAAATTTCATTAGATTTTATTTGATAATCTCTCTGTAAACAAATCTATAAAAGCTCTTCGAATTTCCAAATTATTTTACCATTTACAATTAACATTTTTGTTCATTGAAGAGCTTACAAACCTCTCTTGTTATAGGTAAGTAATATTATTTTCTTAAGGATTATTACGCCATGAAGAGTTGCAAGAAAACTTGATGGATAAGATTTTAGAATCTAGTGGAATGATAAATCCGTTCAGAAGATGGATAAACTAACAAAAAGACCAAATATAGCAGGGAAGGGGCTAAATAGATAGAAAAGGGAGCACAAAATCTCTGAAGTGATAAGTCTTTGAAGTACAGGATCTCTTGCCACCTGTCCTCTTGATTTTAATGGTGAGGATATACTTCGAAACTCTAGGCTTCGGGCGTTATGAGGTGCAAATTTCTGAGGTGAAAATCTCCGAAGTACTAAGTCTCCAAAGTACAGGATCTTTTGTCATGTTTCCTCTTGATTTCAACGGTGAGGATTTACTTTGGAAATACGGGCTTCAGGCGTTCTGAGGTGAAAATTTCCGAGGTGAGAATCTCCAAATTGCTCATTCTCTGAAGTAAAGGATCTCCTGCCATGTGTCCTCTTGATTTCAACGGTGAGGATTTACTTCGAAACTCCGAGCTTCAGGCGTTCCAAGGTGAAAATATTTGAAATGCTAAGTCTTTGAAGTACACGATCTCTTTCCACGTGCCCTATTTAATCAACAATCCAGATGGGCTTCGGCTCTCTGGGAGTTCTTCATTCATCAATGCTTGCATCCCCCCGGAGTACGAAATAACCGAATACGGGGATCGTCTAACACATGTCCCCCACTCAAATCGACGAACAAGAATTTTACGAAATTCTTTTTATCTTCTCTACATATGACCAAGAGCTATGACCTCGACTTAACTTTGGATGCTTATCTCACTTTACGAAGATCAACAATCAAATTTTAATGGATCGTGGAGATCAGCAGGTGAGAGCGATTTTGGGGGGCAAAGTTCCGCAGGGTTTAATTTCGAAGGGTGGTCCCGAAATTTAAACCATAGTTTTCTCTCAGGGGTATGTGGCATCACTATGTGCATTGTGGGATGAAAAGAGGGTTACTTCAAACCACCCCCTTGTAGCCCACAAAATATATAAACATAAATGGACATTGGAGAAACACATGTCACACCTTCCACATCAGTTAACCTATTTACCCCACCACCTACACTTGTCCCCACGTTATCATATTCGTGAGAAGATTTGCTTTCTCATAACTATTAGCCATCATGTAATGAGCCAACACTGATCTACCTGTCGCACTATCACTCCCCTCATGTTTCCAACTGATGTACTTCTTCTAGTAAACACATTTGAAGAACAAATAACAACGAAATCATATGACGAGGACAAAAAACAATTGATTATGATGACCTCAATGGACATATGTGGCCAATTCAAAGAAAAAATGAAAATGAGCACGTCTACGAGTATATGAAGAGAAATATGAAAGCACCAACTCAAACAATATTTGTATGTTGTCGTTTCATTCGAATTACATTCTATTTTTAGGACATATTGTATGAAGTCCAATGGTTTTTGAGTTGTGATAATTTTTGTATAAAAAGATAGATTTCAGATCTATTCAAGGTTGCTTCTTGCCGGATGTAATAGAGAAAACTCTCATTTTTTAGTATTAATACAAGTGTAGAAAAAGATTCTAATTTTTTTTTAGATTGAGATGTGTGTTTCTCCTGTATTTCCATATCTATGAATTTCCTTATGCAATTCCTTGATAAGTGATTGATTTCAATTCAATATCACAACTACTGTAATCACAATATATCAACAATTTATCAAGTAACTAGTTTTTCCTCTATATTTAGTATAAGTAAAGAACGACCTGCAAGTTGTTTGAATTATTGCATTTCATAGATTGTTCAAGTGCACACTATCTACTTTTCTTCTGTTGCAAAAAAGGTGAGATTCATCTGCAATTCATGCCTAGATTTTTTTAATAGTCCTGTAAGTTTCATTCATTCCATTTGATATTACAATTGCGACTCAGATAATGAAATACGACCTCTATACTTTCCTATTATTAATTTTATTTAAGGATCATTTCCTATATAACTAAAGGTAGAAAAAACACTCTTTAAAAAAACTATCTTCAAACATTCCTGATGCCTGACATTACTCTTTGAGCCTTAAGTTTAATCTCAGGAACAACATCTTTTTGGCATCATTGTCGGGGATGAAGAAATGAAGTTATTTTCCATGGGAAAATGACAAGGTAAATTTCTATCTTTGATGGTGAAAAAAGATTGAATACATAAGTAAGGATTATTTTTATCTTTCACTTGGCGACTCCACCACAGACAAAACTGGCATTCGTTCGAAAGAATACTAGAAAAAATCTAGACAATAAGCAAACCACACTAATGTCAGCTCCCAAAAAGTTGTTGAAACCAAAGGGATACCTCAAATCGACTGTTGCATCAGTAGGTAAATTATATAAACCCAAAGTTACACAAGTTAATGCTAAGTTCTAGGTTGAATAATTCCCCCCTAATGAAAGTTTTAAACAAATTCATTCTACAAAGGCATTGATTAGTAAACCTAAGTCTAAACTCAAAAATCCAGAGGTAATTGTTCCCGACATAAAAGTCGATATTGACCCAATAGATGCTTTTATCAGTGAGAAAAAAATATCCCTTTTGATACCCGTTGCCATTGACACCCTGCCCATTCTATCCTTACTTGAAGTAAAGCTTTCAGTTTCCCGAAACTATGAAGAATATATTTTATACCTTGATTCACCCACTATTGGTTCTCCTATATATACATCTTATAAGTCTAAGGAAACCAACCCACATTTCCCTTTTCCTTCTCTTTTAGATTTTCCATCTCTGATGCAGGAGCATCCACACCTCATCAAGCGAGCCAGCGCTTGGAGAAAGAAAATACAGCTGGATAGCGCCAGCACCAAAATTTTGAAACACTTTGAAACTGTTGCGCAAGACATTAATGTATTGATGTGATGAAGCGCACTTTGTATATTGTAAAGGGACCTTGAGCCTTTAAGCTCTCATCCTAAGTAGATAGGAAGGCATTTAATAGTTTTAATGCTATTAGATAGGAATTTATTGTAGATTTGATAGTTGTAGAATTCGAGAGGGCAAACAGAATATAGGCACCCTCCTTTGTACATTGTATTATTTTATTCATTCAGGAGCAAGAAGCAGAGCAGAGCAGAGAAGTGTATGAAGAACCCCATGTACAGATATTGAATTAATAGAAGAACTTTGATTCAATTCCATGGCTGTGATTATTCTCTGTGTGTTGTTGATATTATGTTGTTGCATATTTGCTTCTTGTTATGCTTTTGTTTTATATATTGTGTATGTGCTTTCATGGTAGATTCGAAACCTGAGTGAATAAGAGAATGAGTTTCAATTGTTTCTCTGTTTGAGCCAGGAGATTCGTGCATAGAGTGCAGTCAAATTCATCCACATAGAGTGCGTTGATGAGGCTCAATGGTTAAACTCTTATTCTCACTCACCCAGATTTGAATTGGGTTCTTTCGAGCCGTGCAGGGGAAGTGCAGGTCGAAAGAGAAGTCTCAGCAGCTAGTCTGAGAAGAGGAAGGCAGGGACTACGGTGGTTGCGAATGCACATAGTCCGGGTGACTTCAACACTTTGAGAATTGTAGGAGGACAAGCACAGGAAGCATGCGCAAGGGTCTCTGAAGGAGTCATAGGAAATTAAGCTCAGGAGGGATAGTTCCATTTCGGAGGTAGTGGGAACAGATCCAGGAAAGGTTCGAACAGGAAAGGCTTTGAAGTGAAGAAATTCGTCAAGGAGAGGAACCAACGAACAAGGTTCGCAGTGGGGAGTTGTGAAGTCCCAGGGACTGTCCGATCGTGGAGAAGTTGAGGGGAAGTTGACCCATAGACACAGGGAGGACCAACACCATCGCATATCGGCATTCGACGTTTGTCGAGGGGAGGCACAGACTCGTTGAAATCGTGATTCGCGATTTCCTAAATCAACAGGAGCCGTCGATCAGAGAACAAACACGTGGCACACGATCCCGAGGAGTCGGAGAATCGGGGTTCAGCGTTCGGGGTTTCTAGCAGCAAGGAAACTTTGCATCATGGATTCGCGATCCACGAAATCTCGACGGTGACATGGCGGAGTGGGACCATGAGGTTTCGGTGGAATACAGGTGGCATTGTATCGGAAGATCGGCACCTCAGAGCTCAGGGTTTTGGACAGTCAGGTTGTGGACATCGTAAGCAATGATTGCCCGATAGGGAAATCCCCGACAAGTGGAAAGCGTTGACCTGTTGACCCATCGGGGTTCGGGGTTTTGAGTTGCACGAGATTTGTGAACGATTTTTGCGACACCGCGAGACCCGATTTCCCGAGAAGCGAAGGGGAGATCGTCGAAGGAGAGCTGTGGGTAGTGATAACTCCCGAGAGGAGTTGGAGGAGCATTCACGCTCTTCAGGCCGAGGATTGTGAAGGTCCTGGCGAGAGGCGGGTTGGACCGTGAGGGTTTCGAATTCGCGTCAAGTGGTATCAGAGCCCGAAATCTTGTCTGTACATTTCAGGCGAGAGAAGGGAAGGAGAAAGGGAAAGCACTCTGATACACACGATTCGCGTCAAGTGGTATCAGAGCAGGAGTATCTTTGCTTTCTGAAGTAGAGACAGAGGAGATATAATGCTTCCTAGAAGAGAAAGGTAGTCACCTGATCGTGAAGACAGGGATGCCCGAAGAAGGGGTAGGCCAGCAGGGAATCCAGAGATGGAGTGCCAGATGAGAGATCTTCGAGCAAGGCTCGAAGAGATGGAAACTTCGCAGAGACGTGGGGATGGTGCAGTAGAGTTCAGTGATTCCGAGGTGGAAGAGGAAGTTGGACACGAGGCAGAAGAGGTCTCAGCAGAGGATGCTTCAACAGAGAGGTTGATAAGAGCTATCGCCAGGATGAGCTTAAAGACGAAAATGGACATTCCCGTCTATGAGGGAAGTCTAAACGCAGAGGAGTTGCTGGATTGGATCCGAGCACTCGACACCTACTTCGATTATTAGGATATCGAACAGGACAAGAAGGTAAGGCATGCTATCACGAAGCTGAAAGGACATGCAGCCTTATGGTGGGATGAATTGCAGGCTGATAGGCACTGCAAAGGAAAACAAAAGGTAAAAATATGGGATCGGATGATCGCTAAGATGAAGGCAAAGTTCATCCCTAGAGATTTCCAGATCACACTGTTCAGGTGGATGCAGAACCTGAGACAGAAGTTGATGATGGTGAAAGAGTACACCAAGGAGTTTTACAGACTCAACATCAGA
Source organism: Picea glauca (assembly GCA_000966675.3). Lineage (NCBI taxonomy): Eukaryota > Viridiplantae > Streptophyta > Pinopsida > Pinales > Pinaceae > Picea > Picea glauca. Next base: position 138,503 of record JZKD02S0238695.1, on the reverse strand, counting down.
GCAGGTCATCGGGAGAGTGAGGACGAAAAGGTGGCGAGATACCTGAATGGAATGAGGTATGACATTTAGGATGAATTGAGCATGGTTTCCATCCGAATAGTTGAGGATGTGTACCAGATGGCTCTAAAGGCAGAAGAAAAGTTGAACCGCAAGAAGGGACAGCGAGGGTGAGGCGGGAGTCAGCCAAGAGCCAAGGCAATTTCCCAAGAAAGAATTCAGAAGCCCAAAGAGGATTGGAAGAGACCTCAGGGTAAGATGGAGAGAGGTGGATCCTCACAGAGAGGAAAACAATATGCTGAGCCGAGGAGGCAACATACAGAGCAGGGTGGTGGATATGTCGACGTGAACACATTTCCTCGTACCCGAGGTAGAGGAAGAGGCAGAGGAGGAATTGTCACATGTTTTATATGTGGAAAAGACGGACACAAAGCTGTTGATTATCCAGACAGGAAGCCAGATAGAAGTGAAGCTCACATCAATGAGGCGCAGAGGTGTGATGATGAGGATGAGGATAGCGGAAGATCACTTGGAACACATAAGATTCTTTTAGCATCTGAGAAAGAGGTGGAGAGCGCAGTGCAGAGGAGCAGACTATTCAGAACGGCTTGTACAGCCAAGGGCAGGAAATGAAAAGTCATAGTGGACAGTGGGAGCACTGATAATCTCATTTCGACCGAGATGGTGGAAAAGATGGAGCTGGAAACAACTAAGCACCCGAGTCCATATAAAGTCTCGTGGTTACAGAAAGGACACCGGGTAAGTGTCACTAAACAATGCTTAGTTAAATTCAAAATTGGGAATTACCATGATGAGATTCTGTGTGATGTTATTCCCATGGACGTATGCCACATATTGCTGGGTAGACCATGGCAATATGATAGAAATTTTGTTCATGACGGAAGGATGAACACATATACCTTGGAGAAGGATGGAAGAACACACAGATTGCTTCCGATAAAAGATAAAGAAGTGAAGCTGGAAGTAACCAACACGATACTTCTCATGAGTGGAAAGGAGCTTCTCACCGAGATGGAGAAGAATGAAGATCCACAATTCTTTGTTTTCAGGAAACTGAGAATTGTCTTGACAAGCACAAGAGTGGACGACTTGCCAGAGGAGATTCAGGAACTACTGGGAGAGTTCGCTGATATCATCATGGATGAACTACCTCGTTCGTTTCCACCGATGCGGAGTGTGAGTCATCATATCGATCTCATACCTGGAGAAATTTTACCGAATAAGGCAGCGTACAGGTTGACACCTCAAGAGAGCGAGGAAGTCAAGAGGTAGGTACAGGATCTGCAGGACAAGGGACTGGTCAGAGAGAGTCTGAGTCCATGTGTCGTTCCAACGGTACTGAGTCTGAAAAAGGATGGAGGCTGGAGGATGTGCACAGACTCCAGGGCGATTAATAAAATCACCATCATGTACAGATTTCCATTGCCGAGAATGGATGACTTGATGGATTGCCTAAGTGGGGAAAATTACTTTTCCAAAATTGATCTCAAGAGCGGATATCATCAGATCCGGATGAGAGAGGGTGATGAATGGAAGACATCATTCAAAACAAACGAGGGTTTGTATGAATGGTTGGTCATGCCGTTTGGTTTGACAAATGCGTCGAGCACTTTTATGAGGCTAATGAATGAAGTCCTGCGGGAATTCATTGGCAAATTTGTTGTCGTATATCTAGACGACATACTGATTTTTAGCAAGACCAAGGTTGAACACATGAGGCATTTGGCCATTGTGATGAGAAGGCTACAACAGGAGAAGTTGTTGATCAATTTGAAGAAATGTTCCTTCATGCAGACAAAACTCATTTATTTGGGTTTTGTAATCTTGGCGAATGAATTGAAGATGGATCCTGAGAAGGTAGACGTAATTAGGAATTGACCATCGTCGAGGAATGTTTTTGAGGTAAGGAGCTTCCATGGGTTAGCTAGTTTCTACAGAAAATTTATTAGAAATTTCAGTGGAATTAGTGCCGCAATGATGGACACCGTAAAGAAGCGGCATAAGAATTTTCATTGGACAGCCGAGGCTGAAAGGAGATTCAATCTGTTGAAGCGAAAGATTACAGAGCAGCCAATTCTAGTGCTGCCAGATTTTCAGAAAACATTTCAAGTGAAATGTGATGCCAGTGGGTATGTTGTTGGAGGGGTCCTGAGTCAGGATGACAAACCTGTTGCATATTACAGCGAGAAGCTGGATGATGCAAAGCTGAAATACTCCACATATGATAAAGAGTTCTATGCCATTATACATGCATTGAAAAAGTGGAGGCATTACTTGATACCCATGGAATTTGTATTGTACAACGATAATCACACATTGCAGTTCGTGAGTCAACAGGATAAGTTGAACCAGAAGCATGTGAAATGGGTGGAGTATATGTAGAATTTCACGTTTGTGATCAAACACATTTCGGGGACTGCTAATAAGGTGGCTGACGCCTTGAGCAAGAAATGTTTATTGCTGCAGGAGTTTCAAATCAAAACCTTGGGTTTTGAAAATTTGAAAGATATGTATACAGGTGATGCAGACTTCGGAGAAGCATACGAGGCAGCCGAGAATCCAGTTCTCAGGGATCGGACTCCGTGGGTTGATTACTTGATCCAGGATGGATTGTTGTTTCGGGGCAATCAACTATGCATTCTGAATTGCTCCATGAGGGAGAATTTGGTAAAGGAAAAACACAGCGGAGGCTTAGCAGGTCATTTTGGACATGATAAGACATTCGCCAAGCTGAGCAAATCGTATTTTTGGCTGGGGATGCGCACCGATATAAAATGGTTTGTTGACAGGTGTCGGATATGTCAACACGTAAAGGGCTGAAAGTAGAACACAGGGTTCTATCAGCCATTTCCCATACCTGAGAGGCCATGGGAAGCCATTAGTATGGATTTTGTTCTAGGATTTCCGAGAACAGAACGAGGAGTGGATTCCATCTTTGTAGTGGTGGACAGGTTTTCGAAAATGTCCCATTTCATGCCGTGTCAGAAGACCAGTGATGCGACACACATCGCCAACTTATTTTTCGAAGAGATTGTGCGATTTCATGGATTGCCGAGAAACATAGTCTCGGATCGGGATACGCAATTCATAGGTCACTTCTGGAGGACGCTATGGAAGAAGCTAGGGACCGACTTGGAGTTCAGTTATGATTATCATCCGCAAAGAGATGGACAAATAGAGGTGGTGAACAGAAGTCTGGGGGATCTATTAAGAAGCTTGGTGACAGAGCACCACAGCAGTTGGGACCAGATATTGCCACAGGAGGAATTTGCGTACAATGATTCGGTGAATCGGAGTACATGGAGAATTCCATTTCAGATTTTGTATGGGACACAACCGAGAGGAGTTTCTGAGCTCAGGGAGTCAGGACAAGCTGAAACTAGCAGTGCGAGCGCTGAAGAATTCGCTGAAGCGATGGAGGAACTTCACACATAGGTAAAGCAGCGACTGCAGAAGTCGAATCAAGAGTATAAGCGCAGAGTTGATCAGAGGAAAAGACAACTTCAACTTGAAGTTGGTGACATGGTTATGGCGCACTTGAGGAAAGAAATGTTTTCGAGGGGAACATATAACAAGCTCAATATGAAGAAGATTGGACCATGAAAAGTCCTGAGGAAATTCGGGGAGAATGCATATGAGATTGAGTTATCGGATGGCATCGGGATATCTCTCATTTTTAACATTTTGGATTTATACCCAAACAGGGCTGGGGAAGAAGACACTGGAACTAAGGAACCAGTGGTCCAGTGGCAGAAGCAATTACCAGTTGCACAGAAGCCGCAGATGGAGTGCATACTGGATAAAAGAGTAGGAAGAAAGACCAGGAGAAAGCAGTATTTTGAATACCTGGTGAAATGGAAGAATCACCCAGTGGAGGATGCCAGCTGGGAGACTAAAGAAGTCATACGGAAGCATGGGAAGACTATGTAGGAGCTCATGGACAGGAGCCCATGAAAATTTTCGAGCCGAGGAGTATGATGCAGGAGCATCCACACCTCATCAAGCGAGCCAACGCGTGGAGAAAGAAAATACAACTGGATAGCGCCAACACCAAAATTTTGAAACACTTTGAAACTGTTGCGCAAGACATTAATGTATTGATGTGATGAAGCGCACTTTGTATATTGTAAAGGGACCTTGAGCCTTTAATCTCTCATCCTAAGTAGATAGGAAGGCATTTAATAGTTTTAATGTTGTTAGATAGGAATTTATTGTAGATTTGATAGTTGTAGAATTCGAGAGGGCAAACAGAATATAGGCACCCTCCTTTGTACATTGTATTATATTATTCATTCAGGAGTAAGAAGCAGAGTAGAGCAGAGAAGTGTATGAAGAACCCCATGTACAAATATTGAATTAATAGGAGAACTTTGATTCAATTCCATGGCTGTGATTATTCTCTGTGTGTTGTTGATATTATGCTGTTGCATATTTTCTACTTGTTATGATTTTGTTTTATATGATGTGTATGTGGTTTCATGGTAGATTCGAAACCTGAGTGAATAAGAGAATGAGTTTCAATTGTTTCTCTGTTTGAGCCAGGAGATTCCTGCATAGAGTGCAGTCGAATTCATCCGCATAGAGTGTGTTGATGAGGCTCAACGATTAAACTCTTATTCTCACTCACCCAGAGTTGAATTGGGTTCTTTCGAGCCCTGCAGGGGAAGTGCAGGTCGAAAGAGAAGTCACAGCAGCTAGTCTGAGAAGAGGAAGGCAGGGACTACGGTGGCTACAAATGCACAGAGTCCAAGTGACTTCAACACTTTGAGAATTGTAGGAGGACAAGCACATGAAGCATGCGCAAGGGTCTCTAAAGGAGTCAGAGGAAATTAAGCTCAGGAGGGATAGTTCCATTTCGGAGGTAGTGGGAACAAACCCAGGAAAGGTTCGAACAGGAAAGGCTTTGAAGAGAAGAAATTCGTCAAGGCGAGGAACCAATGGACAAGGTTCGCAGTGGGGAGTTGTGAACTCTCAGGGATCGTCCGATCGTGGAGAAGCTACGCGGAAGTTGACCCATAGATGTAGGGAGGACCAACACCATCGCATATCGACATTCGACGTTTGTCGAGGGGAGGCGCAGACTCATTAAAATCGTGAGTCGCGATTTCCCGAATCAACGGGAGCCTTCGATCAGAGCAGAAACATGTGGCGCACGATCCCGAGGAGTCGGAGAATCGGGGTTCGGCGTTCAGGGTTTCTAGCAGCAAGGAAACTTTGCATCATGGATTCGCGATCCGCGAAATCCTGATGGTGACATGGCAGAGTGGGACCACGAGGTTTCGGTGGAATACAGGTGGTGCTGTATCGGAAGATCAGCACCTCGGAGCTCAGGGTTTTGAACAGTCAGGTTGTGGACATCGTAAGCAGCGATTCCCCGATAGGGAAATCCCCGACAAGTGGAAAGAGTTGACCCGTTGACCCATCGGGGTTCGTGGTTTTGAGTTGCACGAGATTTGTGAACGAGTTTCGCGACACCGCGAGACCCAATTTCCCGAGAAGCGAAGGGGAGATCACCAAAGGAGAGTTGTGTGTAGTGATAAGTCTCGAGAGGAGTTGGAGGATCATTCACGCTCTTCGGGCCGAGGATTGTGAAGGTCCTCGCGAGAGGTGGGTTGGACTGTGAGGGTTGCGACTTTGCATCAATATCCTAACGTCCTTTTTTCGGAACTTCCTTCGTCGCATCCCGAAGTAGTCAAAAGCTCGCCACTTCAGTCCCTCGAAGTTTTTGAAAATCCCCTTTATAGCTTCCGAAGTTCGTCTCTTAGACTTCTAATCACTGGTGCCGAAGGCGGTGGAGAAGGAAAACAATGTCAAGGATAAGCTCCGCCTCCTAGAATATTTTCCAAGGTAGCTTTCAGATACACTCCCTTGGTCCTCCCTATCATCTTTAATGATTTTCCTGAAAATTATATGAAAAACCTACCGAAATTCATAGCCTTTTTTGATCAGTTTGTTGATATCCTTGGAATCGAATATGAGGATGTTTACTCAAGACTGTTAGTACAAACCTTTGAAGGAAAAGTGAGGACCTACTTCATAGGGCTGCCTGTAGGTTCCATACGATCATATGATGATCTGGAAATTTCCTTCTAAAGATAGCAAGGTGAAATGGACTGTTGAAGCTAAAGAATCATTCGAGCGCATCAAGAAATATATAGGGGAAGTACCTATGTTAGAAAGTCCATATTATACAAAGGAATTCATGATATTTTTGTTCGATTCCGAACATACTATTGCAATGATACTCCTACAAAAGAACAAGGAAGGATTCAAGAAACCAATATATTTTTTCAGCAAAAGCCTCAAGGATGCAGAATTAAGGTACGATATACTTGAGAAGCAAGCATACGCAATGGTGAAGGATCTCAAGGATTTTAGGACATATGTACTTCATTCCAAGCTAATCACTTATGTGCAAACTAATGTTATCTACTAAATTTTAGTTCAATCGGACAATGATGGGAGAAGAAGACAATGGTTGGCTGAAATTCAAGAATTTGATCTAGAAGTGAAACCAACCAAGCTAGTCAAAGGTCAAGGCCTGGAGAAATTGTTATCGGAATCATATTTCTGGGCTCTTGGGATAAATCACCTGGAATCACACAGATATCTTCCAGATATCGAGGAGATTGATGATCAAACCCCTACGATTCATATTGTAGATATTTTTTCTTCCCCTGCCTGGTATTGTGATATTGTTTCATACCTGCTTACCCTTCAGTGCCCAATTGACATAACTTTGTCCAAAGCGAGAACTTTGAAGCTACACACAGTTAAATATTGTATTATTGATGGCCAACTATACTAGAAGGACCCTCTAGGTTTCTTATTATGTTTCTTAGCAGATCCTGAAACATAAAGCGTCATAACTGAATTTCATGAAGGAGTGTGTGGAGGACACCATGCCTGGAGGGAAACGACCTACAAGATTTTAAGAGATGGATATTATTGGCCAAAGTTATTTACTGATGTGAATGGAAAGGTAAAAGCCTACAAATTTTGCCAACTATTCTTTGGTAAGTAGAAGCTCCCTACACTACCTTTAATCCCATTCAAAGAAGAATCTCCATTTCAACAATGGGGTCTAGATTTCATTGGAGAGATCCATCCGCAGTCAAGCGCTAAACATATATGAATTTTAACTGCTACTGATTACTTCACGAAGTGGTTAGAATCCATTCTAACTCAGAATTGTACAGATTCGGTAGTAATAAAATTCTTGGAAGAGAACATCTTATCGAGATTTGGTTGTCCTTGGAAAATAGTCACTGACAACACCCAATCTTTCAAATCTATGGAAATGGTCAATTTCTTCCAAAAATACAACATTGTGTTAGGACATTCTACAACCTATTATCTTCATGGGAATGGGTTGGTCGAATCGTCTAACAAAATCCTAATGACTATAATTAAAAAGGTGTTGACAAAAAATAAGAAGGATTGGCACATTCACTTGAAATACGCCTTATTGGCGAATCAAATCAGCACCAAGAAATCAATAGGTACGTCCCCATTTTAATTGGTTTATGGTACTGACATTTTACTTCCTATCAATCTCGCTCTTCCTATGATGAATCTCTAGAAGGATGAAAGTGAAGAGCCAAATGACGTTACAAGAAGGACGACTCAAATAATTGAAATCCAACAAAATAGGGCTGAAGTAAATGACAAACTTCAAAAGTACCAAGATAATATGAAGACCCTTTTTTGATAAAAAAGATAAAGACAAGGATTTTATCCCTGGCGATCTAGTATTGAAGTGGGATGATAGGAAAGAAGATGTGGGGAAACATGGAAGTTTGACCATATCTGGTTCGGACCATTTAGGATTGCAGTCACCGAGGGAAATAATTCATTCTTGCTAGGAAATCTCGAGGGAAAAATTCTTGATGCTCCTATCAACTGGCATTACCTAAAATATTTTCTGCAATAGTCATATTTTAGATTCCCATTGTATATACCGGTTTTGGTTTTCTATTTCGATTTGCAACTTTATTTTTCTTTTGTAAACTATCCAAATTTTACTTTTACTATAAATAAACCAGTTTTAATCGATATCCTGAAAGAAAAATATAAAAGCATATGTACCACATATCATTTATATGCTGCGGAATTTTATGACATTTCCTATTTTTGTTCATGTGAAGAATAATTATCGTCAGCTGAGAGATATGAATACATCATAATCCAACACTCATTGTTCAAAAACATTCGCTTTCTCTCAAAACAAGTGATAAACTAATTATTTACTTGATTAAAAATAGAGAGGAAATCTATGGTATGAACTCCTATCCTGCTAGTTCAAACTAAAATTTTAAAGGAAATCTTATCAGATGTAAAGGAGGTTTTGGTCCTATAGATATTGTCACCTGATCAAAGATCAACGAAGTATGAAATTACAACCTAATTATGAAGCCTTCTCTGAATGAAATAAAAAGAAAAAGAAAATAAGAATAAAAAATGAGGTTTGAAAGGAAGTTCGAGAATCAATAAACAAACTTGTGTCGGAATGAGATTATTTTATTTCTGGCCCTATGAATTATATTACCAAATTATTTTTCCTATCCCTGAGTTTTTATTCCCTCCTGATTTTCACTACCTTTCATGGGTCTTCATAGAAAGAAATAATTACACCCTGACCCTGAAAACTTAAAAAATTATCTTTGAAACAAGATTATGTGAAAATATTTATGTTCCTTTGATTTTAATTGAAAGAAAGTATGCCCAGACTAATCCAAATAAATTTATCTCATCTATCAGATTTTAATTTGACTAATTCTCTCAAGGTTGATCCCGGAAAATCAAAATCCCTATAAAATCTTCCCCATAGGCGAAGGTGTATTGAATATTGGGGGAAAATTACTTGCAGAGGACATCTAAAACATTTTTTTATAGACCTTCCTATTAAAATTTTAATGATATATCATCCCTTGTATGTTACTTACAGATTGATTCCCCCCACTTCAAAATATTAAAATAAAAGAAAAGTGGTGAAAGGAAATTCATAATTTGATTGCTCCCATCTTGTCCAAAGAGATGATGAAAGGAAATTCATATAATGATTGCCTCATCTCGGGAAAATTGAAAAAAATGCTAATTGAAGTGGTGAAAGTAAATTCAATGGGAGATGTAGATAACTTCACCGGGGTAGTGAACAAGCTCGTTGGAAGTGAAGAAATATCTATGATATATGTATGGTTGTCATACATATCTACGAAATATACTCTAACATCTAATTCACTTTCCAGTAATATTTACACTTTGAACCAACAAGGGACTCCCTAAGTAAATTGTCACATCTACTTAACCTTGATGCGAACGAAGTCAGTTGAAGTCTGATATTTCAGTTAAATTCATTTTTATTATCTTAAATAGATCTGACCTCAGTTTTAGGAAAGGGAAATTTTAAATAGCCTAACTTGAGATCAATGATCGAGGGTGTTTCAAATGTTTTCAAAGATTCGATTGAACTTCATTTTTTCTCTATATGCTTAATTCCTAAAGTTATTCCCAGAAATGCAATAATGAATCCATGTTCCCAATAAAGACACTCAATCTACTGTTCTTCTACATATGACAGGGAGACATGGTCCCCAGATGGAGCCTATGTTGGAACACACACAATTCTGAACTTTTGAGCTTTATATTTTGTACCTCATAAAAATAAAATGTTACCCGAAGAGAGCAGAAACTTAGAAAGTTCCCTTTTAATTTAAGAATAAATCATTACTGGTTATTTAATAATAAGGTGCACATGATATCCATCGTTGATGAGTTATCCCTCTTGATCGAATTATCCTAGTAACCTCTGGAGTTTTGGGGCCGCCTGATTTTTAAAGATGTAAATCTCTAACGGTCGCTTCGTAGATCTATGCTTCAGATGTTTCAATAAGTCTAAAAAATAAAAACCCTCGAAGTACGAGCTCCCAAAATACTTAAAGTTAACGTATTTAATTAAGAATTAAGATCAATTGTAAGATAATTAATGATGTTCGTGATTGTCTAAAGTTAACAATTTTAATAATTACTGTAATTTTCCAGGTAACCAATTTCATCAGATTTTTTTTATAATCTCTCTATAAACAGATCTATACAAGCTCTTCGAATTTCAAACTTATTTTACCATTTACAATTAATAGTTTTGTTTAGTGAAGATCTTACAGACCTCTCTTGTTACTGGTAGGATAATCGTATTTCCTTAAGGATTAGGGCACCACGAAGAGTTGCATGAAAACTTGATGGATCATCTTTCAGAATCCAGTGGAATTATAAATCAGTTCAGAAGCTAGATAAACTAACAAAAGGACCAAATATTATAGGGAAGGGGTTAAATAGACAGAAAAGGGAGAAAAAAATATCCAAAGTGCTAAGTCTCCTAAGTACAGGATCTCCTCCCGCATGTCCTCTTGATTTGAACGGTGAGGATTTACTTTGGAACTTTGAGCTTCGGGCGTTATGGGTGAAAATTTCTAAGGTACAAATCTCCAAAGTGCTAAGTCTTTGAATTATAGGATCTCCTGTCGTGTGCCCTCTTGATTTAAATGACAAGGATTTAATTCGGAACTTCGGGCTTCGAGTGTTCCGAGGTGAAAATTTCTAAGTTGCAAATATCCGAAGTGATAAGTCTCCGAAGTACATGATCTCTTGCCATGTGTCCTCTTGATTGCAACGGTGAGGATTTAATTCATAACTCTGGGATTTAGGCGTTTTGAAGTGAAAATCTCTGAAATGCTAAGTCTCTGAAGTACAGGATCTCATGCCATGTGTCGTATTTGACCAACGATCCATATGGGATTTGAGTCTTCGAGATTTCTATACTCAGCATTGCTTGCATCCCCTCGGAGTACAAAATAGTTGAATACGAGGATCGTTTGACACATGTTTCCTGCTCATATCGACGAACAAGAATTGTATGAAATTCACTTTATGTTCTCTACATATGACCAAGATATGTGATCTCAACTTAACTTTGGATGCTTATCTCACTTTGCTAAGATCGACAGTTGAATTTTAATGGATCGTGGAGATCTACGACTGAGAGCGATTGTGGGGGATGAAGTTGCACAAGTTTTAATTTTGAAGGGAGGTCCCACAATTTCAACCACGATTTTCTCTTGGGAGTACGTGGCATCACTATGTACATTGTGGAATGAAAAACAAGTTTCTTCAAACCACCCCCTCGCGCCCCTGCAAAATAGAGAAACATAAAGGGACACTAGAGAAACACCTGTCACACCTTCCACATCAGTTATCCAATTTACCCCACCACCTACACTTGTCCCCACGTCATCCTATTCATGAGAATTTATTATTTCTCATAACTTTTAGCCATCACGTAATGAGCCAATGCTTAGCTACCTGTCACATTATCAATCCCCCCATGTTTCTAACTTATATCCTTCTTCTAGTAAATGCATCCGAAGAACAAATAACAACGGAATCAGATGACGAAGAAAGTAAACAAATGATTATGATGGACTTAATGGACATGTGTTCCCAATTCAAAGAACACAGGAAAGAGAGCGCGTATGCGAGCAGATGAAGAGACATATGAAAGCACCATCTCAAACCAAATTTGTCTGTTGTCGTTTCATTTGAATTTCATTCTATTTTTAGGAGATATTGTATCAAGTCCAACGATTTTTGAGTTTTGATAATTTTTGTATAAATAGATAGATTTATGATCTATTCAAGGCTGCTTCTTGCCAGATGTAATAGAGAAAACTCTCATTTTTCAGTATTAATACAAGTCTAGACAAAGATTCTAATTTTCGTTCAGTTTGAGTTGCGTGTTTCCCTTGTATTTCCATATCTCTAAATTATCTTGTGCAATTCCTTGATAAGTGATTGATTACAATTTAGTATCACAACTACTCTAATCACATTATATCAAAAATTCATCAAGTAATTTTTCCTCTGTATTTACTATAAGTAAAGCACAACATGCAAGTTATTTGAATTACTGCAATTCATATCTTGTTCAAGGGTTCACTCTCTACTTTTCTTCCACTACAAACAATGTGAGATTCATTTTCAATTGATTCCTAGCTTTGTTTAACAATTCTGTAAGTTTCATTCACTCCATTTGATATTACAATTATGACTCAGACAACGAAATACGGCCTATGTATTGTCCTATTATTAATTTCACTTAAGGATATTTTCCTATATAACTAAAGGTAGAAAAAACACTCTTTAAAAACATTCTCTTCAAACATTCTTGATGCCTGACATTAATCTTTGAGCATTAAGTTTAATCTCAGGAACAATAGGTGTAATGAATTAATTTTATAGAGAGATAATTCAATGGACAAACAAAAATCCCATTACCAAACTTTTTGTATGGGTGTAGAATTTTTACACTAATTTTCACACTTATTTTCTATGGCCTCATGTAGGTGAAGGTGAAACCTAAACTAGATATATAAGTTGAGTTGTAGCCTGGTACAACAACATATTAGCCGAGGTTTCACATATTTCAAATATATTTATAAAACAATTATTTTTGTTTTATCTTTTTAAAGAAGGTTAATGGTCATTTTTCTTAGGGACTTTTAGGGGTCTAAGGGGTCGATCAAAGACTGATTGTGCTACTTCATAAGGGTGGGCACACTATTTTTGGACTTTCACGGATAGAAGAGGTCAATTGAGCTATTTGAGAAGTGTGCAATATTTTGATATGTAGTTCTGCAAAACCCCAAATAAATTTATTAGGGTTAAAGTATAAACATGAATTTTGGTTAAACCATTGGATCCCAAAAAAACTAATACAACCCATATAAGGATTGAGAGAAATGCATATGTTTGAATAATGTTTAAGACCCTTTGATCCAATTTGATAATATTTGTCTATGTTAATATATATGACATAATATATTATGCAATTAAATTCATTTTATATGTTTCTATTTTAATTGGTTTCTATTTATTTTGATTTTTTATATATTTTATATTTATGTGATATATATATATATATATATGATGTGATTATATAAAAGATGCGTTTATTTTAAATATATATCATGTTGTTTATTTTTAAATATATATGATGCACTTATATAAATGATGCTTTAATATCTTAAGTTTAAATGTTGCATTTAAATGACACATTTATAACTGATGTGTTTAAATTTATGATGAATTTTAATTAACACATTTAAATGATGTGTTTTAATTCACTTATTAGTCCATGTCAAAGGTGTAGAGGGACTATAGCGATCAATAACTCGTTGAATTCATATTAATATGCCACTTAACTATAAATTTTTGCATCATCTGTATTGTTTGTACTATAGAAGTAAAAGCATTGTTTTTTATATAATAAAAAAACCTTATATGTCATCGTCTTATTGGAGAATATATTGGAGGTCTTATTTCCAACTTCGTTGTTCCCAATGTTGTAAATTTTTATATATCCAAATTTTTAACGTTAGACACTCTTTTTTAATATGTATTACATTTTTACTGAAATGTTTACATATCGAAAGTTCTGAGCATCGACGTTGCTTTTTAATGTTTTTATTTTTATTAGTCCCTGTCAAAGGCATAGAGGGACTATATCAATCAAAAATTCGTTGACTTCATATTAATATGTCCTTTCATTATTATTTATGTTTTTATTGAAATGTTTATATACCGAAGGTTTAGAGCATTGACACTTTTTTTGAGGTGCTTGAATAGGCCTGACAACTTAAATGTTTACATAGCGCAAGGTCCTTAAACAGGCTTAACCACTTAATTTTTTTCATACAACAAGGCCCTTAAACAACCTGAATAGGCTTCTCAAAGTACATTTTTCCTCGATTTTTTCCATACAATGTTGCAGTGAATTTGGAGAATATTGTTGTCCACCGCCAGTTGCATAGCCATTGTATGTTTCATACTTATTCTATGCTTGGAATGCAATTTGTTCATCATTGAAGATAAATACATTGTTTACTGGTTCGGTGGGTGCTTCTTTTTAGTTGGTTCATCGATTGTTGCTTGTTTTTGTTTGGGTCAACTTTGCAAGGTTGAGGACTTGTGCTTGCGGTTGGACATGTTGGTGCTTGTTGCTTGCTTTTGTTTACTTCAAATTTGAAGGGTTGGTGTCTTGCATGCATAGTTGGAGATATTTTATTTACTTTGCGGATTCCAGGTGTTGCACCCACAATTTGACCTATGCTTCTGTCATATATCATTTCGGAGTAAGTTTCGATGCCATAATTTCATTTTTATTCATTCTTTGATGTTCATTGTTTGTAGTTTGCAAGTAAGAATGTTTGATTATTTCTACTGCCATGCTCGTCATATGTTTTTGGTTCCTTATGTGCTTGGGTTGCAGTTTGGTAATAATTGGATATACATATGTTGTTTATTGGTTTAGTGGTTGTTTCTTGTTCGCTGGTTCGTTGGTTCATCGATTGCTGCTTGTTGTTGTTTGGCTCAAGTTTGCGCATTTGAGGTTCTGGGGCTGTAGTTGGGCTTGTTCGTGCTTGCTCGTTGGTTTGTTTCTTTTTGTTTTCCTTTTTTTTACTTCATCTTTGCAGGTTTGGGGCCCTGCGTCAGAGGTTGAAGCTATTTTTTTACACTTTGCGGTGTTCATGTCCTGCACCCACAAGTGGACCTGCAGTTTTGTCATTTGTCGTGTCTGGCGATGTCAAGATCCGGTGCCTGTCCCGTGACTGCTTATCCTTCTCTTAAAGTTTTCTCAAATTCTTTTTCCTATCTCTGGACCATACCTACATGCCTTTGCAAAATGTTCTTGTAGAAGAAAAGGATACTGAGATGGTGCTAGCAAGAGTGGTGTTATGTGGATTGCAAATTGCAGTATTCAGTTTCTATGCTATTTGGTGTGCAACATTGCATCAAATGCATCAAATGTGTTCTCAAATGCATCACACCATTTACATTTGGATGAAACCATTATCATTCTATGATACTTCAGTGTTGACATGATACAAAATAGTGTCATAACAAGTTACAATTTCCATTGTCTTTTTGTTAAGATAAAACATGTGCAAAACACACTTATTAACCATATATAATGAAATGTGCCCATATCACAATACATCCTCTTTATCTTGTACACAGACTGATGTGACCATGATACAATTTGTCTTGTACTTGAAATATGAGATGTACACCAAAGATATTGCAAAATTATATTTCCATGTCTCAAAGCATATCTGGATACTTTGCTACAAAAAACCAAAATTATTTAGCTATGGCGATGCAATTTCTTAATATTTTTTGGCTTGTAATATATTTTGGATAGGAAAAACTTTATATAATTACAACCATGGATGGAGAAAAGCAAAGGTTCATGTTTCTAACTATATTTTATTCTATTAATTGATAATCATTTAGTGTATGTACATATTACTTGTTCTCCCCTGAATACCATTTTCCATTCATGTTCATTGTATTTTGTGTGTTCCCACATTGAAACAAACGGAATAGCTGGAGAAAAAAAAGGAGTATTTACCGCAAGTGTAGAAGAGGAGATACAAAGGAACATGTTTGTACTGTTATTTCATATTCCATTGTTTTTTATTTCATTTATTCTCTGTATATGTTTTCACCTAATTTATTGTATGTAGATATTGTGTATCTTCCTACATAATAAATTATCTACATGTCCTTTGTATTTTATGTGCCGCTACATTGAAATAAATCAAACTCTGTTTATTTTTTTTACATATCTTCTTGCCTACCAACTTCCTTCATCTCCGTTGTATTTTTCTTCATTGCTACATTTAAACAAACAGGGTGGTTGGAGAAGATGACAGACTCTTTTCCATGAATGTAGAGGAGGAGTTACAAAGGTGCATACCTCTACTCTTATTTCATATTCCAATGTTTAGTATTTCATTTATTGTCTGTATATTTCTTCTACTGTATGTAGATACTACGTATCTTTATACATAGTAACTTATCCTCATGTGAATTGTATTCTATTTGTTGCTACATTGAAATAAATAGAACTGTATTTCTTTATTTTACATGTCTTTCTGCATACTAACTTACCTTCATGTCCATTGTATGTTCGATGTTGCTATATTGAAAGAAACATATTGGTTGGATAGGAAGATGAATTCTTATATGCCACAGTAGAGGGGGATGAAGTACAATCTTCAAAAAGGTATACCAATTTTTATAGTAAATCAAACACACAAAAGGACTGGGTGCATATAATATTGGACTAGAAAATGATGATTTGGAAACAATGGTCCTTTGTTGAGTCTTCCTGCTTCCAAACATTTCCCTCCCCATTTCTAATTTTCCCACTTTCTATTATCACTTTTTATCCCCCTTTTATACTTAACTGATTCCCCTTCGTTTTTCTCATCTACTTTCGCTTTCTTATTGATTTGCTTAGTCATTTTTTTCCAAAAATGTCTAGGTGTGTAGGTTGGAGGACTCACAAGTTCACATTTATACTCATGTTTCTATATCACGACACTGACCGATGGTTTCCTCATTCCATACTTATCCACTTTTTCGATTGCGGGTTCCTGGGCTAGTGGGTTAAATATTGCGACTCTAAATTCATAGGTTTCGCGATGTACATATTGGACGTCATACACCCCCATCATGCCCTATTTTGTGTTACACATTTTTGCAGTCAAAAAATCTTAGGCATAGAATTTGACCGTCGGGTCCTCATGTTTTCTGAGTATCCCTTGACACCCTATTTCGTATTCCATCTCCGTCGACCCTATATGTGACATTTAGAACAATTATGGACAATATAAAATGCATATTCTTATTTATTCCTTCTAATGTTCATCTACCCATGCTTGCATCAGAAAAATTTGGACTAGTGACATGGCCATGAGCAGTAAATCATTGCAAACATCAATAGACCGACAAGGCCAAAGGTAAAAATGCATACATTTTGATCCTCATATGTTTACCAAACAAATATCCTCCGCTATTTATTCATCTATGCCATGGTAAATATGTTGATGTCATCTGCAACACATACTTTGCATTTCACAAGAAGTATCAATGAGCGCAAGTGAGACACTGAACATAGCACAAGTTCCACAGACTAAGAGGTCTGGTTGCAAAACTGTGGCTCCATACTTCATCTAAGTTGTGATTCTACATGCACATTTATGCCAAGAAAAAAGATAACAAAAAAAAATGCAGACTACCATTCACATTACTTTTCCTATTCAAAAAATGTCACTAGGTATAAACTTATAACACCCAAAATATTATCAATAGAGGGCTTGAAAAATCGCCTAACTAGACAAGTGTTCATCGAGGACATAATGGTGGTCTATATAACATACTTGGACAAGGAAAACAAAACTATATCCATTATACATGCTAACATGATAGACAACAAAGCCCCAATGACAGTCACACTAGCTATTCCCATACAACTTTTCCAGAAACATGGAGAAAAGATATAGCCAGGTAATGGGATATCTATTACAAATTTTAATATATTTCCGAAAACAGTATATGACAATGGTTATTGTGGTCGGATTATATCGCTCAATGAAACAAGTATTGTGGAAAAAATTCTCGCTATTTGTTCAAAATATCGTTTCATCCTGGACACAACTATCATCCAACTTGCATAGAGAAATGACACTTACCCAATCGGAACCATTGATGTAGTTGTCACACTCGTGAGAAAACTTATCTCGCAACACATTCTCCATATAAAATATGGAGAATCGCACAACGACAAGGAAATGGTATGATTCTCCATATCCAGTTTTTTCCTCTACTTTCACACGTTCATGTATCTCGATTATGTTACACAAATATTGCACTGTTCCATGTTGCAGCTGCACTTGTTTGGCTCCTATTCAAATTTGTTTTTCTCAATGGAAGAACAATTGCATAAAGGGAAATTTCCACTTATTCTCTTAAAAAATATAACAAAGAAAAGATATGTTAAAGAAAGGATCTTTCACATAACCCAAGCAACATTTGTAACAGAATTGCAAATAGACATAGTACAGAATCTCAAGAAACTAACTAGCTCTACAACTGTTGTGTGTATACATCTACAATTTCATCCTCACTTTGTTCATACAAATTGCCTTCACCAATTTTCTGCATCCTTTTTTTTTGGTGCATTTGTATATTATATTGTTCAGTATATTAACTACTATTCTCACGTTCCCATTTTGAGGGTGTTTCGGTTGCAGCGAATGCGTACTCGACCCCCATTCGAGCCTGTATGTGCCAAATTCAACTCTCCTCCTTCTGCTTCTGTTATCGATTTTCCTTGTATAAGGGGGTTAGAACGCAAAGAAGGGGTAAAAACCCACTTGTCCAAAGTTTCGGGCGACAATGCGCCCGTGGTAAGCAGTAAGCAAGACCGGGCGGTCTAGATCTGCACACCCAGATCGACGACGCATATCGGATTTCAGACCCCCCTTGCCTTCCGACCTTTAAGCAGGGGGGGGGGTCCGGAATCGGGGGCGCACCTTTCTGATGGTCCAGATAAGCGCGCCCGGATCAACGGCGATGAGGATAATTCTAGACCCCCCTGCCTTTCTACCTTTAAGCGGAGGGGGGGGGGTCCGGAATCGTAGATGCAGTTTCCGACGGCTACGATCGAGGAGCCCGGATCAACGGCTCAGGCTTGGCCTCGACCTTCTCAGCTACCCTATATTTAACCCTCATGGGCCCACCTCCCGCCACGACATCTTTCTGCCCGCCTTTCCCTTGTCGCCATGTGTCATCGTCAACCTCCCTCTCACGCTTCCAAATGGCCTTACCCTCGTCCCATTTCTCACTCGCCACGTACCCTTTTCTCTCCATGTCGGCCTCTCACCCGAAGGAAAATCCTCCCGTCTTCTTCCCCCCTTCTTGTCCACCCTATGACTTCCGCCACGAATCGTCCTCCGTCATCTTACTCTCATCTCGTCACTTCTTCCACGCCCCTATAACCCAACACCACCATGTCTATTATGCGCCACATCCTCTGCGCTGGCCTCCAAGTTTGTTTCTCAAGTTATTCCATTATTCCAGGTGGCAACGCGAGAGGTCTCCCACATCCCAAAATGCTGAGTTGGTCTGGTCGTCTTCAATCCCAAGAAGCAGTTATTAAAGCGGTTGGTGGTGGTTAGACATCGTCTCCGCCATAATGGGAAGTCCTGCATTGAATTAAAGACACGTCGATTCGCCGAATAAACTGTCAGGGGATCGATCGCGTCTGCCATAAGTTGCACGACCATTCAGATATTGCAGCTCCATATTCTCAGAAGCCATGCATACGCAAAGCCTTCAATGCAGTTTCTTGGTTCCGCTGCTGTTGTTGTTTTGAGTATATGTAGGCATTTTTGCCATTTTTGTATCTATGGCTGGTAGAGCTAAGCTCCCGACTGTAAAGTTTCAGCAAATACTCTGGCTTCCGGCTCATGCCTCTGTGTTTGAGATTTCTTGGTTTATAACAAACAGTTCTCCTTTTTCCATCTGTCTTTCGTCTCATGCTTGAGGATTCACAGTAGAGAATCTTGTTACAATAAAGGATTTGTTGTGACGTTGTCGTGCCCTCTGGTATTTGTATTTTAATGTGAAAGGATTTTGTGTTCGAATACATTCTTCTTCATTCTGTTGCAAACCGGATGTCTGTGACAGACCTTTGCACCATCCTTGCGTAAGTATTTCGCCTACTCACCCTTTTACTACGACTCATTGTTTCGAGTTTATCAAGACCTCACTCTTTCATGCATGCCTGGTCTGGTTTCTGAGTTGGTACGATGTTGTTCCGAGTTTTCCTCCATTTGATCACACTTTAAACAAACCATGACATAAAAATGATGGGATTCGGGCTCTGCTCCTGCTAGCAATCCAGGAGTGACCTACGAAGTCCAAACATTTCTGGCGTCGTTGTCGGGGATGAAGTTGAAGATTTTCCCTGGGTAGAATGACAACGATTAGCTGATTTCTGAAGGTGCATCAGAGATCAGAACTTGAATATTGCTACTGTGCACCTGGCGACTCCACTGTGACGACTCCGCTGGGGAGAACCTGTTCTATCAGTTGTGGCTTCAAGAGGCAGACATACGAGGTCAAATCCACATTTCCCTTTAGCCACACCAGAGGAAGACTTGGAAGCTGTGCGCAGAAAGGGAAAGAGAGCTGCAAAAGAAATTTCCGTCGATGAAAAAGGTAATACGCCCTCCCCTTTTGTGAGAACTCCATTTTCAGATTCTCAATTTCCTAGTCATCCTTCCTCTGAAGTTTCTCATTTTCTGAACTTTGGGAGTGTTCCTGCTGAGTTTTCTCCTCCTGGGCTAGTATCACAGGGAGAAATTCGTGTCACTCCCCCCTCAGGAGGTTTCACTACTCCTCCTTTGATTACTACTACTGCGCATAGAGAAGCACCTGTACACTCAAGTCCCTTAGACTTCCCTCTGTTTACCCCTTCATCTCTTGTGAGGACCTCTTTTCCCGCCTCACCTGTTCACACCCCTTCTCCTCTGAGCTCTCCTCCATTCAACGTCCCTATGGCCGGTGTTAATCCCCCTCCGAATAGAATGGATGCCATAATCGCTGCAAGATATGCTCCTTTGATTCTCCCTTAGCCTTTGAACCCTCTCCCTGCTGGAGACTACTTGAAGTATATGCCCAAGTTCACTGGGGAGGGAGATATAACTGCTGAAGAGCACCTAGCTGCTTTTTACAGTTATTCAGACAACCTCAATATTGAAAATGAAGATGTATGGATGAGAGTCTTTGTCCAGAGCTTAGATGGTGAGGTCAGAAAGTGGTTCAGGGGACTGGCCCCTGGGTCTATTGCTCGTATTGAAGCCCTGGATAATGTGTTCCTGAGACAATGGGGGGATAGAAAATATTACATATATTATATGACTGAGTTCGGGTCCCTGAAGAAGCAGGAAGGAGAGTCTGTCTCTGACTTCTCCAAAAGATTCAATAAGATGTATAACAAGATTCCTGCAGAGATAAAGCCTTCCGAAGCATCTGCTCAAATTTCATATGCTAGTGCATTTGACCCTGACTTCTGTCTCGTATTAAGAGAAAGAAGAGCCACCTCTTTAGCTCAGATGCAAGAAGCAGCTATAGAGGTGGAATCTAATATATTGGCAGCTGACAGACTGAGAAGCAAGGCCGACACAGACAGAAGAAAGGGAAAGTCAGAGGCCTCGGTTCCTGGTTCCAACATCTCCGGCCCATCATCTCCCCATCCTCAAGCAAATGAGTTGACCCAACTGTTGAACGTTATGAAAGAAGAGATGGAAAGATTAAAGAAGGAAAGAAAACAAATGAACAAATGCCCTCAGAACACCAAGAACAGAGGAGGCTTCAGAAGGCCAAACAATTTTGCTCCTCCAATTATGCACAAAGAGAGGGAAAGAGACAGAGATGACCAAAGGATTCAGGCTCCCTTCCAGAACAACCTTGTGACTGATGAAGAGGAAGCAGAAGTAGACGAACCCGAGCCTAAAATTCACAGTGTAGAGGTCACTCCCCCTTTCCCTCATCTGACCAAATCAACGTATGAAGAGTCTCTCATGGAGGGCCAGCTGAACGAATTAAGAAAGGGTGACAAAGCCAGTGGCGGTCGAGGCAGATACAACTTGAGGTCTGACAAAAGAGAAGCATCACTGGATGTTCCTGAGTCATCCACTAGAGCAGAGAAGCCTGCTGACGAGGTAGCAGACCACCACAGAGGTAAGAAGGCCCAACCTCTCTCCCCTATCATTAAAAATCATGCTCCTGAGATTAGAGAAATTCCAAAGCTCACATCTTATTTTAATTTTGAGCATGAAATTCAAAAGATCAGAATCCCCATGCCCCTCACTGAGTTAATCAAACATGGGGAATTCAAAAAACGTTTCTCCGACCTGTTGAAATCCGAGGCCTCTGGCCTTTCCACAGACTGCATAAACCTCCAAGATGAAAGGCCTGCAGTGGTCCTAGGTCCCATGGTAGAGGACATAGATGATTCGCCCCCTCCCTTCTACACTTCTCTGAACATACATGACAAAGTATTACATAATTTCTTAATGGATTCAGGGGCCTCCCACAACCTCATGCCTAAAGACGTCATGGAGGAGCTAGGGTTCGAAGTCACCCCAGCCTATCATGACCTCTATTCCTTTGAATCCAGGAGGGTACAATGTTTGGGGGTTATTAAGGACCTTGTGGTTTCCTTGTTTCATCTATCCATGAAGAGTATGGTCATGGATATAGTGGTAGTTGATGTTCCCCCCAAATTTGGCATGTTGTTGTCAAGGTCTTGGATTAAGAGACTTGGAGGAACGTTACAGATGGATCTCACATATGCCACCATTCTAGTCTTTAGGGGGGAACATAGGAGATTGTACAGAGAAGCCCAGCTAGCCTACATAGTCAGTGATGAAGCGAACCCCACCAATCATCCCATCTATGCCCTAGACACTGACTTAGGATCTAGCTTATTGTAGTTCACTGATGAACCTGAGCCCCCTTTACAGATCAGAAAGTAGCTCAGTCTTAATCAGGGGATGCCTCCTCTAACCACCTCTGTTTGGAAGATGTTCTTTGATGGAGCCTCTTCCAGTATAGGTGCAGGTGTCGGGGTGGTATTCAAATATCCGTCTCAGGAAATCATATCGCTGTCATACAAGCTGGAATTTGAAGTCACCAATAATGTGGCAGAATATGAAGCTCTGGTTCTGGGATTAAGGGCTGCGAAAGAAATGGGAATCAGGGAGATGGTTGTGTTCGGCGACGCAGAATTAATTATCCAACAGGTCAAAAGCGTCTATTAGACCAAGCACCCGCATCTCAAGAATTACAGGAATGAGGTATGGGACCTTATTGATAGTTTCTTCCTGGATTTTAACATCTCTTTCATTCCAAGGGAAGAAAATGCTCCAGACGATTTTCAGGCCTTCTCAGCTAGTCTATTCGAAGCCCCCGCGCAGCCAACTATCAGCTTAGAGGTGGAAATAAGATACAGACCCTCTATGCCAGACAATGTCAGACATTGGAAAGTATTCGAAGATGATCAGGAGATCGATAAATTCCTCCAATCCATTGATGACTTCTCTGCATCATGCATAGATGAGGACCCTGACACAGATGACAACAACCACCCTAGGGAGTTGCTGAATAATGTTGTTGACCATCAGATTATTCAACTGTCGAGCAATCATATACCAAGATGGATGATCCCATTAGAAATATTGTTCGATGGGAACGATGTGGCGATGAAGGGCAGGATTTCAGGTGATGATGCTGACACAACTGAGTGCAACATAGGTACACCAGAGGAGCCTGAATTGGTCAAGCTGTCAAAGAGCCTGACCAAGGAGCAGAGGATCGGATATACTAAGTTGCTGAGGGAGTTTGCTGACGTATTCGCATGGACCTACGAAGACCTCAAGACATATGACATGTCATTCATTGAGCACAATATCCCACTGAAAGAGGAGGCTAGACCTTTCAAACAGAAGCTGAGACAGATAAATCCAATGTTGTTGCCTATCATGGAGAGGGAGGTGAAAAAATTGTTGGATGCCCAAATCATAATCCCCTTGAGATACTCTAGCTGGGTAGCCAATTTTGTCCTAGTAAGAAAGAAGAGCGGAGAAATCCGACTCTGTGTCGATTTCAGGAATCTGAACAGGAGTTCGAAAAAGGACAACTACCCCCTGCCCAACATGGAGCATATATTGCAGAGGGTCACCGGTGCATCTAGGATATCTATGATTGATGGCTTTTCCAGCTATAATCAGATATCAGTCATGCCGAAAGACAGAGAAAAGACAGCCTTCACCACACCGTGGGGGACATTCATGTATGCCAAGATGCCTTTTGGGCTGATGAACGCGGGAGCAACGTTTCAGCGAGCCATGGACATAGCCTTTATCGGGGAAAAAGATAAGTTCATGGTAATTTACTTAGATGACATAAAAGTCTTCTCCAAGACTGATGTTGAGCACCACTCCCACTTGAAGAGGGTTTTCCTGAAGTGCCGCTGGTTTGGCCTTTCCCTGAACCCCAAGAAATCATTGTTTGCTATGCAAGAGGGGAAGTTGTTAGGCCATATAGTATCAGCAGAGGGAGTGAGAATTGATCCTGAAAGGGTAGAAGCAATCCAAGCCCTGTCACTTCCCAGGTCTAAAAGGGAAGTCCAAGCATTTCTGGGAAGGATTAATTTCCTGAGAAGGTTTGTCTCAAATTTTGCTGAATTGGTGAAACATATCACAGCCATGCTCAGGAAGGGCCATGAAATAAAATGGACTGCTGAACCCAGGAAGTCTTTTGACCAAATAAAGAAAGCATTAACTGAGGCTCCTGTGCTGATCAGTCCAGACTACTCTAAAGATTTTATGATATTTTCTTTTGCTTCCTCTGACACCGTATCAGTGGTTCTGTTGCAGAAAAATGATCAAGGGCAAGAACAGCCTATTGCCTTCTTTAGCAAGGCGCTGAGAGACGCAGAGCTCCGATACGAGATCATGGAAAAGCAGGCTTATGCCTTGGTGAAAGATCTCAAATCTTTCAGGGTCTATGTCTTACACTCAAAGATCATTGCATATGTTCCTTAAACCTCTGTGAAGGACATTCTTATATAGCCTGACATAGACGGAAGAAGAAGTAAATGGATCGCCAGGATCCTAGAATTTGACCTGGAAATCAGGCCCACTAAGCTAGTGAAGGGGCGGGGTTTGGCCAAGCTCCTAGCTGAATCCAATTATAAAGCCTTGGAAATCAATTTTGTCAATGATCAAGCTGAATCATCCAACAGGGGTTCCCAAAGCACTGTGCCACTAGCAGCATGCCCCTGGTAAAAAGATATCTTGTATTTCCTGCAGGAGTTGAGACCACCTGATGGAATAGAAAAGGGTAAAGCCAGAGCTTTAAAGATCAAAGCTGTCAGATATTTTCTTATTGGCCAAGCGTTGTATTGGAAAGACCCCCAGGGGGTATTACTAATGTGTCTGGACCCACAACAGGCCCGAAAGTTTATGAACGATTTCCATAGCGGTCTCTGTGGAGGTCATTATTTTTGGAAGACCACCACCCACAAGATCCTCCGAGCTGGGTACTACTAGCCCACCTTATTTCCTGATGTTTGCAGGGAAATTAGAGCTTGCATCAAATGTCAGAAATTCTCAGGGAAGCAGCAGCTCAAATCCCTGCCATTAAAGCCTGTGGTGGTCTCAGCGCCCTTTCAGCAGTGGGGATTGGAATTCATCGGGGAAATTCATCCTCCCTCAAGTGGTCAGCACCGATGGATTTTGACAGCCACCGACTACTTCACTAAGTGGATCGAAGCTGTCCCTACCAGAAGAACTTCTCACAAAGTCATCATCATCTTCCTGGAAGACATCATAGCTAGGTTCGGCTGCCCTACCAAAATTTTCACTAACAATGCTTCCCCATTTCGGTCTGATCCTCTGATCAAATTTTGTGACCAATTTGGGATTTCACTGATTCACTCCACTCCTTACTATCCCTAGGGAAACGGACTGGAAGAATCCTCTAACAAAATCTTAATCAAGCTTATCAAAAAGCTACTAGAGGATAATAAACGGGCCTGGGACTCAAAGCTCAAATTCACACTTTGGGCCGATCGACTGACAACAAAGAGGTCCCTGGGTCTCTCACCCTTCCATCTTGTTTATGGGATTGAAGCCGTCTTCCCCACTCAGCTTGCCTTACCTATGGCAAATCTCCTCCAAGACCATGATGGGGAACCTAACCATATGCTCAGAAGAATTCATCAGATGGTGGAGGTGCAGCAGATCAGAGAACAAGTCCCGGACAGAGCTTACAACCATCAGCAGAAGATCAAACATGCTTTTGACAGGAAAATAAAGAAGAGAGAGTTTGAGCAGGGCGACCTGGTGCTCAAATGGGATGCACCCAGATAGGAAAAGGGAAAACACATTAAATTTGATGCCCTCTGGTTCGGGCCTTTCAAGATCCTTGAATCATTTTCCAACAACACCTACAGGTTGTAGGATCTGGAGGGAAATGAAGCTTTCAAAGGCCCAATCAATGGGCATTTCTTAAAGAAATGTTTTCTGTGAGCCGCAGTCGGCTCGTTTTGTTTTGTTTTATAAATAATGTTTTTGTGTTGTTTTTGTTTTTCGGACTAATAAATGACTCCATAGCCCAACAACAAAGGCACTAAGTCTGCAAAAGAGTTCTTAGAGCATCACAGGGACGACTCTATCCCCCATGGAGCCAAATGTTAGCGATTTTCCTTGTATAAGGGGGTTAAAACGCAAAGAAGGGGTAAAAACCCACTTGTCCAAAGTTTCGGGCGACAATGCGCCCGTGGTAAGAAGTAAGCAAGACCATGCGGTCCAGATTTGCACGCCCAGATCGACGACGCATATCGGATTCCGGACCCCCCTTGCCTTTCGACCTTTAAGCAGGGGGGGGGGTCCGGAATCGGGGGCGCACCTTTCCGACGGTCCAGATAAGCGCGCCCGGATCAACGGCGATGAGGATAATTCTGGACCCCCCCCACCTTTCTACCTTTAAGCGGAGGGGGGGGTCCAGAATCGTAGATGCACTTTCCGATGGCTACGATCAAGGAGCCCGGATCAACGGCTCAAGCTTGGCCTCGACCTTCTCAGCTACCCTATCTTTAACCCTCATGGGCCCGCCTCCCGCCACGACATCTTTCTGCCCGCCTTTCCCTTGTTGCCATGTGTCATCGTCAACCTCCCTCTCACGCTTCCAAATGGCCTTACCCTCGTCCCATTTATCACTCGCCACGTACCGTTTTCTCTCCACGTCGGCCTCTCACCCGAAGGAAAATCCTCCCATCTTCTTCCCCCCTTCTTTTCCACCCTATGACTTCCGCCATGAATCATCCTCCGTCATCTTACTCTCATCTCGCCACTTCTTCCACGCCCCTATAACCCAGCACCACCATGTCTATTATGCGCTACATCCTCTGCGCTGGTCTCCAAGTCTGTTTCTCAAGTTATTCCATTATTCCAGGTGGCAACGCGAGAGGTCTCCCACATCCCAAAATGTTGAGTTGGTCCGGTCGTCTTCAATCCCAAGAAGCAGTTATTAAAGCGGTTGGTGGTGGTTAGACATCGTCTCCGCCATAATGGGAAGTCCTGCATTGAATTAAAGACATGTCGATTCACCGAATAAACTCTCAGGGGATCGATCACGTCTGCCATAAGTTGCACGACCATTCAGAGATTGCAGCTCTGTATTGTCAGAAGCCATGTAGACGCAAAGCCTTCAATGCAGTTTCTTAGTTCTGCTGCTGTTGTTGTTTTGAGTATATGTAGGCATTTTTGCCATTTTTGTATCTATGGATGGTAGAGCTAAGCTCCTGACTGTAAAGTTTCAGCAAATACTCTGGCTTCCGGGTCATGCCTCTGTGTTTGAGATTTCTTGGTTTATAACAAACAGTTCTCCTTTTCCCATCTGTATTTCGTCTCATGCTTGAGGATTCACAGTAGAGCAGCTTGTTACAATAAAGGATTTGTTGTGACATTTTCGTGCCCTCTGGTATTTGTATTTGAATGTGAAACGATTTTGTGTTCGAATACATTCTTCTTTAGTCTGTTGCAAACCGGATGTCTGTGACAGACCTTTGCACCCTCCTTGCGTAATTCTTCCGCCTACTCACCCTTTTACTACGACTCACTCTTTGGAGTTTATCAAGACCTCACTCTTTCATGCATGCCTGGTCTGGTTTCTGAGTTGGTACGATGATGTTCCGAGTTTTCCTCCATTTGATCACCCTTTCAACAAACTGTGACATAAAACTGATGGGCTTCGGGCTCTGCTCTTGCTAGCAATCCAGGAGTGACCTCCGAACGCCAACAACTTCTTCTTTCATAAATTATGATACAATTGATTTTCAACGATGAAGTAAAACATTCCCTTACATATATAGACATTTCCTCAATGTTTCCATCTGAACCGTGGGCAACACAATCGTACATTGTACAATTAGACAACTTATGTTACAAGATGTCCTTCCTCGGTTAGTAGAATTATCATATGAATTATACCTACAGAAAAAGGCAAGCAATGTCTACATGTTGCACAACTTTTGGATACATAGAAAGTTTACCATAAATGAGGACAATGCAATATTGCATATCGATTGAAAAAAAAAAAATTAAAATCATATCAAGCTTTGGCGGGAAACAAAAAAATCTCATGTGTGTTTGTAATTTTTCTTCAATACCCAAATGAATGTTCGTCGGACTCGAGTTCTTCAGTGTTTACATCTATGGCTGTAAAATTTTCTTTCCAGATATTTTGTCTCTTTTTGTGCACTTGAAAAAACAAGGAGAATCTAACTACAAATCAAATCGTTGTTGTTATTTTGATGTTTTTTTTCATCTCCTAGTAATAATTTTTCATATTTTTTGGGGTATCCAAATGAAAAAAAAATGGTGGCTAGCTGTGGATTTGTTAGAGGAGTGTGCACCTTTTTGGATGCCCAAAATGGAAAAATGTTTTCCAACTATATAGCCATGGCAGGATTTCTGCATTTTTTGGGTACCCAAATAAAAAAGAAGATGATCTCCAACTATACATTTATGTTATGATATATGCATTTTATCGATGCCCTAATTGAAAAAAAAGGGCTCAACATGGATTGAAGCATGATATTGATATCTTCATAACTCTCTATAGAGATTGGGGAGTTTGGGCATTGTAATTCATACAGGCAGGAAGATTTATTGTTGATGTACAAGCACATAAGATTGTTCAGTCCAGAAATGGAAAGCATGAGGAAAAAACCCATACAAAGTATCCAACTATGAATAACTTAGGCCCATCCTTTGAACCATTAAAATGTCTTTCTCCTCTATGCAGAACCATTAGGCATTTCCAATAATATTGGAAATTTGGCATTGTTAAAAGTGGTAGTGATAGAACATGGCACTCTCAGAAGAAAATGTCTATAGTGATCTCTCTTCATGGTAAAATAGTAATGAATAAGTTTCTTGTTCCCCATTTGGGGGTTTGGTTATAGCTGGGATACAATGGTGAAGCTTCATTGGTTTTGTGTTGTCTTGTGTTTGGCAGACTTTTGTTCATATCTCATGGACCCGGTTATTTTCTCATGGGAACATATACAATATGTAAGAGAAAACCAATGCCACGTTTTTTATATATATATAAAATTGTTTGATGCATAGGTCGATGTGTACTACTCTATGGACCCTTGTGGGATCACACTTGGCACCTTTTGTGTTCATGCATGTCCTTGTGTATTGACTTTCAATACATTTGGTGTTTACTTGGCTCTTGGTTGTATGCTTCATTATGGAAAATTAATGATACATTCAGGATCTTGGTTGTGTTTCTATGATCTTAAAGAATATATAGGACCTGCTTTTCTTATTAATATAAGCTCTCTGACGCAAATGTAGTATGTGGCTCGGTTTAGCACTTTTCCTTGATTGATGAATTTAGCAAAATTCATATCCAGGAATATTTTGAAATAAAAGGATATATACTATGTGAATTCCAATGGAACTATCATATCAACCACAAAACACTAAAATTCAAATTTTTCATTGTTATACTTACGGTAAAGTTGACAATACAATAATTTTACTTAAACATCCCAAAATTGATTTTCTTATGGATTTTCGATGCTTCTCTTATACAAACACATCCTGGAAACTGTAAGCATGGCTCTCTTTATCTATTCCTTGATTGAAGATCCTATTCACCTGCTTCTTTCACTTCATATTTACTATTAATACCATCAATGGGGATTTCATACACCAATTCCTGCTTCTAAAAATTGCCATCCCTTTTATTTTTTCCCTCTGCTTTCCCTTCCTGGTTACTTAGTCATTTTTCAGAAAATGTCTAGGTGCGGGGGTTGGCGGATTCACGTCTTCAAATTTCCACTGATACTTTTATATCACGAGTCTGACTCACCGCTTTCCCATTTCATATTCAACAAACTTTTTGGATCGCGGGTTCTCGGGTAGTTCAACTCAAATTGTGTTTCCATTGTTCCACTGCTTGCGAACAACACCCAAACTTCCCTGATCTACAAATTGGCAACCAAATTCCCCGTTTGCTTTCCCTTTCTAGTTACTTAGTCATTTTTCCAAATGTGTCATTTTTCTAAATGTCTCATGCTTTTATATACAACACCCGAATTTCTGCAATATACAAATTGACCATCGAAGTCCATCATTGTCCCCTATTCTGTGTTACATATTTTGCAATCAAAAGTTGGGATACATACAATTTGACCATCAAGCCCTCACGTCTCCTGAGTAGAATTTGTGGCCATGTTTTCAAGCTCGTCAATATTCCATGTTTTGAGTATGTCTCATGTTTTTATATCATGAGTTTGACCAACCGCTTACGCATTTCATAATTGGCCAATATTACCATCGTCGGTTCTGTTATCACCCCATAAATTATGGGAATCAACTGATGAATTGGATATTATCTGTATCTAGTGTTTTCATTGACAAATGATTTTTCATTCTGTAAATAATTTAAAAAGAAAAGAGAAAAGAAAAGAAAAAAGAGAAAAGAAAAGAAAAGAGAAAGAAAAAGAAAAGAAAAGAGGGCATAAAAGAATTGAAAATAAAAGCCCCATGCAATAATAGTAACTTGGCCATACCTTTCAAGCATGGCCAATTTATTTTTAAATTTAATGTTGCTAGGTTAGTGAATAAATCTGACCAGACTGTCTAATCCTGGTCAGATAGCCCTTAGTTTAGATTAGTGAATAAATCTGACCAGACGGTCTAATCCTGGGCAGATAGCCCTTAGGTAGAGTAATTTCTTAACCCAACAGTTTAATCTGGGTTAATTGTCCTAGGAAGATAGGTTAGCAGGTAGTTTAGTTGCTTCATTTGCTTTGCCACCCATGAAACCAGATTGATGAAAATGCTACACGATGTCTCCTTTTCCTAAGAATAGTTTAGATGAGGTCCCCTTGGTGGTGTCTATGTGAAAAATAGGAAAAACCCATAAAATGATTTATATCCTAAGTTTCCCCAAGTACATATTTCTCCGCTCCCATCTTATGTTTCCTGCACATCTCAACGGTTCTGATCCAGGCACCAATATCTACGGTGCACAGCGCATTCCGGACCCCCCCGAACATTCTATTTTTAATCGAGGGGGGGGGGTCCGCAATTGGTAATAACATGGGCGCACATCTAGACGGCTCAGGGAGGAGCGCTTAAATCAACGGTCCATAATGGATTCCAGAACCCCCCGTCCATTCTGCCTTTAATGGAGGGGGGGGGTCCGAAATGAGTATTAAATAGCGCGCTCAGATCTGCGGCTAGGAAACAAGCGTGCAGATCAATGGATCACAATGGATTTCAGACCCCCCCTAGTGTTCTGCTTTTAACCAAGGGGGGGGGGGTCCGGAATGGATATTCCTTTTGGCGGGCCCCTGGTCATACGTAGCATCAGCCTATTGGTCCTCAAGTTCCATTCCCCACATGCTATCTGACATCCCGTCACTCATGGACGTCATCCTCCACTGAGTCCACTTGTTCCACTTGTTCCCAAGGTCGTGTCACATCCCATAACTGCTGTCAATCCCTGTTCTAATTCCTTCACCCTTTTCACTCATGACCAACCCCTTATTGCGACTTTCACTTCAAATCACTTCCAATCCCTAGCAGCCACGTCACCCATCCATATGTTTTGGCCACCGTCACCTGCCATATCACCCCCAAGTGGCCCGTTGTCCATTAATTATTGGATAATATACCTGTTGTCATGCTGACCGATTTTCCACGTCCGACCGACCCCAATTTTAAATAAAACTACTGTTATTCCTCTTTCATTCTTTATTCATCCATTGTGCCAGAAAACTTACCTCTTATCCCTCCATTGTTTCCCCATTGCCTTCATCCACAGTCAGCCGACCCCACTAACATATTGTTTATTGCAAGTATTGTTGTAGAGATGGCGCCAAAGCCAAGGCTAGTGGAAGGAGAAGAGAATCCTTTCCTTCCTCCTCCTGTTGACCTAGACAAAATCTCGTTAGTGGATAAAGACAGGTTGATCGCAGATACCATTTGCGACTTCGATTTTTCAGACCTCCAGCCATGGCTCCGGGAAGTGTTCGTAGACCAGAGCGACGAGATTGGACTTTGGGAGTCCAATTTGCCCCTCTACCTTTTTCCCCAGATCCACCATTTCCTTGAATTCGCGCTAAAATGCCAAGCTCATTATATCCCCGACCAGAGGGCCATCGTCTCTTCATCTAGAGACGTCCTCTTCTTCATCACTCCCGAAGACATTGACCAGATGATGCAAATTCCCCGTGTTGAATCTGCGTCCCCTTTCAATTTAGAAATCCTCACTGAGTTATATCAGAAAATGAACTTTCCCCAGAGAGCTCAGATATTCGAGATTTTCCTCCCCACTTCCACTCAATTCCCTTCCACAAATCCCCCTTACTCGTCATCCATGTTCTCCACCAAAGGAAAACAAATCATTTCCTCCCTTTGTGCCCTGTTGGGTTACTATTCTGACCAATGGGTGGATGAGCCCATCTTGGGTTTTCTATCTATTTTCTCAAATGATGAAAAGCCCACAACGCAGTTCAATTACAACACCTTCTTGGCCGACAATATTCATGAACAGTTCGTGAATTTTGGCACAGAGGGCATGCTCATATATTCTTCTATACTGGTGTACATGTTCGTTTACTTTCAAGACGACAAATTCAGTTTCTCCATGCAGAAGATGGACGTAGACGGAAGGCCACATCCAGTCACAGCATGAAATTCTCTTCTGAAGCACAACTCCACAGAGTATAGCTTCAAGGTTTTCATTGATCTTTTCTATCACCCGGTGGTAAGCATGCTGAGCGGCAGGCCTGAACGACGAATAAATGACGAGGTCTAGAGAATTATACATCTTTCGGACAATGCAAAGACTGGAGACTGGTACCTGTATCAAAACCACACTGAGATCAGAGTTTTCAGGTGCGAATTGGCACCCTACAAGCTGCCAAATTACGTGCCGGTAAGAATCTTTGCATTAGAGTATATTAGACATATTATTAATTCAGACGACATTCATTTCGTCTCATTGAAGAAAAAGCAGCAGCTGTGCATCAAGGGGCAGAAAGGTTCTTTTATCTGTAATAGTCGTGGTGCCGGAGAAGAAGCGGATCAGATGCTGAGAGAGATGAAGTTTTTCTTAAGCTTCCCATGGCACTATGATCCATGCGGGATCATTTCAGAAATGCGGGTGAGCAATAAGAATATCCCGTATGTGCATGAGTCCAAGCCCGAGATCGAAAAATTTGCAAATCAGACAGTATGGGTGCCTGACACCTTAGTCGAAATGGAACAACAAGTTGAAGAGGAACAGCAGGTGACCCCGACGAGTGTGCCACCCACTACCACACCTCAGGTCCCCAAAGAAAAAAGGCCTCGACAAGATCCTTCTCCACCTGTAATAGAGGTGTCATCAGAGGATTTCTAGATGCACACCAAGAAGCCAAAGACAGTTTCAACGCCTGGCACGATAGTAGAACAAGAAGTCCCTCCTACCACAGTAACTACCCCAGTGATCAAGACGGTCATTCTACCTTTTGGTTCAAGCCAGCATAAGGCAATCACAACAACAATATCGAAGAAATCCACAGATTCTCCCCTGGATACTCAACCAAGCAAAACTGGGCCCAAGTTTGGCATTTTCGAGAAGTACGAATTGATCAAGAAAAAGAACCAGACTCTCACCAGCAGTACTTACGCCCAGTTTCAGAAATAGTTGTCAACTGCGCAGCACCAGCTGTTGTCTGCATTTGATACAGAAAAGGGAAGAATTCACATGGCCTACCTCCAAGCCCAGGTACCGGATCCCAAAGTGATCTCAGACTACAAGAGGGCCACCTTCGAATTCCAGGCGAAGGATGTGCATATAGAAGACCAGATGGATCTGCACAAACAAACAGGGGAGATGGTTTTCCACACATTAGCACATGCTTGAACTTCTGTAGAAAAATTTCAGGTATCATTGAACAACGCTCAGAGACAGCATAAGCTGGTAAAAATATAATCTTTTGCGAAGGATAACAGAATCAAGACCTTGGAGGAGCTGGTTTTAAAGATCGGTTATGATCCGTCAAATGTCAAAGATGCAGAAGAGATGATAAAGAAAAAGAATGCAAAAATCACATCCTTAAGAAAACAGCTGAAGCTCCCGCCCATAGAGGACTCACAGGTGAAGGAGATAGCAGAGAAAGAAGGTGAGAATGATGAGATGTTAAAGATTCTCATGGAGCAGAATGATCATCTCAAGGAAATGGAAGTTGAGATGGAAAAATTACTGAAAGAGAAAGAACAGATGAAGCCGATGGAAGGCATTCCATTGAGTTCTATCCCCATTGCAGGATTGAGCACTGCAATAGTGACAACAATTCCATCAGCAACATCAGTGACACCACAAGAGGGAACAACTGATCTCACCAAATCCCTAGAAAAGATGAACCTACAAGAGACTGAAATCAACAGGCTTAAGAAAGAAGTTGAGAATCTCCAAGAACTCAAGACTTCTTTCCAGTCCAGTCTCTCCAAAGAGAAACAGGTAACTAAGCAGCTAAGAAAAGAGCTGCAGCAGCTCCAGAAACAAACCATGGCAAGAAATACTTTGGCTGAGGTCAAAGAAAATGTATGGACAGATATCACCAAGTCCATAAACGAAGTCTAGCCCATGATCCAAATCATGTTTGAACAGAACGAGTTGCTACAGAGGAGCAAACAGGCAGTCGAGAAAATCAGAGTGGAACTGGGAGACATGACAACACAAGCAAATGAGATCATCAGGTTCCTGAATTCCAAGACCAGAGAAGAGCTAGAAGATATGAATATAGAAGACAGAACAAAGACAATCCTTGAGGTCAAGAGGGTTTTGACCAAGAGAGGATTAATTTTGCAGTTCGAAGAGAAGGTTCAGACAATGGACCAAGGGGTACAAAAGTTTTTCAATAAGATTAATGCTCCAAAAGAAAGGCTTACCTGGTCTGAAGGTCATTAATGATAAATTGATGACACTCCCAGATTATAAAAAGAGACTATTTGAAGTGTCTAAGGACAGTTCGAAGTTTGAAGGCATACAAGGGAGCATCACTGGCAAAGCATTTATGGATGCCCTGCAGTTGGACATTAGTATCCAACACGAGATTCAATACATATTCCTCACCAAGCCCACATTCGCCAAATATACAGAAATGGACGAGGTGTATCGGAGGCTGCTCAAAGTCACCGTGCCTATTCATCTCAGATGGGAAGAAATCTGCGATTTTCTCGATTAGCAGATGATTTGTCCAGGTCCATTCACCTGTCCAATCAGAAGAGGTTACACAGGAACCTTGCCAACGACCTACCCCAGAAATTCCGCATGCAGTTGTACTGAGTCATCAAACAGTTTTGATTAGTTAAATCAGTTAGGCTAAAAATAGACTGAGCACGTCCTGATCAGTTATGACAGGAACGTTTCTAATTTGAATTATAAATACTTCAACTTTTGAAGTATTAGGGATTGTTGATCTTTACACCTTGACGCTATCAGACTGTAACCATTTTTGAAGAGATCTGCCATTAATAAAGAGGAAGCACTTCACAGGATTCTTGCGTGTATTCGCTGGTGACGTTTATTCTCTAAGTTAGATGTTATCCTTTCTTTGTGATCATTTTGTTTTCTGAAACTAATCTTTAAAAGTAACGTATGTTGCAGAATTTATCTTAGATACCCTGTTTCCGACCTTAAAGATTTGAATGTTTGTCTTCTGATGTTTTCGATTAAGAAATTCTTAACTGCTTCTTAGTTGAATGTATCTCTCTCATCTTTTCTTCTGTCCATCGTTTAAGCTATTAAAGATCCAATGAATATATTATCTCGCCCTGTGGGGGTTTTTCCTTTATGTTTATGGTTTGTATCTCATATTGATTATAACACAGACCCCATAGCCCAATGGAGGTGTAGACTGTCTCAACCAATTCAAAAAACACTTTTACAACAAAACCTACCTGATCCTTTACCTAGCCAAACATCTAAATTAAAAACAAAGCTAAATCATATAGAGAGATCCCTCTTTGAAGCTGGAAGGGCTAGATCCCAGATTTAAAAGCAGTTGGATAAAGTTACCTTTGTGATTTCCTTATTTTTCAACCTCTAGGAAATTTACAGAGTGCTAACATAATGGTGACTCCACTGGGGATGAACTAAAAGGTGACAATTTCAGGTTTTCTTGCCCCTAAAAGAACGTTTGATGCTAAGAAGAAAGTAATGTTAGAGGGTGATCAAACTTTGTAATTATTTTCAGACTCACAAAATTAAAAATATATATATATATATATAAAACCAAAAAGAGTTCTGGCTTCCAAGAAAGTTCACACTCGATCTCATCCTGACCCAGAACTCGCAATAGTGATAGATAACCCCGAACATTTACTCAGGCGAAAGGTCTCGGCTGCCAGCTCAGGGAATTATACTTCGCTGCATAAGTCGCACTCCTTTTCAGGAAAACCCGTTACCTCTCAAAATCTTGATCTTGATACCTTTCCACCTCGAATTCTGGTTAGAACATTGTC
The DNA here is from genome assembly GCA_000966675.3 of Picea glauca. Taxonomy (NCBI): domain Eukaryota; kingdom Viridiplantae; phylum Streptophyta; class Pinopsida; order Pinales; family Pinaceae; genus Picea; species Picea glauca. Next base: position 101,967 of record JZKD02S0238695.1, on the reverse strand, counting down.
CGACAGTTTTGTGTCTAGACTCATTTTTGACTCAACTGTGTTGCAACCCCAAACCCCAGAAGTCTTGTCTCCCACGACCAAACTACAAATCACTACCTCAATACCGCCTAGTCCCTCCTCGTCCTTGTCTTCAGGCATTACATCGTCGACCATCCAGGTTGCTCTCCGACCTCCTCCACCTATCATGGCAGCTCAATATGCTCCATTGGTGTTGGCTGCGCCGCTACATGCCATGCCCCAAGATTACCAGACAAAACTTCCACAGTTAGATGCAACCGAACCGTTAAGCACTCAACAACATGTGGACAAAATGAATGATTACTTTGACTTGCAAAAAGTTAATGAGGTGGATGTGCAAATGCGATTGTTTGCCCAAAGTCTGACAGGCGACGTCAAGAAATGGTTCAAAGCTTTACTTGCAGCCTCAGTCCCTGACCTTGTCACGTTCCAAAGAAGTTTTTTGACAGATGGGAGGTAAAGAAAAACCCTCTCCAGATACTGTCAGAATACAAGAATATAAAGAGAAACCAAGGTGAGACGGTCCAAGATTATTGCACCCGTTTCAACAACCTCTACAACGCAATCCCGACTAAAATCAAACCTCCCCAAGGTCTGGCATTGATTAAATTCCCTGATGGATTCGATGTTGACATGTCATATCAACTAAGAGAAAGAAATGTTGCCACCCTAGAGGAAATGCAGAAAAGTGTGATTAGTGTAGAGGCCAATTTATTAGCAAAAAGAGCACGACAGAGGTCAGAAAGGAGAGTCACGATCAAGGAAGAACCTTCCACGTTGAACATTGATTCCAAATGGGATTCTATGGTCATAACATTAGAACTAATGTTGGAAAGAGTGAGTGTGTCAGACAGAAACCCTCCGAGAGACAACACACCTACGCCTCAGGTTCGGAACCCGAACTTTAGGAGAAATCCTCCTCGGATCAGACAGAGAGATCCTCAGGATCAAAGAGAGCAGAGGGGCCCAGATCAGCAGATTAGACCTCCCCTGCAAGAAAACTATGTTGATGACGGAGGATAAGTGATTCAATAATTGGAGGACACTCACATCAACCTTATGGGCATTCACGACAACGAGGCCATTTTCCTTACTCAAGAAGAGCAGGAACTCTTTCCGCTAAATCAAACAAAGGTAAGTGAAGAAGCCGAAGATGCGGAACAATAGGCCTTTGAGAATGCTATTCTGGAAGTATACCAGCAGTACAATCTGCGTAGCAAGAATACAGAGGGGAGTTTGAAGACAGAAGGGACTTCTTCCAAGAAGATGACCGAAACACAGAAGACAGTCGAAACCAAGAACAACCCTGAACCTTCTACTGAGAAGACTCCTGAGAAGACTTCTGAGAAGACTACTGCCGAGAAGATTTCTGAGAAGAGTAAAGTTGACGCTCCTTTGAAGAAAAACATCACTATTCTTAAAAGACCATCACAACCTGATGCTTCACATGTTAACCCGCCAAATACTTCTGAGCCAAAGAACATGGCGGACAAATCAGAAACTATGAGCCAAGGAAAAGCTCTTACACCCTTTAGCCTTGAAGGGGAATTGGCAAAAATAAAAATTCCCATCCCACTAACAGAGTTGATGAATAGAGACGGGTATCGTTCACAGGTAATCAAAGCACTGGCCATTGAACCTGACATAGGCACCAAGGCCTTGACTATTGGATCAGTGACTCATTCAGACACTGTGAACCTTACTGACGATCATCCTGAACTCCTTTTTGGACCTGAAGTAGATGGTCAGGATGATACAGGTGATGTAGCTCCTTTTTACATCAGTTTAAACATACATGACTTGATATTTCATAACGCTATGTTGGACTCAGGTGCCTCACATAATCTGATGCCTAAAGCAGTAATGGAAAAACTGGGATTGGAGGTCACCAGACCATACAAGGATTTACATTCATTCGACTCCAACAAAGTCAAATGTATTGGTTTGACCAAGGACCTATGCATCACCCTGGTTCAGATCCCTTCAAAAAGCATGGTAATGGACGTGGTGGTTGCATACATTCCGCCTAAGTATGGAATGTTGCTATCCCGGTCTTTGGGAGCTAAGTTGAAAGGAACCCTGCAGCTGGATATGTCTTACGCCACTATCCCAGTGTTTGGACAACAAAGGAGGTTATACAGAGAAGCATTGATGAAGTACATGGTCAGTAGTAAAGAAAAGCCATACAATTACCCCCTTTACTCTGCACATTCTGATTGAGATTTGTTCATCTTGTACAATGATTGTGATACGGAAGAGCAAGATACTCAACTGATGGAAGATGTATCTGGTCAAGATGAAGGTCCATAAATCGGTGAGGTAGCAAAGATGAAAAATGTAATCACTGAAGAATTCCCCGTTGACTTCTGGAGTTTGGATTTTGATGGAGTTGTGAGTAAAGAAGGAGCAGGAGCTGGAGTCTGGCTGCATAATCATCGAAACAGGTATTCATAGAATCATTCCTACAAATTAAATTTCTAGTGCACTAACAATGTTGTCGAGTATGAAGCTTTAATGCTTGGTTTGAAGCTGTTGAAAAAGGTTGGTGCTAAGCAGATAATGGTAAGGGGTGACTCTGAATAAATTATCAAACAAATTAAAGGTGAATATGTTGCTAAACACCCGCACCTTAGAGCCTACAAGAATGATGTTCTTGACGCTTTGAAGTGTTTTAATGAGGTTGACCTGCAGGTAATGTCGAGGGGACAAAATATTTTGGCCAATGGATTGTCTACGTCAGGAGCCTCATGCAAGATTCCTTTCTGCCAAACTCGCCCATACACTGTTGAGGTGAAATGCAGACCAACGGTTCCCAATAATATCAGGTATTGGCAAGTGTTTGGAAATGATGATCAGATAGAGGACTTTCTGCAATGCAAGAACGATTTTGAATGTACAAATATAGATTTAGAAAATGAAGATGAGAATGTAAATAATTCTGAGTTTGAAATAGATAGTGTGAATACTGTAAATTCAGGGTAGATACAGTAGATTCAGGAGAGTTAGGGGATGACGAAATGGATTCCGATGTGTTACAGTTGAAAAGCAATGTTTTACCTAGAGGTCTTGTTCCTTTAGAAGATCTGTTTGACAGTAACGATGTAGCTAAGAAACCAAAAATAGAAGCACATGGAAAAGAGGTAGAGGACTGTAATATAGGGACTGAAGAGAAGCCTAGGATGGTCAAACTGTCCAAATCATTACCCCTGAAACAAAAGCTTAAATACATTAAGCTATTCAAAGAATATTCAGATGTTTTTGCCTGGGGCTATGAGGACTTGAAAGCCTATGATACCAGCATCATACAACACATGATTCCCATAAAGGAGGACCATAAACCATTTAGGAAAAAACTTAGGAGGATAAATCCCAAGTTGCTCCCTCTGATAGAAAAAGAAATCAAGAAAATGTATGATGCCAAGATCATCATCCCTCTACGTTTCTCTAAGTGGGTTTCTAATTTAGTCCCTACATGGAAGAAAACCGAGGAAATCAGGCTCTGTATTGATTTCTGAAATCTGAACAAAGTATCCCTGAAGGATAATTACCCATTACCGAAAATGGACCACCTCCTACAAAGGGTGGTCGGGTCCAGTAGGATATCTCTGTTAGATGGTTTCTCAAGCTACAACCAGGTCCTAGTTCACCTAGACGATAAAGATAAAACCACTTTTACCACACCATGGGGCACTTTCATGTACGTGAAGATGCCTTTCGGTCTGATGAATGCAGGAGCCATGTTTCAGAGGGCCATGGATATCACCTTCGTGGAAGAATCGGGTAAGTTTATTGTTGTTTATTTGGATGACGTGACTGTGTTTTCCAAATATGATGATGAACACCTGCGACACCTTAGACGAGTTTTCAAGAAATGTAGAAGGTTTGGGATTTCTTTAAATCCTAAGAAGTGTCTTTTTGGGTTAGAAGAAGGAAATTTGCTGGGACACATCATCTCTAAAGATGGAATCAAAATAGACTCCAGTAGAATCGAGGCCATACTAAAGTTAGAACACCCAAGAAACCTCAAAGAACTACAGTCTTTTATCAGGAAAATTAACTTTCTACGAAGATTCATTCCCAATCTGGCCGAGCTCCTCCGAAACATTACAAACATGCTTAAAAAAGACGCAAAATTAAAATGGGATTCTGAGTCCAGAAAATCCTTCAAACAAGTCAAACGAGCACTCACAGAAGCCCCAGTTTTGATCAGTCCCGATTTCACTAAAGATTTTTATCTTTTTTTTTTCGCTTCTGAACATACTATAGCAGCGGTATTACTGCAGAAGAACAGTGAAGGGTATGAACAACCCATAGCTTTCTTCAGCAAATCTCTAAGAGATGCTACCCTGAACTACAATATCATGGAGAAACAAGCTTTTGCTTTGGTAAAAGCTATAAAAGACTTTAGGGTCTACATTCTCCATTCCCACACCATAGCTTATGTTCTGAACGCGGTAGTAAAGGATACTCTAACACAGGACAACCCTGATGGAAGAAGGGGAAAATGGATTGCTGTAATTTTAGAATACGATATAGAGATTAAGCCCACAAAACTAATCAAAGGCCAAGGCCTTGCTAAATTAATGGCTGAATCTAACTTTCAGGCTCTTGACATTAATTTTCTAGATGTTGCAGATGAACAGGGTGAGATGGCGACTCCAAACGTTAGAGAGGTATTTCTCAACTCTCCATGGTATGTAGACCTTATATTCATTTTACAAAATTTACAAGCTCCCCCTGGTTTAACTAAGACTAAAGCTAGATTTTTAAAGTTGAAGGCTTTGAAATTTTGTATTCTAGAAAGAAAATTGTATCGGAAATACCTTGCAGGTATTCTTTTAAAATTTTTACTGAAAGATGAAGCTGATAAAGTGCTGCAGGAGTTTCATGTAGGAGAATGTGGTGGCCATTTCAACTGGAAGGTTACAGCCAAAAAAATACTCAGAGCTGGCTTTTACTGGCCCACCTTATTTGCAAATGTACATCAGAAAGTAAAAGCATGTCACCACTGTCAACTGTTTTAAGGCAAAAGGAAACTCCTTCCTTCTCTGAAACCTATATCAGTTGAGGCCCCTTTCCAGCAATGGGGGCTCGATTTCATTGGAGAAATTCACCCTCCTTCTTCAGGCCAACACAGGTGGATTCTCACGGCCACCGATTATTTCACCAAGTGGATYGAGGCAGTACCAAGCAGGCAAGCCAMTGACTCAGTAATTATCAAATTCCTTGAAAACAATATTTTATMTCGTTTTGGTTGYCCTAGAAAGATTATCACTRACAATGCAGYTGCCTTTCRGYCGAAGAAACTCATAGATTTMTGCAACCRGTATCACATTGGTTTRGGGCATTCCAYAGCCTACTACCCTCAGGGGAATGGGTTGGCGGAGTCTTCAAACAAAACTTTGGTAAATATCATCAAGAAAACATTGCAGGAAAACAAAAAATCATGGCATGATAAGTTGGTATTTTCTTTATGGGTAGATAGATTGACCACCAAAAGGTCAATTGGCATGTCACCTTACCAGCTGGTCTATGGTACAGAGGAAGTTTTCCCTACTTCTAGGAGTCCCTGTCATGAAATTACTTCAAGAGGTGAAAGCTGAGCCAAATGACTCACAGAGAAGAATCAACCAGATGATTCATTTGCAACAGACTAGAGAAGAAGTTTTCAACAAAACACAGGTCATCTAAGAAAACATCAAGAAGATCTTTGAAAAATGAACCAAGGAAGATGATTTTGAGCTGGGAGATCTGGTGTTGAGATGGGATGCCAGGAATGAGGACAAGGGAAAGCATGGGAAATTTGATAACCTGTGGACATGTCCTTACATGATCCAAGCTTTCAGAGGAAACAATGCTTTTTTGGTAAACAACGTCGATGGGTTAGGTTTTCCAGGAGCACCTATGAATGGCAGAATGCTGAAACATTATGTCCCACCTCAGTAAAAGATTTGAAGAACTCACTCTCCATTGTACATACCAGTTCAATTTTCATTTTTCACTTGCATTTCTGAGTGATAAACATTAGTCAGTCGGTTGAAGCCCGAAGAGAAGTCCCTAAGATGTTGACCATTGTTTTTCCAAGTTTTGATAATAAGATCAATGAAGTCTACTAGGAAGATATGTTCAGAATGACAGGAACCAAGATTCTTGGCACTTAACAGGGCAAGTACCATCCCCGGGTGGAGCCGCTATTATCACCCCATAAATTATGGGAATCAACTGATGACTTGGATATTATCTATATCTAGTGTTTTCATTGAAAAATTATTTTTTATTCTGTAAATAATTTAAAAAGAAAAGAGAAAAGAAAATAAAAGAGGGCATAAAAGAATTGAAAAGAAAAGCCCCATGCAATAATAGTAACTTGGCCATACCTTTCAAGCATGGCCAAGTTCTTTTTAAATTTAATGTTGCTAGGTTAGTGAATAAATCTGACCAGAATGTCTAATCCTAGTCAGATATCCCTTAGGTTAGATTAGTGAATAAATCTGACCAGACTGTCTAATCCTGGGCAGATAGCCCTTAGGTAGAGTAATTTCTTAACCCAACAGTTTAATCTGGGTTAATTGTCCTAGGAAGATAGGATAGCAGGTAGGTTAGTTGCTTCATTTGCTTCACCACCCATGAAACCAGATTGATGAAAATGCTACACCATGTCTCCTTTGCCTAAGAATAGTTTAGATGAGGTCCCCTTGGTGGTGTCTATGTGAAAAATTGGAAAAACCCATAAAATGCTTTATATCCTAAGTTTCCCCAAGTACATATTTCTTCTCTCCTGGCTTATGTTTCCTGCACATCTCGACGGTTCTGATCCAGGCGCCAAGATCTACGGTGCACAGCACATTCCGAACCCCCCCCGACCATTTTGTTTTTAACCAGGGGGGGGGTCCGAAATTGGTAATAACATGGGCGCACATCTAGACGGCTCAGGGAGGAGCACTTAAATCTACGGTCCACAATGGATTCCAGACCCCCCCGTCCGTTCTGCCTTTAATGGAGGGGGGGGTCCGAAATGAGTATTAAATAGCGCGCTCAGATCTGCGGCCAGGAAACAAGCGTGCAGATCAATGGATCACAATGGATTTCGGACCCCCCCTGGTGTTCCTCTTTTAACCGAGGGGGGGGGGTCCGGAATGGATATTCCTTTCGACGGGCCTCTGGTCATACGTGGCATCAACCTATTGGTCCTCAAGTTCCATTCCCCACATGCTATCTGACAGCTCGTCACTCATGGACGTCATCCTCCATTGAGTCCACTTGTTCCACTTGTTCCCAGGGTCGTGTCACATCCCATAACTGCTGTCAATCCCTGCTGTCAGTCCTTCACCCTTTTCACTCATGACCAGCCCCTTATTGCGACTTTCACTTCAAATCACTTCCAATCCCTAGCAACCATGTCACCCATCCGTATGTTTTGGCCACCGTCACCTGCCATATCACCCCCAAGTGGCCCGTTGTCCATTAATTACTGGATAATATACCCGTTGTCATGATGACCAATTTCCCGCGTCCAACCGACCCCAGTTTTAAATAAAACTATCGTTATTCCTCTTTCATTCTTTATTCGTCCATCGCACCAGAAAACTTACCTCTTATCCCTCCATTGTTTCCCCGTCGCCTTCATCCATAGTCAGCCAACCCCACTAACATATTGTTTATTGCAGGTATTGTTGCAGAGATGGCGCCAAAGCCAAGGCTAGCGAAAGGAGAAGAGAATCCTTTCCTTCCTCCTCTTGTTGACCTAGACAAAATCCCATTGGTGGATAAAGATAGGTTGATCGTAGATACCATTTGCGACTTTGATTTTTCAGACCTCTAGTCATGGGTCCGGGAAGTGTTCCTAGACCAGAGCGATGAGATTGGACTCTCGGAGTCCAATTTGCCCCTCTACCTTTTTCCCCAGATCCACCATTTCCCTGAATTCGCGTTGAAATGCCAAGCTCATTATATCCCCGACCAGAGGGTCGTCATCTCTTCATCTAGAGACGTCCTCTTCTTCATCACTCCCGAAGACATTGACCAGATGATGCAAATTCCCCATGCTGAATCTGCGTCCCCTTTCAATTTAGAAATCCTCACTGAGTTATATCATAAAATGACCTTTCCCTAGATATCTTAGATATTCGAGCTTTTCCTCCCCACTTCCTCTCAATTCCCTTCCACAAATCCCCCTTACCCGTCATCCATGTTCTCCACCAAAGGAAAATAAATCATTTCCTCCCTTTGTGCCATGCTGGGTTACTATTCTGACCAATGGGTGGATGAGCCCATCTTAGGTTTTCTATCTATTTTCTCAAATGATGAAAATCCCACAACGTAGTTCAATTATAACACCTTCCTGGCCGACAATATTCACGAAGAGTTCATGAATTTTGGCACAGAGGGCATGTTCAGATATTCTTCTATATTGGCATACATGTTTGTTTACTTTCAAGCCGACAAATTCAGTTTCTCCATACAGAAGATGGATGCAGAGGGAAGGCCACAGCCAATCACAGCATGGACTTCTCTTCTAAAGCACAAATCCACAGAGTATAGCTTCAAGGTTTTCATTGATATTTTCTATCACCCGATGGTAAGCATGCTGAGCGGCAGGCCTGAGCCATGAATAAATGATGAGGTCCAGATAATTCTACATCTTTCGGACAATGCAAAGACTGGAGACTGGTACCTGTATCAAAACCACACTGAGATCAGAGTTTTCGGGTGCGAATTGGCACCCTACAAGCTTCCAAAGTACGTGCCAGTAAGAATCTTTGCATTAGAGTATATTATATAGATTATGAATTCATACGACATTCATTTCGTCTCATTGAATAAAAAGTAGCAGCTGCACATCAAGGGGCAGATAGGTTCTTTTATCTGCAACAGTCGTGGTGCCGGAGAAGAAGCAAACCGGATGTTGAGAGAGATGAAGTTTTTCTTAAGCTTCCCATGGCACTATGATCCATGCAGGATCATTTCAGAAATGCAGGTGAGGAATAAGAATATCACGTATGTGCATGAGTCCAAGCCCGAGATCTAAAAACTTGCAAATCAGATAGTATGGGTGCCTGACACCTTAGTCGAAATGGACCAACAAATTGAAGGGGAACAGCAGGTGCCCCCGACGAGTGTGCCACCCACTACCACACCTCAAGTCCCTAAAGAAAAAAGGCCTCGGAAAGAGTCATCTCCACCTGTAACAGAGGTGTCATCAGAGGAGTTCCAGATGCACACCAAGAGGCCAAAGACAGTTTCAACGCCTGGCACGACAGTAGAACAAGAAGTCCCGCCTACCATAATAACTACCCCAGTGATCAAGCCAGTCATTATACCGTTTGGTTCAAGCCAGCATAAGGCAATCACAACAGCAATACCGAAGAAATCCACAGATTCTCCCTTGGATACTCAGCCAAGCAAAACTGGGCCCAAGTTGGGCATTTTCGATAAGTACGAATTGATAAGGAAAAAGAACCAGACCCTCACCAGCAGTACTTACGCCCAGTTTCGGAAACATTCGTCAACTGCGCAGAACCGGTTGTTGTTTTCATTTGATACAGAAAAGGGAAGAATGCACATGGCCTACCTCCAAGCCCAGGTACCGGATCCCAAAGTGATCTCAGACTACAAGAGGGCCACCTTCGAATTCCAGGAGAAGGATGTGCATCCAACAGACGAGATGGATCGGCACAAACAAACATGGGAGATGGTTTTCCACACATTAGCACATGCTTCAGCTTCTGCAGCAAAATTTCAGGTATCATTGAACAATGCTCAGACACAGCTTAAGATGGAAAAGATATCATCTTTTGCCTAGGATAACAGAATCAAGACCTTGGAGGAGTTGGTTTTAAAGATCGGCTATGATCCGTCAAATGTCAAAGCTGCAGAAGAGATGATAAAGAAAAAGAATGCAGACATCGCATCCTTAAGAAAACAGCTGAAGCTCCCGCCCACAGAGGACTCACAGGCGAAGGAGATAGAAGAGAAAGAAGGTGATAATGATGAGATGCTAAAGTTGCTCATGGAGAAGAATGATCGGCTCAAGGAAATGGAAGCTGAGATGGAAAAATTACTGAAAGAGAAAGAACAGATGAAGCCGATGGAAGGCATTCCATTGAGTGCTATCCCTATTGCAGGATTGAGCACTGCAACAGTGACAGCAATTCCATCAGCAACATCAGTGACACCACAAGAGGGAACAACTGATCTCACCAAATCCCTGGAAAAGATGAACCTACAAGAGACTGAAATCAACAGTCTTAAGAAAGAAGTTGAGAATCTCTAGGAACTCAAGACTTCTTTCCAGTCCAGTCTCTCCAAAGAGAAACAGGTAACTGAGCAACTAAGGAAAGAGCTGCAGCAGCTCCAGAAACAAACCATGGAAGGAAATACTTTGGCTGAGGTCAAAGAAAATGTATGGAACGATATCACCAAGGCCATAAACGAAATCTGGCCCATGATCCAAATCATGTTTGAACAGAACGAGTTGGTATAGAGGAGAAAACAGGCAGTCGAGAAAATCAGAGTGGAACTTGGAGACATGCCAACACAAGCAAATGAGATCATCAGGTTCCTGAATTCCAAGACCAGAGAAGAGCTAGAAGAGCTGAAGATAGAAGACATAACAGAGACAATCCTTAAGGTCAAGAGGGTTTTTACCAAGAGAGGATTAATGTTGCAGCTCGAAGAGAAGGTTCAGACAATGGACTAGGGGGTACAAATTTTTTTCAATAAGATTGATGCTCTCCAAAAGAAAGGATTACCTTGTTTGAAGTTCATTAGTGATAAATTGATGACACTCCCAGATTATAAAAAGAGACTGTCTGAAGTGTTTAAGGACAGTTCAAAGTTTGCAGGAATATAAGGGAGCATCAATGCAAAGAATTTATGGATTCCCTGCAGTTGGACATTAGTATCCAACACGAGATTCGATACATATTCCTCACCAAGCCCATATTCGCCAAATATACAGAAATGGACGAGGTGTATCGGAGGCTGCTCAAAGTCACCATGCCTAGTCATCTCATATGGGAAGAACTCTGCGATCTTCTTGATTAGTAGATGAGTTGTCCAGGTCCAGTCACCTATCCATTCATAAGAGGTTACACAGGAACCTCGCCAATGGCCTACCCCAGAAATTTTGCATGCAGTTGTACTGATTCATCAAACAGTTTTGATTAGTTAAATCAGTTAGGCTAAAAATAGAATGAGCACGTCTTGATCAGTTATGACAGGAACATTTTTAATTTGAATTATAAATACTTCACCTTTCAAAGTATTGGGGGTTGTTTATCTTTACACCCTGATGCTATCAGACTGTAACCATTTTTTAAGAGATCTGCCATTAATAAAGAGGAAGCACTTCACAGGATTCTTGCGTGTATTCACTGGTGACGTTTATTCTCTAAGTTAAATGTTATCCTTGCTTTGTGATCATTTTGTTTTCTGAAACTAATGTTTAAAAGGAACGTATGTTGTAGGATTTATCTTAGATACCATGTTTCCGACCTTAAAGATTTGAATGTTTGTCTTCTGATGTTTTCGATTAAGAAATTCGTAACTGCCTCTTAGTTGAATGCATCTCTCTCATCTTTTCTTCTGTCCATCATTTAAGCTATTAAAGATCCAGTGAATATATTATCTCGCCCTGTGGGGGTTTTTCCTTTATGTTTATGGTTTGTATCTCATATTGATTATAACACAGATCCCATATCCCAATGGAAGTGTAGACTATCTCAACCAATTCAAAAAACACTTTTACAACAAAACCTACCTGATCCTTTACCTAGCCTAACATCTAAATTAAAAACAAAGATAAATTATATAGAGAGATCCCTCTCTGAAGTTGGAAGGGCTAGATCCCAGCTTTAAAAGCGGTTGGATAAAGTTACCTATGTGATTTCCTTCTTTTTCAACCTCTAAGAAATTTACAGAGTGCTAACAGGTTCATGGTCAGAATTTCTCCACATTGTGCTTCCATTGTTCCGCTACCTACAAAGAGCAGCCAAAATTTCATGATATACAAATTGACCGTCGAAATCTGTCATTATTCTCGGTTTCGTGTTACACATTATGCAGTCAAAAGTTTGAATACATACAATTTGACCATCAGCCCCTCATGTCTCTTGATTATAACTTGTGACCTTATTTTGAAGCCCGCCCGACTGCTTTCCATACTTGGCCATTTCTTGAAATCTCTTTCGCACGTTGGCAGGCGGATGAAATGTGAAATGCCTAATTTCTCTTTGCCATCCATGCCACCTTCACACTTATTTCTAGATATGTAATTATTAATATTTAATGTTAATATCTCATCGTGCATGAACCGTTAAGATTGTTATTAATGTCTAAAAGGATGGAGAAGATTTTTCATTAATACAAATTAAACCAAGATTTGCGGAGAGTTGTGTTATCCTTTCCAAGTATTCATTTCAAGCATCATGCAGTGTATTTCGCACGTTGTTTGGTTGGCGCCTTTATAAAATTTCTAATCATTAATCGCTCTTCTCTTTCACAACCACCTTCGCACATTTTTCTAAATATGGAATTAGTAATCTTTTTTGGTAACAACTCATTACACACGAACCATGGAGATTTTCATTGATCAACAAAAGGCTCAAGGAGATATTCCATTGATATGCATTAAACCAATATTTGCAGAGGGTTATATTATCCCTTCTGAATTTTCATTTCAAACATCATCTGGAGAAAATGGAAATTCTTATTAACTTATGGCAACAATTTGACAACAGTTCTGTCCAAATAAAGTAAACACCTTCGGGCATGATGACCAGAGGTTCCAGTACTCCAAAAAATATTTTTACTACTCATGTCCCTCCGCCTAGGATAAAAAAAGGAGATGGTCCCTTGGTGCACCGAGAGATATATTTCAAGCAAAAGAATTCCAAGGAAACCCTGCCTACTCAGACAGCCTGCCCGCCTACATTAATGGTTGTGTTCGAAAACATAGGTATTCAAACAGAGGACAAACACCTTTAGTAACCACTCACATAACCCGATCAAAAATCAACACACTGATGTTTTCATGTGGTAAAAACCCTACAAGGAAACATCCACGGCCCCAACCAATGTGACGACTTAGAGTAGTTTATTAATGCAAAGAAAAAGATTACAAAAGATTTTCTCACAATCGATCATCAGCAAATGATCCTCCATACTCTTTAAATGGAGATCATGGACAAATCGGGTTTTAAGACACAGATCAATGTTCGTTAATATCGAGGAGACTATGAACCATCAGATCACTCTATGTTGGGAACATATCGTGACTGTCATATTTCCTAACTACAAATGCATACTAATTCATACTAAAGAAACACACTAGAAAACACACTTTTACCTAAAGACATAATAGACCAAGTAGATCTTAACTAACTCCTAAGTGTCTAAATATCCTAACATCCCCCCTTAATAAAAACTTGGGATAGGATTGAAGTATTTACAATAGTGACACAATAGGAGAAGGAAGGAGGCATTAGAGCCTATCCCCCCTCAATGACAACTTCATGAACTCCTAACATAGATCAAAGTTTGGAAAACTTCACTTCTGTAAATGACTTTGTGAAACTTTATGCAACTTGATCTTCTATAGGGAAAAAGATCACTTCAATAACTTGATCCTAAATGATCTTTTTGATGAAGTGCATGTGTAGCTCGATCTGTTTTCTACACTGATGTTGAATTGGGTATTTGGCGAGCTTGATGGCACTCTGATTGTCACACCAAAGGTTGGTCGAATGCTGGTGCTAGAATCCAAACTCTGAAAGTATATTTCAAAGCCATAGGGCTTCCTAACTTGCATTTACTGTTGCTCAGTACTCTGCTTCTGCTGAAGAAAGTGCAATAGAATTTTGTTTCTTACAGGACCAAGTGACAGGTCCTGAACCAAGGTTGAAAACATAACCTGCAGTAGACTTCCGATCATCAGGGTCATCGGCCCAATATGAATTAGTGAAACCAACCAATAAAGGAGTCCCCCCTTAAGTGTAATGTATCTTGAACTGAACTATACCATGAACGTAGAAAACTATCCTTTTAGTTTGTTTCCAATGGATTTCGTGGGGCATTTTCATAGACCAATCAACACTACCAACAACAAAGGAAAGATGAGGACGAGTATGAGTAAAGTATAAGAGGCTACCAACTAATTGACGGTACAAGGTGGCATCAAATTCAGGAGAAGTACAAGCGGAAGTAAGCTTGAATCCAGATTGGAAGGGAGAAGGGGTTGGTTTACAATCGTCCATGTGAAAGCAATGAAGAAGGTCACAATCATACTTAGACTGGGAAAGAAAAATTCCTTCATTGGTTTGCAAAACTTGGAGGCCAAGGAAATAGTGCAAAAATCCTAAGTCTGTCATTTCATATTTCTTCTTAAGGTTGGTTTTCACATGGTTTAAAAGTTTTGAGTCACTACCCGTAAGTATAAGGTCATCAACATAAAATACAAGGATTATGAGATGGATTCCTACTTTCTTGGTATAGACATTAGTATCAGAATGGAATCTAGAGAATCTAGTGGCAATAATAAAGGTGTCCATTTTGGCATACCAAGCTCAAGGAGCTTTCTTGAGACCATAAACAGATTTTTTAAGGTGACAAACAAGGCTAGAGTCATTATGGACATAGCCAGGAGGTTGTTCCATGTATATTTCTTCTTGCAAATCTGCATGAAAGAAGGTAGATTTAACATCCATCTGATGGACCTCCCATTTATGTGAGGCAGCAAGGGAAAGAAAAAGGTGGATGGAATTCATTTTCGCTATAGGGGAAAAGGTTTCATGATGGCCAATTCCTTCAACTTGGGAAAATCCTCTGGAAACTAAACGATTCTTGTGTCTTTCAACACTTCCATCTGATGCATACTTAGTTATGTAGAGCCATTTACATCTGACAAGTTTTATTCCTTTTGGAAGAGGTACAATATCCCAAGTATCGTTTGCTATTAAATAATGATACTCTTCATTCATTGTTGTATCCCAATCTGGATGACCTGAAGCTTTTGCAAATGTCTCTAGATCATGAGTTTCTGAAACTTGAGCCAAAAGAGAAGAGGCTCGTTGGAACTATGAGCGTGTTTGACGTTGATATGAAGGATCACTGATAATATCACTAATTTCTTCTCGTGTTGAACGAACCCATCTAGGAAGTGGTGGAGTTGGTGCTGGTTCAGGTTCAAAGGACTCATTTGGAGGAGGGTGAGCAGGCGGAGGTGGATTTTCATCCTCACTATCATCATATGAAGAAGAAACCAGATCAGAAGAATGAATAAACACCGAAGATGGCTCCTAGATCAAAGAAGGCACAACCGTCAATTAGGCTCACAGGCCAAGGAAGGCACAAACGTCGAATTAGGATCACAGGCCAAGAGATTTTTATCAAATTTAACATCTCTTTTAATAATAATTTCATTACAATGTGATTGAAGAAGTCTATAACCTTTGACATCTTTAGAATAACCAACAAATATACACTTCTCACTTTTAGGCTGCAATGCTTTCCTTTTCTCATCAGGAATGCGAGCCCATGTTATACTTCCAAATACACAGAAGTGACTTACATATGGTTTAATTTTAGTCCAGGATTCTTCTGGTGTTATATTTTTAAGACCCTTTGTGGGAGTGCGATTTACTATGTAATTTGCATAGTTGATGGCTTCCGCCCAATACTTTAGACTTAATCCCTTAGATTGGATCATACAATTAGCCATTTATTTTAATGTGCGGTTCTTTCTCTTAGC
>JZKD02S0238695.1:66546-86151 GCA_000966675.3 Picea glauca | reverse complement strand
TACTTTTCTACAAGGGCCTTGTAGGCCAAAAACTTGTCAAATACTTCGCTCTTAAGTTTTAAGAAGTAAACCCAAGTATGTCTGGAAAATTCAACCCAAGTATGTCTGGAAAAGTCATCAATCAAATTTAAGAAATACTTGCACCCAGAAAAAGAAGGAGAAGAAAGTGGACCACACAAATCACTGTGAACAAGTTGCAAAGGACTCGAGGCATTCCAAGAGGCACATTTTACAAAACTGTCCCGATGATGTTTGACGAGAACACAACTGACACAAACACCATATCTGCATGAAACAAGAGGAAGACCAATCACCATTTGTTGATTACATAGTTTTTGCATTGAGTGATAGTTTAGATGACCAAACCACTCATGCCAAAGTTTTCTCAATTCATTGCTATGAGCAATAAAAAATGATGAAAAAGATGATGTCCCAACGTTGTCAAACTTGTACAACCTGGTAATATCATCAGCAATTCCAGTTGCAAGAACATGATCAGGATTGTAATGGACCTAAAAATTCTCATAAAAAAAAAAGATCCTGTGGTAATGTACTTGCTATTTGTTTTCGTTTGACCCACTTGTGAGCCAGATACTTACACTTTGTTTTATTTACATGACCTTATAATATGTTGGCTTAACACACCTGGCTTAAGTAAAACCCTTGGCTTAATATCTTTCACAAATTCGAAAGGCAATTAAGTCCAAAACTTACTTTATAATAAGGTTTATTATAGTGCACATGCTTTATTCTAAGGTTTATTATAGTCCCTTTGTGTTTATAAAAAACCTACTATGCACATAGAGCTATGTCTCGGATTTATTAAGGCTCGAGTGCTACCTAACTATGTCAACGTCAGTCTTTAGGTCGTGACTGATAATGGTCTTTAATGTGGTTAACAATTGTATTGGAGAGGTTTTCCAAGAGATTTCCTTTGATGGTTCAATTTCGTTATGTTACAGTTCTTCCCTCCCATAAATAACCAAACACGACACACATCTGAACCTAACTAACTCTCTTTCACTAGCCAGAGTAACGAAAAGATAATTTTCGGGGTTGGTAATCAACTGGTTCTTTGGACGCTCATATTTTTTGGTTTACTTCGTATCTCCTGCATTTAAGGTGGAGGATGTGCCTGTCAGGAGGTGTTTAAATCTCTGCCAGGGATTTAATAAAGGGGTCCTACGACCCACAGTCCCGAGGTCTCTTCCTCCAACTCCTTCCAATATGTATACGCCAGCTTGCCCTAGAGTAGGGTCTTATACGTTACAAGCTCTAAAGAATGATTATCGTGCCTCTTAGGTTTTTATTTCTCCCTTGCGCCTTCATAGGGGAGGATATGCAACTTTCACAGGAATAACTACTGCCTCTGTGAGAAACCCTTGGTGCAGTTGACGGTAATGTTTTGTAATTTTCACTAAGTGATTATCGTAATCTTGGATTTTTAACAGAGTTTAATGTTTGGTTGAATCTTGGAAGGAAAGAGTTGGTTCTTGTTTACTTTACTATGGTTAGAGACATAACTTTCTCTCATAGAGTCTACACATCTTTTTCTTTTGTTTCGTAGTGACAGTAAAGGGTTTTTCTTGCTGTAATACCACGGTTAAATCCTTGTCTACCCTATACTCAGAAACTGTAACTGGGATGATTCAGAGTATTATTCCTCAGTGATGTTAGGTTATTCTTTAAGATTAATATGATGTCGTTCCTTGCATTCCTTGCCTTGTTCATTGAGGGTTTTCTTTTCAAATGATTTCTTGTTTGTAATTTTCGCACAACCATTTTTATTTTGTCAAGGAAAAGAATATTTGTCATTTGATTTTTCTATATACTGATGGTAGGGCTCTTACTGTTGTGAGGGTACCCACCAGGAGCTTCTGGACTCTTCTCCATTCCGTCTGGGTTGATTACGAAGTATGGCAACAGGAAGGTGTGGCATTTCATCCCTGAGTTAAGTATTTGGTAGGCTACGGTCATCATTGTTTCCTTCTTGAGTTTATAGAACAATGATATTCCTCTATAAGTTTCTAATGTATTATTGTGTTGGTCGAATGCAGGTCTACCACATCCCAGTGCGGGTTCTAGCCTCTACTCGGCCTAGCAAAGGTACTCGGGTTCCAAATAATAAACCCCTTCCTCTTGTTGAAATCGGGTGTTCTCGAATTCTTTTCATAGTTTGTTCTTTCAGAAGTTAAGAGGTCCTTTGTTCAAGCACTGATTCTCTGTCTCTGATCACTGAGGGTTTAAACACATTTTTGTTTAACCCAGTTCCATTTTAAATGTAACATGAAGTAAGAGATTCTTGTTTCATTTTATCAAAAGGGTTGTTTACCCCCCAACTGAAATCGTTTTCTAGAGGTCTCGCCAATTTCAACTATGCATATTCGTATGCGTTTGTTTTCGATTGTAAAATGGATCCGGTTTACAGTTTGAGCAACCATACGCCCATACTCATTTTATTCATGCATATATTTAACTCTGCTGAAATATATATATACGTATACATTTAACTATGTTTCATTCATTCGTCCCTGTTAACGTTTAAAACATACATATATATGCATGGTTCGAATTTGATTTATGAATATGTAGACGCATAGGAAATAGCTCTGTCTGTTCGTTCTACTCTATTACAATTTGAAGACACATATAACAATTTATGTTCAAGTTTAATATATACACATATAGTCGCACAAAATTTGCTTTGTGTGTTCCTTCTACTTTGTTAAGGTTTTGAAATGCATATAATGGTTCTCAATTTTGAAAGACGCATATATTAGCTCCATTAGCTATTCGATTATGTCCATGGTTGATATATATATATATATATATATATATATATATAAGTAAACCTATAGCTGCATATAATAGCGTTCTGCATTCCATATACTCTGTTAAAGTTTGAAATGCATATAATGGTTCTATTTCGAGTTTGATGTATGCATTCAATAGTTCTATTTGACTATTTGATTCTGTTTATATTTGATATAAATATATAAACATATAGACGCATACAAAAGCGGTGTGCATTCCTTCCACTCTATTAAAGTTCGAAGCACAAATAATGGTTATGTTTCAAGTTTGATGTATGCATACAATAGTTATGTTTGACTATTCGATCTTGTTCATATATATATATATATATATATATATATATAAACCTACCCCTGGGATGAGTTTTACAAGTGGAAAATTAGTGATTTGGCCATTAGACCTAGATACTCACTGAAAAATAATTTTGTATTTAAATCCTATAGATACTCACTGAATTTTTGAACAGCCTCTATTTGGGCTCTTTCATGTATACCAGCGTTAAGAAAACTCATTAACATTAACCAATTTCGTTCCACAGGGGGGTAGAATACTGAATATTTAAGTACATAAAATATTTACATAAGTAACACGATCATTCAAATAGCTACTAGAACTCTCTTCTGTATAATGATAACACAAACAATAATTTCCATACAACAAACAAAACACATCCTTCAGACAGATATAGTTTAGGGTACATATCTTAACTAAACTTGCAAAGAAAAACAAAGGGAATAGCCACGTTCCTCCTAACCATAGAACCAAGAAGCCACGACTACTTGCCCGATTCACCCCCTAGCTTGACCATGAGTCCATAAGGGCGAACTTGGAACTCCCTCTACAACACTGTCCTTTGATTTAGTCACCTTTCCACCTTGCCTCACACTCTTTTCCCAACATAATCAGCAGCATCTTGCCTCCTCGCATATGCCTATTTGTAACTTGCCTAGGTCTTTTCCCTTCCTTGGGAATTTTCCCAGCTTCCTAAATCCCTGATTTTCAGGGGCTGCCAATGGCCAAATCACTAATTTTCCACTTGTAAAACTCATCCCAGGGGTAGTTCCAACATGTTCCCCACTCATGGAGTCATGGTCAGCTACTTGTAACATGGTTGTTCCATTTGTCTTCCTGTAATAAATATGAAATATTTTGTCTTTTAACAAGTGTCATTGTCCAATATCTAGTTGGGACAAATCACATCTCTACTGAACAGTCAAAATCATTTATTACAATTCATAAAATTCAAAATTCAAAATTGCCATAAATGGAAAAAAATTTTGTATTTCAAATTTACTAAAAACGGAAATAAATTTCCAGCAATTTAAATTCTAAAAATAATTTGTATTTTCTTTATTTTTGGGGGGATGTCACATCCTTTCCCCCTTAAAAAAAACATTGTCCTCAGTGTTCGTTCCTTTCCTGGAACAGAATTGGACGAGATTTCCGAAATTCTCCTTCCAACTCCCAAGTGGCCTCCTCAAGAATAAAGTGCTTCCATTGCACCTTTACCTGAGCGACGACTCTGTTCTGAAGTGTTATTTCTCTCCGGTCTAGAATGCGCAGGGGTTCCACCTAGAACTCGCCTTCGAGTTCCACCTGCACCAAGTTCTAATCAATCATATGAGTAGGGTCATGAATATTTTTATTCAACAATTAAACATGAAACACATTAGGAATTCTTAGATTAGCTAGAAGTGCAAGTTGGTATGCTATAGGTCCAACTCGAGCTAGTATCTCGAAGGTCCCATAGAACCTAGGTGCTAGTTTTTCACAGTTTCCCAGCTTCAATGAGATTTTCCAGGCTTTGACCTTCAAGTATACATGGTCTCCTGCTTGAAACTCTAAATGTCTTCTTTTCAGATCTGCATAGCTCTTTTGTCTATCCTGTTCTTCCTTCAAGTTTCATTGCACCTTTCTCACCATGTTCTCCATATCTTGGAGAATTTCTGGTCCAACCATGAGTTTGTCAGCCGGTTTATCCCAACTAATTGGAGTTGTACACTTTGTATCGTACAATACCTTGAAAGGGATCAGCTTTGTTGAAGTTTGATACCCATTGTTATATGCAAATTCTACAAAGTGTATATAATCCTCCCACTTGTTTGGTTTTATTCTTACGTACATGTGGAGCATATCCTCTATGATTTAGTTTTTTCTTTCGGTTTGTCCATCCATTTGTGGATGATAACTTGTACTAAATTTTAAGTTGGTATTGAGCCTGAGTTTATCGATAACCACCATAATGGAGTCATTTTGTTTCTGATTTTTAGGCAAAACTGTTATAAACTCAAGTGATATAGTCTCCCATTTCCATTCTAGTACTGGTAATGGCTGTAAGAGGCTGGCTGCATGCTGGTGTTCAGCCTTAACCTGCTAACAATCCTGACACCTAGCCAAGTATTTTGTTGTTTCACACTTCATATTAGGACGATAAAATAGTTTCCTAAGTGTTTTTATCGTTTTTTGGTAACCCGGGTGGCCAAAATACGGATTTTTATGTACTTCGTCCAAGATTGTTATCTTTAACCCTGCTGAGTCTGGTATGCAAAGTTTGTTCTTAAATCGTAGCAGTCCCTTCTCATCGACACTTAGATCTGAATTATCTGAGTTCACGGTAATATTTGAAAATTCTTCCATCATTTTGGTATAGTTTTCATCATCAATACCTGTCGTCCTTATTCTTTCTTCGAGATCACTTTCTGCTCTGCTAATGTTCATCTCAAATAACCCATGGATTCTTCTACTTAATGCGTCTGCTACTTTGTTTTCCTTTCCCTTGCTATGTCTAACTTCGAAGTCGAATTCTCTTAAGAAAGATAACCACCTTGCTTGCCTTGTGTTAAGATCTGGTTGGTTAAACATATATTTTACCCCACTATTGTTTGTTAATAATAGGAATTTTCTGCCCATTATGTAATTCGCCACATCTTTAAGGCATGTATTACTGCTGCCAATTCTAAGTCATGCGTGATGTAATTTCTCTCCTGCTCTTTTAATTTTTGAGACTCATAACAAATAACATGTCCTTCCTGAGTTAGGACACCACCTAGCCCTTCTTTTATTGCATCTACACATACCATGAAGTCTTTATCCGGGTCTAGTACTTTTAATATGGGTGTCGTTGTCAATAATTCCTTTAGTTTGTTGAAGTTGTCTTGACATTTCTCTGACCAGTTAAACCTGGTCCCTTTATTTTGTAATGATGTGATCGGGTAGGCTATCTTGGAGAACCCGTCTATAAAGATTTGGTAATATTCGGTGATTCCCATGAATGATCGTATATACGCTACATCTCTAGGTATCGGCCATTCCATAATGTGTTTTGTCTTTTCTAGGTCTACGACAATGCCCTCTATTGGTATTACATGTCCGAGATATTGTATTTCGTTTTGATAGAAGTCACACTTGTCGAAATTGCCATACAGTTTGTGCTTCCTTAACGTTTGCAGAACTATTCTTAAGTGTTCCTCATGTTCCTCCTCCATCTTTGAATAGACCAAGATTTTGTTGATGAATACCACCACGAACTTGTCCAAGTACTTACTGAAAATACTATTCATTAGGCACATAAATGTGGCTGGCGAATTAGTGAGACCAAAAGGTACGACTACAAACTCATAGTGTCCATATCTTGTCCGAAATGTTTTTTTGTTTATGCCCTCATCTTTTATCCGAACTTGATGATACCCAGTTCGTAAGTCCAATTTTGAAAAGATCTTGGCCCCTCCTACTTGATCGAACAGATCATTTATCCTTGGTAAGGGGTACTTATTTTTTATAGTCATGTTGTTCAGTTGTATATAGTCGATACGCAATCTTAGATTATTGTCCTTCTTTTTCACAAAGAGGACTGGTGCTCCCCAAGGTGAGACACTTGGCCTAATATACTCTTTGTCCAACAATTCTTGTAATTGTATTTTTAATTCGGTCAGTTCTGGGAGACTCATCAGGTAAGGCGCCTTTGAGATAGGGACAGAACTGGGTAATAGATCATTGGAGAAATCTATTTCCCTTCTAGGGGGTAATTCTGGTATTTCTTCCACAAACATGTCTTTGAAATCTCGCAGAACAACAAAGTCCTCCAACTTTGGCTTATCCTTCTTTTCTGCCAAGATCGTCACTTGGATGGCATAGACCTGACATCCTTTCCTCACACATTTATTTAGCTACATCGCTGATATTTGTCTGACCGATATCGGTTTTGGTATACCTTGGGTTGTCCTAGTGGTGCCAGAATCATCCTTATAGCTAAGTATCTTTGTATAACAATTTAATATTGCCTTATGTCGTTCCAACCAGTCCATCCCAATAATCATATCGTAAGATCCTAGTGGTAGGATGTTCATATCGATCCTTATAGTTTAAACATCTAGGTTGAACTCAAAATTTGGAATATATTCGATTACTTTCATTTTTGCACCTGTTGCTAGTTGTACGATCCATGATTTTGCGTGCTTCAGTCTCTTAAGCTTATTTGACTCTACCACCTTCGGAGTAACATAACTCAATGTTGCCACGGGGTCAATTAAAATAGAAATTCGAGTGTCATGAATTTTACCTTCGACTTCTACCACTGAGGAATGGTGGTCATCTTGTCGTCCATTAATGGACGCATTTATCCAATGTAGGCTCCTGCCTATGTCTCCCACGGTCGAGGCTTCTTGCAGGTTATGAACGATAGTTCTATTTGTTAAACTCAAACGGGGGCAGTTTTTCCTGAGATGAGGCTCTCCACATTCCCAACACTTTAATGGCTCGTG
Organism: Picea glauca; assembly: GCA_000966675.3. Classification (NCBI taxonomy): domain Eukaryota; kingdom Viridiplantae; phylum Streptophyta; class Pinopsida; order Pinales; family Pinaceae; genus Picea; species Picea glauca. The sequence continues at coordinate 78,577 of JZKD02S0238695.1, read as the reverse complement.
GGAGCTGTCCCCGAACCTCTTTGTTCCCAGGTTTGTCAGTTTTCCACTGCCTTGAGTGTTCGGAGGATTGGAGTGAAAATCCTTTCTCGAAAAACTCTTTGCGGTACTCCGATAAGGAGCTGGCTGGTACCCCTTCTTCCGCCAGTTCATTCGATCGTGTTTCTTATCCTTCCAGTTCTTGGGAAACTTTGCCCGCTGTTTGTACTGATCGTAGCACATTCGTTCTTTTCTGAATATTTCACTTAAGGATTTGGCATTGTCAAACTCAATTCTGTCCTTGTAGGACTGTGGGAGACAGCTTAGAAATCGCTGAATTTTAACTTTATCCTCCCAGATATATGGTACGAATCTTAGCAGATCTAGAAATTTGTTTATAAGGTCCTCCATCGTCATCTATCTAAGTCGTAACTAATAAAATTCTTTTTTCTTCCTTTCATAATAATTTTCAGAAAGGTACTTCTTCTTGAAATACTTCTTAAAGTCAGACCATTCCAACTGTTTCTCCTTTCCCTCAACCAACTTCAGATCTTGCCACCAAATACTGGCCTTCCCTTTCAGATTGTAGATGGCCATCCTGACCTTCATGTTGTTGGAATATTTGTAGATTTGGAAATACTTTTTGATGTCCAATAGCCATGTCTCTATTTCTTCTCCTATCCTGGATTCCCCGTAAAAAATAACAGGTTTTATTTTTTAAAATTCTCCTTCAAGGTAGTCCACTTGTTTTCTTTTTCTATCAATTTTGGTTCCATCCTCAGCTAGAGGTGTTCCTTCCGATGAACTGTCTCCTTTTTCTGTTTCTGGCCCTAATTTCTTGGAGGCTCTTTTTCTGATTTCTTCATCGTTATTGTTGTCTTTTGGGTTTTTCTTGGTCACTATACTGCGCAACAGGACTTCATTTATCTCCTGTTGTTCTTGTTGTGCATTTTTCAATTTTTCATTGTTGGCTTTAAAGATCTGTATTTTGATGATCGGATTCCTCATTGTTTCCAATACTTCTGTGGGTGAGCTTCGGTCACTATTATGCCTTGTATCTCCAGGTGGTCCTTGCTGTGGATTTTCTTCCATCCTGTTTTCTGCATTGTCTCGAGCTGCCATACTTATTCACCAAAACAGAGAAAGTCTTATGTTTGTAACCATACAACTTATTAGTTTCTTTGGGAAGAAAAAAATAAAACAATTATGTAATAAGTGCTATAGTGGCCGTGTTCAGGCCTAGTGTTGTAACTTTCGCTCTGATACCATATGTAATGGACCTAAAAATTATCATAAAAAAAAATATTTCTTGTGGTAATGTACTTGCTAATTGTTTTCGTTTTACCCACTCGTGAGCTAGATACTAACACTTTGTTTTATTTACATGACCTTATAACATGTTGTCTTAACACACTTGGCTTAAGTAAAACCCTTGGCTTGATATCTTTCACAAATTCGAAAGGCAATTAAGTCCAAAAATTACTTTATCATAAGGTTTATTATAGTGTGCGTACATTATTCTATGGTTTATTATAGTCCCTTTGTGTTTATCAAAACAGTACTATGTGCATAGAGCTATGTCTCGAATTTATTAAGGCTCAAATGCTACCTAACTATGTTAACGTCAGTCTTTAAGTCGTGACTGGTAATGGTATTTAATGTGGTTAACAACTGTATTGGAGAGGTTTTCCAAGTGATTTCCTTTGATGGTTCAATTTCATTATGTTAGAGTTCGTCCCTCGCATAACCAACTGAACAAGACACACATCTGAACCTAACTAACTCTCTTTTGTTGGCCAGAGTAATGAAACAATAATTTCTGGGGTTGGTAATCAATTGGTTCTTTGGACGGTCATAGTTTTTGGTTTACTTCGTATCTCCTTCATTTAAGGTGGTGGATGTGCCTGTCAGGAGGTGTTTAAATATCTGTCAACGATTAAATAAAGGGTTCCTATGACCCGCAGTCCCGAGGTCTCGTCCTTCGACTCCTTCCAATTTGTATATGCCAGCTTTCCCTAGAGCAGGGTCTTGTACGTTACAAGCTATAAAGAATGATGATCGTGCCTCTTAGGTTTTCATTTCTCCCTTGCGCCTTTGTAGGGGAGGCTTTGCAACTTTCACAGGAACAACTACCGCCTCCGTGAGCAACCCTTGGTGTAGTTGACAGTGATGGCTGGTAAGTTTCACTAAGTGACTGTCGTAATCTTGGATTTTGAATAGAATTTAATGTTTGGTTGAAGCTGGGAAGGAAAGAGTTGGTTCCTGTTTACTTTACTATGGTTAGAGACTTACCTTGCTCTCATAGATTCTACGCATCTTTTTCTTTTGTTTCATAGTGACAGTAAAGGGTTTTTCTTGCTATAATACCTGGGTCATAGACTCTCTACTGCTAGGAACTATACATAAGGTTTTGTTGTGTGTGTGTCCCATGGGATTACCCCGGTTAAATCCTTATCTACCCTATACTCAGAAACTGTAACTGGGATGATTCAGAGTAGTATTCCTTGGTGATGTTCAGTTATTCTTTAAGATTAATATGATGTCATTCCTTTCCTTCCTTGCCTTGTTCATTGAGGGTTTTCTTTTCAAATGATTTCTTGTTTGTAATTTTAGCACAACCATTTTTATTTTGTCAAGGAAAAGAATATTTGTCATTCAGTTTTTCTATGCACTGATGGTGGGGCTCTTACTATTGTGAGGGTACCCTCCAGGAGCTTCCTGACTCTTCTCCCTTCCATATGGGTTGTTTACAAAGTATGGGAACAGGAGGGTGTGGCGTTTTGGCCTTGATTTAAGTATTCGGTAGACTACGCTCATCATTGTTTCCTTCTTGAGTTTATAGCACAATGTTATTCCTCTATAAGTTTCTCATGTATTATTGTGTTGGCTGAATGCAGGTGTGCCCCTTCCCAGCACGGGTTCCAGCCTCTACTTGGCCTGGCAAAGGTACTTGGGTTCCAAATAATAAACCCCTTCCTCTTGTTGAAATCGGGTGTTCTCGAATTATGTTCGTAGTTTGTTCTTTCGGAAGTTAAGAGGTCCTTTGTTCAAGCATTGATTCTCTGTATCTGATCACTGAGGGTTTAAACACACTTTTTTTGAACCCAGTTCTCTTTTAAATGTAACATGAAGTAAGAGATTCTAGTTTTCTTTTAACAAAAGGGTTGTTTACCCCCCAACTTAAATCGTTTTCTAGAGGTCTCGCAAATTTCAACTCTGTGTATTCATATGCATTTGTTTTCGATTTTAAAATGGATCTAGTTTACAGTTTGAACAATCATAGCCCATAGTCATTTTATTCATGCATATATTTAACTCTGTTGAAATATATATATACATATATATTTAGCTCTGTTTCGTTCATTCGTCCCTGTTAACGTTTAAATCATACATATATATGCATGGTTCGAATTTGATTTATAAATATGTAGACGCATAGGAAATAGCTCTGTCTGTTCGTTCTACTCTGTTACAATCTGAAGATGCATATAACGATTTATGTTCAATTTTAATATATACACATATAGTCGCATAAAATTTTCTCTGTGCGTTCCTTCTACTTTGTTAAGGTTTTGAAATGCACATAATGGTTCTCAAGTTTGATAGACGCATATATTAGCTTTGTTAGCTATTCGATTATGTCCATGGTTGATATATATATATAAGTAAACCTATAGCTGCATATAATAGCATTGTGCATTCCATCTACTCTGTTAAAGTTTGAAACACATATAATGGTTCTATTTCAAGTTTGATGTATGCGTTCAATAGTTATGTTTGACTATTCGATTCTATTTATATTTGATATAAATATATAAACATATAGATGCATACAAAAGAGTTGTGCATTCCTTCCACTTTGTTAAAGTTTGAAGCACAAATAATGGATCTGTTTCAAGTTTGATGTATGCATAAAATAACAATGACTCCGTTTGCTCAAACAATTGATTCTGAAAAACAATTTTGTATTTAAATCCTATAGATACTCACTAATTTTTCGAACAACCTCTGTCTGGGATCTTCCATGTATACCAACGCTAAAAAAACTCATTAATATTAACCAATTTCATTCCACAGGGGGGTAGAATACTGAATAATTAAGTACAAAAAATATTTACAGCAGTAACACGATCATTCAAAAAGCTACTAGAACTCTCTTTTGTATAATGTTAACACAAAATGTAATTTCCATACAACAAAAAAAACACATCCTTCAGACAGATAGAGTTTAGGGTACATATCTAAACTAGACTTGCAGAGAAAAACAAAGGGAACAACCACGTTCCTCCCAACCGTAGAACCGAGCAGCCACAACTACTTGCATGATTCACCCCCTAGCCTGACCATGAGTCCATAAGGGAGAACTTGGAACTCCCTCTGCAACACTTTCCTTTGATTTAGTCACCTTTCCACCTTGCCTCACACCCTCCTAGTGTTCATTACAGCAAGTGAAAAGAAAAAACAAAATAGACTCTTTTCCCAGCATACTCAGCAGTGTCTTGCCTCCTCGCATATGCCTATTTGTAACTTGCCTAGGTCTTTTCCCTTCCTTGAGAATTTTAACAGCTTCCTAAATCCATGATTTTTCAGGGGATACCAATGGCCAAATCACTAATTTTCCACTTGTAAAACTCATCTCAGGGGTAGTTCCAACATGTTCCCCACTCATGGAGTCATGGTCAGCTACTTGTAACATGGTTGTTCAATTTGTCTTCCTGCAAGAAATATGAAATATTCTATTTTTTAACAAGTGTCATTGTCCAATATCTACTTGGGACAAATCAGATCTATGCCCAATAGTAAAAATCATTTATTACAATTCATAAAATTTGAAATTCGGAATTGCCATAAATGGCAAAAAATTTCCAATTTCAAATTTACTAAAAACGGAAATAAATTTCCAGCAATTTAAATTCTAAAAATAATTTTTATTTTCTTTATTTTTGGGGGGATGTCACATGCTTTCCCCCTTAAATAAAACACTGTCGTCAGTGTTCGTTCCTTTCCTGGAACAGGATTGGATGAGATTTCAGCAATTCTCCTTCCAACTCCCAAGTGGCCTCCTCAGAACTAAAGTGCTTCCATTGCACCTTTACCTGAGCAACGACTCTATTCCGAAGTGCTATTTCTCTCCGGTCCAGAATGTGCAGGGGTTCCACCTGGAACTCACCTTCAGGTTCCGCCTACACCAAGTTACAATCAATCATATGAGTAGGGTCGTGAATATGTTTTTTCAACAATGAAACATGAAACACATTATGAATTTATAGATTAGATGGAAGTGCAAGTTGGTATGCTACGGGTCCAATTCGAGCTAGTATCTCGAAGGGCCAATAGAACCTGGGTGCCAGTTTGGCATAGTTTCCCAACTTCAATGAGCTTTTCCAGGCTTTGACCTTCGAGTATACATGGTCTCTCGCTTGAAACTCTAAATGTCTTCTTTTCAGATCTGCATAGCTCTTTTGTCTGTATTGTGCTTCCTTCAAGTTTTGTTGCACCTTTCTCACCATGTTCTCCATATCTTGGAGCATTTATGGTCCAACCATGAGTCTGTCAGCCAGGTTATCCCAACTAATCGGAGTCGTACACTTTGTGTCGTACAATACCTCGAAAGGGATCAACTTTGTTGAAGTTTGATACCCATTGTTATATGCAAAATCTACCAAGTGTATATAATCCTCCCACTTGTTTGGTTTCATTATTACGTACATGCAGAGCATATCCTCTATGATTTGGTTTGTTCTTTCAGTTTGTCCATCCATTTGTGGATGATAACTTGTACTGAAATTTAAGTTGGTATTGAGCCTGAGTTTATCGATTACCACCATGATGGAGTCATTATATTTCTGAGTTTTAGGCAAACTTGTTATAATGTCAAGTGATATAGTCTCCCATTTCCATTCTAGTACTGGTAATGGTTGTAAGAGTCCAGCTGCATGCTGGTGTTCGGCCTTAACCTGCTGAAAATCCTGACACCTAGCCAAGTATTCTTTTGTTTCACCCTTCATATTAGGCCAATAAAGTAGTTTCCTAAGTGTTGTTATCATTTTTTGGTAACCCGGGTGGCCAGAATATGGCTTCTTATGTACTTCGTCCAATATTGTTATCTTTAACCCTGTTGAGTCTGGTATGTAAAGTCTGTTCTTAAATCGTAGCAGTCCCTTCTCATCGACACTTAGATCTGAATTATCTGAGTTCGCGGTAATATTTGAAAATTCTTCCATCATTTTGGTATAGTTTTCGTCATCAATACCTGTCGTCCTTATTCTTTCTTCTAGATCACTTTCTGCTCTGCTAATGTTCATCTCAAATAACCCATGGATTCTTCTACTTAATGTGTTTTCTACTTTGTTTTCTTTTCCCTTGATATGTCTAACTTCGAAGTCGAATTCTCTTAAGAAGGATAACCACCTTGCTTGCCTTGCGTTAAGATCTGGTTGGTTAAACAGATATTTTACCCCGTTATTGTCTGTTAATAATAGGAATGTTATGCCCATTATGTAATGTCACCACATCTTTAAGGCATCTATTACTGCTACCAATTCTAAGTCATGCGTGACGTAATTTTGCTCGTGCTCTTTTAATTTCTAGGATTCATAACAAATAACATGTCCTTTCTGAGTTAGGACACCACCTAGCCCTTCTTTACTTTTACCGTGAAGTATTTATTCCGGTCTGCTACTTTTAATATGGTTGTCGTTGTCAATAATTCCTTTAGTTTGTTGAAGCTCTCTTGACATTTCTCTGACCAGTTAAAACTGGTCCCTTTCTCTAGGTATCGGCCATTCCATAATGGATTTCATCTTTTCCGAGTCTACGACAATGCCCTCTGTTGTTATTACATGTCCGAGATATTGTATTTCCTTTTGATAGAAGTTACACTTGTCGAAATTGGCGTACAGTTTGTGCTTCCTTAACGTTTTTAGAACTATTCTTAAGTGTTCCTCATGTTTCTCCTCAATCTTTGAATAGACCAGGATATCGTCGATGAATACCACCACGAAATTGTCCAAGTACTTACTAAAAATACTATTCATTAGGTACATAAATGTGGCTTGGGCATTAGTGAGTCCAAAAGGTACGAATACAAACTCGTAGTGTCCATATCTTGTCTGAAATGTTGTTTTGTTTATGTCCTCATCTTTTATCCAAACTTGATGATACCCGGATCGTAAGTCCAATTTTGAAAAGATCTTGGCCCCTCCTACTTGATTGAACAGATCATTTATCCTTGGTAAGGGGTACTTATTTTTTATAGTCATCTTGTTCAGTTTTCTATAGTCAATACATAATCTTAGAGTACCGTACTTCTTTTTCACAAAGAGGACTAGTGCTCCCAAAGGTGAGACTCTTGGCCTGATATACTCTTTGTCCAACAATTCCTGTAATTGTATTTTTAATTCGGTCAGTTCTGGGAGACTCATCCAGTTAGACATCTTTGAGATAGGGTCAGAACGAGGTAATAGATCTATGGAAAAATCGATTTCCCTTCTAGGGGGTAATTCTGGTATTTCTTCCACAAACGTGTCTCTGAAATCTCGCAGGACAACAAAGTCTTCCAACTTTGGCTTATCCTTCTTTTCTGCCAGACTTGTCACTTGGATGGCATAAAACTAACATCCTTTCCTCACACATTTCTTTAGCTGCATCGTCGATATTTGTCTGACCGATACCGGTTTTGGTATACCTTGGGTTGTCCTAGTGGTGCCAAAACCATCCTTATAGCTAAGTATCTTTGTATAACAATTTAATATTGCCTTGTGTCGTTCCAATCTGTCCATCCCAATAATCATATCATAAGATCCTAGTGGTAGGATGTTCATATCGGTCCTTATAGTTTGACCATCTAGGTTGAACTCAAAATCTAGAATAGAGTCAATTACTTTCCTTTTTGCACCTGTTGCTAGTTGCATGAGCCATGATTTTGCATGCTTCAGTCTCTTAAGTTTATTTCACTCTACCACCTTCAGAGTAAAATAAGTCAATGTTGCCCATGGGTCAGTTAAAATAGAAATTACACTGTCATGAATTTTACCTTCGACTTCTACCACTGAGGATTGGTCGTCATCTTGTATTCCATCAATGGCCGCATTTATCCGAGGTAGGCTCTTATCTATGTCTCCCACGGTCGAGGCTTCTTGCAGGTTATCAACGACGGTTCTGTTTGTTGAACTCAAACCGGGCCAGTTTCTCCTGAGATGAGGCTCTCCACATTCCCAACACTTTAATGGCTCGCGGGAGTTGTCCCCAAACCTCTTCATTCCTAGGTTTGTCGGTTTTTCACTACCTTGAGTGTTCGGAGGATTGGAGTGAAAGTCCTTTCTCGAAAAACTCTTTGGGGTACTCCGATAAGGAGCTAGCTGGTACCCCTTCTTCCGCCAGTTCATTTGATCATGTTTCTTATCCTTCCAGGTATTCGGAAACTATGCCCACTGTTTGTACTAGTCGTAGCACATTCGCGCTTTTCTAAATACTTCACTTGAGGATTTGGGGTTGTCAAACTCAATTCTGTCCTTGTAGGACTGTGGGAGACAGCTTAGAAATCGTTGAATTTTTACTTTATCCTCTCGGATATATGGTACGAATCTTAGTAGATCCAAAAATTTGTTTATAAGTTCCTCCATTGGCATCTATCCGAGTCATAACTCGTAAAATTCCTTTTCATAATAATTTTCAGAAAGGTACTGCTTCTTGAAATACTTCTTAAAGTCAGACCATTCCAACTATTTCTCCTTTAGGCCCTCTGCCAACTTTAGATCTTGCCAACAAATACTGGCCTTCCCTTTCAGATTGTAGACGGTCATCCTGACCTTCATGTTGTTGGAATAGTTGTATATTTGGAAATACTTTTTGATGTCCAATAGCCATGCCTCTGCTTCTTCTCCTCTCCTGTATTCCCCGTAAAAAATAGTGGGTTTTATTTTTTTAAATTCTCCTTCAAAGTGGTCCACTTGTTTTCTTTTTCTATCAATTTTTGTTCCATCCTTAGCTTGCGGTGTTCCTTCCAACGAACTGTCTCCCTTTTTTATTTATGGCCCTGAGTTCTTGGAGGCTCTTTTGCTGATTTCTTCATCATTATTGTTGTCTTTTGGGATTTTCTTGGTCACTATACTCCGCAACAGGACTTCGTTTATCTCCTGCTATTCTTGTTGTGCCTTTTTTTCATTGTCAGCGTTAAAGATCTATAGTTTGACGATTAGATTTCTCATTGTTTCCAATACTTCTGTGGGTGAGCTTCCATCACTATTCTACCTTGTATCTCCAGGAGTTCCTTGCTGTGGATTTTCTTCCATCCTATTTTCTGCATTGTCTCGAGCTGCCATACTTATTCACCAAAACATAGAAAGTCTTATGTTTGTAACCATACAATTTATTAGTTTTTTTGGGAAGACAAAAACAAAACAATTATGTAATAAGTGCTACAGTGGCCCTGTTCAGGCCCAGTGTTGTAACTTTCTCTCTAATACCATATGTAATGAACCTAAAAATTATCATAAAAAATAAAAATAAAATCTTGTGGTAATGTAATTGCTATTTGTTTTCATTTGACCCACTCGTGAGCTAGATACTTACACTTTGTTTTATTTACATGAACTTATAACATGCTGGCTTAACACACCTGGCTTAAGTAAAACCATTGGCTTAATATCTTTAACAAATTCGAAAGGAAATTAAGTCCAAAACTTACTTTATCATAAGGTTTATTATAGTGCGTGTAATTTATTCTAAGGTTTATTATAGTCCCTTTGTGTTTATCAAGAACGTACTATGCGCATAGAGCTATGTCTCAGATTTATTAAAGGCTCAAGTGCTACCTAACTATGTCAACGTCAGTCTTTAAGTCGTGACTGGTAATGACATTTAATGTGGTTAAAAACTATATTCGAGAGGTTTTCCAAGAGATTTCCTTTGATGGTTCAATTTCGTTATGTTTCAATTCATCCCTCCCATAAACAACCGAACATGACACACATCCCAACCTAACTAACTCTCTTCCACTGGCCATAGTAACGAAACGATAATTTCCAGGGTTGGTAATCAACTGGTTCTTTGGACGGTCATAGTTTTTGGTTTACTTCGTATCTCCTTCATTTAAGGTGGCTGATGTGCCTGTCAGGAGGTGTTTAAAGCTTTACCAGGGATTAAATAAATGGGTCCTATGACCCACAGTCTCAAGGTCTCTTTCTCCGACTCATTCCAATCTGTATACGCCAACTTTCTCTAGAGAAGGGTCTTGTACGTTACACGCTGTAAGGAATGATGATCGTGCCTCTTCGGTTTTCGTTTCTCCCTTGCGCCTTCGTAGGGGAGGGTCTGCAACTTTCACAAGAACAACTACTGCCTCCGTGAGCAACCCTTGGTGTAGTTGACAGTAATGGATGGTAAGTTTCACTAAGTGACTGTCGTAATCTTGGATTTTGAACAGAGTTTAATGTTTGGTTGGAGCTGGGAAGGAAAGAGTTAGTTCTTGTTTACTTTACTATGGTTAGAGACTTACCCTACTCTCATAGAGTCTACGCATCTTTTTCTTTTGTTTCGTAGTGATAGTAAATGGTTTTTCTTGCTATAATACCTGGGTTGCAGACCCTCTACTACTGGGAACTATACATAAGGTTTTGTTGTGTGTGTGTCCCGTGGGATTACCCTGGTTAAATCCTTGTCTACCCTATACTCAGAAACTGTAACTGGGATGATTCAGAATAGTATTCCTCGGTGATGTTCAGTTATTCTTTAAGATTAATATGATGTCGTTCCTTGCCTTCATTTCCTTGTTCGTTGAGGGTTTTCTTTTCAAATGATTTCTTGTTTGTAATTTTCACACAACCATTTTTATTTTGTCAAGGAAAAGAATATTTGTCATTCGGTTTTTCTATGTACTGATGTTGGGGCTCTTACCGTTGTGAGGGTACCCACCAGGAGCTTTCAGACTCTTCTCCCTTCTGTCTGGGTTGATTATGAAGTCTGGCAATAGGAGGGTGTGGTGTTTCGGCCCTAAGTTAAGTATTCATTAGGCTACGGTCATCATTGTTTCCTTCTTGAGTTTATAGCACAATGTTATTCCTCTATAAGTTTCTAATGTATTATTGTGTTGGTCAAATGAAGGTGTGCCCCTTCCCAGCGCGAGTTCCAGCCTCTACTCAGCCTGGCAAAGGTACTTGGGTTCCAAATAATAAACCCCTTCCTCTTGTTGAAATCGGGTGTTCTCGAATTTTGTTCGTAGTTTGTTCTTTCAGAAGTTCAGAGGTCTTTTGTTCAAGCACCGATTCTCTGTATCTAATCACTGGGGGTTGAAACACATTTTCGTTTAACCCAGTTCCCTTTTAAATGTAACATAAAGTAAGAAATTCTTGTTTTCTTTTATCAAAAGGGTTGTTTACCCCCCAACTGAAATCGTTTTCTAGAGGTCTCGCAAATTTCAACTCTGCGTATTCGTAAGCATTTGTTTTCGATTGTAAAATGGATCATGTTTATAGTTTGAACAGTCATATGCCCATAGTCATTTTATTCATGCATATATTTAACTCTGTTGAAATATATATATACATATACATTTAGCTCTGTTTCGTTCATTCGTCCCCGTTTACGTTTAAAACATACATATATATGCATGGCTCGAATTTGATTTATAAATATGTAGATGCATAGGAAATAGCTATGTCTGTTCATTCTACTCTGTTACAATCTGAATACGCATATAACGATTTCTGTTCAAGTTTGATATATACACATATAGTCACATAAAATTTGCTCTGTGCATTCCTTCTACTTTGTTAAGGTTTTGAAATGTATATAATGGTTCTCAAGTTTGATAGACGCATATATTAGCTCCGCTAGCTATTCAATTATGTCCATGGTTGATATATATATAAGTAAACCTATAGCCGCATATAATAGCGTTGTGCATTCCATATACTCTGTTAAAGTTTGAAATGCATATAATGGTTCTACTTCAAGTCTGATGTATGCATTCAGTAGTTCTGTTTGACAATTTGATTCTGTTTATATTTGATATAAATATATAAACATATAGACCCATACCAAAGCGTTGTGCATT
>JZKD02S0238695.1:56009-66402 GCA_000966675.3 Picea glauca | reverse complement strand
AAACATATAGAACCATTCAATAGTTCTGTGCACTCCTTCTACTCTGTTAAAGTTTGATATACATCTATATATGGGTACAATGACTCTGTTCGCTCAAACAATTGATTCTGAAAAACAATTTTGTATTTAAATCTTATAGATACTCACTAAATTTTTGAACAGCCTCTGTCTGGGATCTTGCATGTATACCAGCGTTAAGAAAACTCATTAACATTAACTTTCGTTCCACAAAGGGGTAGAATATTGAATATTTAAGTACAACAAAGATTTACAGCAGTAACATGATCATTCAAACAACTACTAGAACTCTCTTCTGTATAATGATAACACAAACAGTAATTTCCATACAAAAAACAAAACACATCCTTCAGACAGATAAAGTTTAGGGTACATATCTAAGCTAGACTTGCAGAGAAAAACAAATCGAACAACCACGTTCCTCCCAACCGTAGAACCGAGCAACCATGACTACTTGCCCGATTCACCCCCTAGCCTGACCATGAGTCCATAAGGGCGAACTTGGAACTCCCTCTCCAAAATTGCCCTTTGATTTAGTCACCTTTTCACCTTGCCTCACACCCTCCTAGTGTTCATAACAACAAATAAAAAGAAAAAACAAAATATACTCTTTTCCTATCATACTCAGCAATGTCCCGCCTCCTCGAATATGCCTATTTGTAACTTGCCTAGGTCTTTTCCCTTCCTTGGGAATTTTCACAGCTTCCTAAATCCCTGATTTTTAGGGGTTTCCAATGGCCAAATCACTAATTTTCCACTTGTAAAAATCAGCCCAGGGGTAGTTCCAACATGTTTCCCACTCATGGAGTCATGGTCAGCTACTTGTAACATGGTTGTTCCATTTGTCTTCCTGCAATAAATATGAAATATTCTATTTTTTAACAAGTGTCATTGTCCAATATCTAGTTGGGACAAATCATATCTCTGCCCAACAGTCAAAATCATTTATTACAATTCATAAAATTTGAAATTTGGAATTTCCATAAATGGAAAAAAAATTCCAATTTCGAATTTACTAAAAACGGAAATAAATTTCGAGCAATTTAAATTCTAAAAATAATTTTTATTTTCTTTATTTTGGGGGGGATGTCACAAGAATCTTTTAGATCCTTGATTACAACTTGGTGAGGTGGAAACTCTATGGTTTTACCTTCACCTGAATGAATGATTTGATACTGATAGAAGGTTACAAGAAAGACTTGGAACACATAATACATCATTGAAATGGTCATTTTCTACTTGTATTGTTCTAGATCCTTCAACACTAAGAGTTTTATCATCACCAACAAATATTTTCTTGGTGTTACATTATTTTAGAGTAGAAAATGTGTCTCTATCCTTAGCCATATGATAAGATGCTCCAGAATCAATAAGCCACTTATCAGAAGTATAAGTAGAAGGTGTATTGAAGGAGAAACCAGAAGCAGAAAGTGCATGTCTATGAGAAGAAGAAGAAGAAGTAGGATCAATATTGATGTTGTGCTTCTTCATCGTTTCTTCTAAAGCTACCATCTTCTTGAAACATTTGGACTCATCATGACCATCTTTATCGCAAAAGTTACAATGTCTGTCAGTATTCTTATTTTTATATTTTGCTCCTTTGTCTCCATTCAGAGCAAAAGATGTCTGAGTGGGTTTGGGACCTTTATATTGGTTGTTGTTGTGGCGAGGATGTTTCTTCTTGGGATTCTTGGGTTTATCTTTCTATTGGGCAACTAAGGCTTTATTGGAGGTACCTACAGTGTTGATCACTCCAAGTTGTACAAGCTTATCTTCCTCTCTAATCAAAGCAGCACAAAAGGACTCAAGAGTGGGTTTTTCATAAGTTTTCCTTAGAGCCTCTCCCATGGAATAAAAGGTAGATAAAAACAAAGAATATGCACTACCTATCTTAGAAAGAATAAGATAGATGCAATGCTCTTCCTCCATTTTTATCTTACATTCTTCACATAAAATTTTGAGCATTTTAAACCTAGATAGATAGTATCCAAGGCAAGAAAAATCACTTGGACTCAAGGTCAGTTCTTGATTTTCTAACTGTTGTGCTCGAATAATATTGAGTTTACCAAACACAGATTCAATCTTTTCCCAAGCTTCTTTGGGGTCATCAATATCCTGGAGGTGGTATCTTAAATCAGGAGAGATGGACATTCTGATTAGTCCACGTGCTTCATCACTCCTATTATCCCATTTGGATTTATTATCGTCATCAATGGGTTCTTTTTCCTTTCCCAAGGTAATCCGGTACAAGACTTTACTTTTTAATAAATCTTCCATATGAGATTTCCATTGGAAATAGTTGTTGTTGGTAAGCAAGACATTACTTGTAGAATACATATTAAATATGTAGATAAGGTGGATTTTAAAACTGAAATGGATGATCTGGATGGAAAGATATCAAAAAGTTATGCGATTTAAAAAAAAACGGCACTGAAAACGGACTTTCAATGTGAGAGTTATTCCCTTTTAAAAAATGGCATAAATGGTAACCAATTGACCACGTGATAGTGTAAATTGCTTTATGAAGTGACCCACTTTTATAAAGAGAAGTGGGGATCACTTTTACAATGAAGTTACTTTATCACAGAAAAGTTGCATGCAAAATAAATAACTCTAAATTAAAATATTAAAGCTACTTATAGTGATTCACTTTTATACTTGAAGTGAAATACTTTTTACAGTTTTAGCATGAACTTTCTCAAAAAAGTAACAAAAGAGAGACTTGAACTCAAGACCTCTTACTTAATAAGGCAAGTTTTAACCAAATGGTCTAGCAAAACATATTGTAATGTTCAGAAGGAGGATTGGGGGTGTTTTTGTTGTTGTTGTTGTGGAAGACGACCTTGGAGAGCGTGCTAAAAAAAAACTCTCTCCACACAAGAAAAAAAAATTGTTTCTCTATGACAACAAGGGTTAGATCACGGTTAGCTTACTCGGAAGATGCACCTTTTCCTATCTGTTTCTAATTTTCTAAGATCACACAGGGCTCGGGGAAAAGAGCATACACATATATAAAAGAGTAGCAACCCGCAAACAAAAAAATACAAACCAAAATAAAACTTTACAGAAATTAAAAAAATGTGTATTCAGGCTTTATAGCTCCGGATCTGACTGTAATGATCGTATCTGGGGTAAACAAAAACTTTTTCGAGTGAGAAGAAAAGAGTTCATGAATGAAACGAGTGCTCCAGACACAATGGAACGGTCCTCTCAGCCTAGAAATGTACAAAAATGACAGAAAATGGAGATAAGGCAACTCGGCTTCACGATCTCGATCTACGATAGGAGCGGGTCTTCAAACAGGCTCTGATACCATGTTCGACAACACAAGTATTCCAACAAGGAACACCTTCAATAACCACTCACATAACCATATCAAAGATCAACACACCGATGTTTTCACGTGGTAAAGCCCCTATAGGGAAACATCCACGGCCTTAGCCAACGTGACCACTTGGAGCAGTTTATTAATGTAAGGAAAATTATTAGAGACAAATTTTACAAGAGAGTTTCTCACAATCGATCATCGGCAAATGAACCTCCATGCTCTTTAAATAGAGATCATGGACCAATCGGGTGTTAAGCCACAGATCAATGGTCGTTAAGATCGAGGAGAGTATGAACCATCAGATCACTCTATGTCAGGAACATATTGTGACCATCATATTTCCTAACTACAAATGCATACTAATGCATACTAAATAAACACACTAGAAAACACACTTTTACCTAACGACACAATAGACCAAGTAGATCTTAACTAACTCCTAAGTGTCTAAATATCCTAACAGGATGTCGCAGAGGTTGATATGGTCCATTTTGGTCTGAAAGAAGATGATCTGATGGACGATGATATCACAATGGATGATGGCAATTCAAATGTTTTTCCCACTCCTATGCCAAAATTTAAATCAACCATAATGGGGGGCACTTCCCATCTCGGTGATGGCGGCCCTGACAAGACCAAAAGAAGGGGTTTCAGAAAGAAATTGACATTGAATGCAATAGCCACTTTGCAACTTGAGAGTAGGCATTCCAGAGGTCCAAATTAATCTGTTATGGGCGGGAGTATTTCACTGTAAGGAAATGGTCTCTTGATGCTCCCAAAGATATATTTCAAGACAAATAATTATTCAATTGTGAGACCACTCTCTTGCTCTTTGGATATACAATTAACATCTTAGGGGATGAGGACCAGAACTCCCACTGGTGCAAGCCATATTCCTACTACTCATATCCTTCCACTCGGAATGGACTAATTTGGTCCTCTGGAATTGCTCGTGCAACCTGTGTCCCTGAAGTCTTCGACTGTGAGGAGGTGGTCTCTTGGTGTGTCCTAAATTTTAGATTCAGGCTCTTCCATTTTCCCTGCAATGTTTGATGTCTTCTTCCTCACAAGAATCTTGTGAGAAGTATCAATTTTACTGCGAGGATGGGTTCATATGTCCTCCTGCGTTTCAAAAATTATGGTTTTCTTTCTTGTTGGGGTGCAACATTGGAGTGATGTTGTGGGATGTCGTTTTCTTCATAGTGGTGGCCACGGATTGGAAACTCTTATTGCTAGGGCATTTTCCTTGTTATTTGTACAATTGAGTGGTGCCTTGCAATGTCTCCAGGTCGCCAGCGTCAAGAGAAGGAGTGTTGTTCACCTGCTTCAAGCCAAGGAATTATTCCATTGTGGAACCACTCTCATGTTTCTTTGTAGACTCAGGTATTTTTCATGTTATTGAGATTGTGACAACGAACATTGACCTTACGAGGATAATATTGCAAGGATTTCCTAAAAAAAAAGCACGGCAATGAGTTCTATATGCATGTTGAAGAGTGTCTCGATGGCTCCTGCATGTTGTATATCCTATACTTGAGTTTATGACAAATATGTTCAATGTTTTGGTGCAAAGAACTTAGTCCAATTTCTATGGATAGATATAGACTGCCTACTATTTTTTATTTTTTTTATGGATTTACTATTTAAAAATTGCCTTGGAATCTTGGTTGCTCCTTCTTTGCTGAATTTAACACCTCTTCTCATCAGCATGGTTCGATAGTATCGTAGTTCTTGAATATTGAATTGGCTCAAGTAATTTGATCTAATATGGAGCATTTAAAAATTATATGACAATGTATTGTATCGATCCTATCAGGCTTTTATGGAAACAAAAATGAATTTCAGACAGTTTCAAACCAACTTTCAATTCTATTCGTAATGCAGATAGAACATAGCAAGATCAAATCACGATGCGGTAGTCGGGGCCCCGCTCTATAAATTTCATTTTCATCTCAGCCTTGCTAAGCAAACAATTTCTCATTTCCCTTTCTCTTCCTTGATTCCTTTACTCTCAAAGGAAACATTTTATTAGTTGTCCATCCCCTAGCCTCTATTTAAGCACTTTTTACTTTATTAATGAAAATACCAAATTTCTTGTTTGCGAATATAAAAAAAAATAAAAAAATCTATGGTGACTATAGTCAAATGGAACTATGAAATCAACTACAATATTAAAATTCAAGATCATCATTGTTGTTTCTATACATGCAATTATTAATCTTTAATGCTAACAACCCATCATGCAAGAAGTTTAATACTTAAGTTAATATGTCAAAGTCATGGAAGAATGTATCAAGAACACAATTACTCCCACAAGTTGCAATAAAAACTAATCTTCAACAAAGCATTTGCTCACACCCTTTTTAATGGTACACGCATAATAGAAAATGAGTAAGTCGATAAAATATTGGACTAGAAAATGATGGTTTGGTAACAATGGGGCTTGTTTGAGACCAATTCCTGCTTACGAAAATTGCCCTCCACTTTTCTATATTCCCACTCTTTTATCCCCTTCTTTTCCCTCTTCTATACTTAACAAAATTCCCCTTTCTTTCTCCCCTGTAGTTTCTCTTTCTCGTTACTTAGTCATTTTTTCTGAAAAATTCTTGTTGTGTAGGTTGGCAGATTCACGGGTTCACATTTTTATTCATGCTTTTATATCGCGATTCCGACCGAGAACTTCCCCTTTCCATACCTAGCCAATTTTTCGATCGTGGATTCCTTCCTAGGTGGTCTCTAAATTGCACTTCCATTGTTCCGTGACCTGCAAACAACACTACACCTTCTGCGATATGCAAATTTACTTCCATCCCACATCATCCCCTCTTTCGTGCTACACATTTTTCACTGAAATGTTTCTGATACATACAATTTGACTGTCGGGGCCTCACGTATCCTCTGGAACCCTTGTCAAACTATTTTGAAGCTCGTTCGACTGCTTTCCACACTTGGCCATATCTTGGAATCTCTTTTGCGGATTGTTGAGTTGGGGGGTTTAGAAAATTTCCAATTTCTAGTCATTGTTACATGTTCCCGCCACCTTCAGACTCCGTTCCAAGTATATGCAATAAGTATACAACTTCTCTAGAAACATAGAGAAAAGATCTTGCGAGGAAATAGAATATCTATTATAGATTTGAATATATTAGCCCTTCTTTTCCCTCTTCTATACTTAACCAAATTATCATTTATTTTTCCCCTCTACTTTCTCTTTCTGGTTACTTAGTCGTTTTTCCAAAATTGTCTAACTGTGAGGTTTGAGTGGAAGCATAAAACAACAATATCCTAAGGTTGGGTGAGGTATGTGGTGTTGGAGAGAATTTGAAAGTTTGAAGGATGGTCTATTAGGTACACTAATGAGGTGGATCATAGTTGATTGGGTAGTGCAAGAAAGTGGGTAAGGGCTAACAATAAAGTGGGTAAGGGGAGGCATGTGATAATATTGCATGGGTTTTAGGTGAGTTAGACATTTCAACTGAGGGGTCGATAGGTGAAAGACGTCATGTATGAATGGGGGCTAACTTCTAAAGTATCCAACAATCTGCAAATGAATGGGAGGAGGTCTAGTGATGGTGTCACCACTAGTGTGAATTGTAGGAAGAGGAGCATTTTAAGGTGAACAGATTTGCTTATGTAGTTCACAACTAGACAAAGGGTAAAATTTTTCTGTAGGACTCTCAAATAAAGAAATTTCATGGCGAAAAGTAACTAATAACCCAAAGGATGAATACCCCTTCTATGGTATAGATGTGGAGTTGAACTTGAAATATCGTGAAGATCCAAATATATTGCTAGACGATTTGACCTAGAGTTTGAAGAGGTTGCAACCATTGGAACATCATATCCTATAGGTACCTTGGAGGGAAAGTTACTTCAGAGGGAGTGGGAAAAGGCATTCCAAGCGTTAATGCACTCACAAGTGGAATTGGTAAATTTTTATGCTTCAAGATCAAAGTAAAACTTGCATTATGCTTCTTATCATCAAACTAATATTCTATGAGGCATAGACATTGTGCTAGTATCATCAAGCTAGTATTCTATGAGGCGTAGATATTGTCCTTCAATGTAGGATATAGTTCGAAATATGCATTGGAATTGTGGATCAAAGACTCCAAAGGCTCCCCTTTCATTTGACTCCATACTTAGGAAAAAAAAAATGCTAGTGTCCAACTGGAAAACAAGAGTTATAGCCTTAGTTTGTTGACATATGGCCATTATGATGGAGAGAGTGAGCATTGTGATTGCACGATATTGAGGTCATTCAATAGTAGTGGAAGAAGGGGCGTGAGGAGGCATTGCAATAGCATTGGAGAGTGGAAGGTGGATAGCACAAAACAAAAACTTAGATTGTAAAGATGGAACGGTGATTTTGTTGATAATAAAAAGAACAATGATGGTTGAATGACAAGGTGGTCACTCGGTTAAAGTAGATGGAATCTTGTAGCAAAAGATGCTGGAGCTAAGGGAATGTATCCTTGATTGTTAAAAAAAAGAGAAAGCGGATCCTTAGAGCTGTGGAAATTGGACAAGATGCCCAAAATAATTTTATGTAGTTGCAATAATAATTTAATTTAATTTTCTGTAGTTACAATAATAGAGGTTGTGATCCACCCATGATACACCAAAATAAATTATAAATCTTGAAAAAAAAAAAATAAGATCGACGTCACACGTCTTAGAGTATAGAGTATACCAAATAGCTAAGGTCAATTTTGAGGCTAAATGTGCATATGAAATGAGACAAAACTCTTCAAGACTTTTTCAATAAACTCAAAATATCCAAGTCCTTTGAAGTGAATATACTCTAGTGGTCACTGAAATGAGGCAAAACTACAAAGTGCTTCGAAGACTTTTTCAATAAACTCAAAATATCCCAGTCCCTTGAAGCGAATACAATTTCCAGAGAGCAACTCCTTGATACTCTAGTGGTCATGCAACGTAGGAACCGATAGAGTGACTAGCCTCGCAAAATTTGGTAGCCAAACAAAACCGTGACAAAACCCGAGTGTGCATGAGAAATGCATTGAGCCGAGTTCAATCCAGGCAAGTGAACCACGACGGCTATATAATGCTCTTGTCCAAATCCAGAATACCAGGAACGCCATATAAATCTAGAGTTTCTAGAACCTCCAGCTGACATTCTCACCTGTTTTCCGAATGGTTGTTGGAGTGCAAAAATGAAACTGTAGTCTTGTAACCCTAATCCACAAAAGGAATGGGAGATACCTGAAAAGCTGGAAATGACTTGCCAATGAGTGCATAGATCCATGTGAGCATGTTCGAGACAAATTTGTTGTATGATGCTGATAGATGAAATATCAAAAAACCAACAAGCACCAGTATAAGTTATGAATAATGTTAATAATAATAATAATAATAATTTATTTTTAAGGTCATGGTAAAGCCACACCAAATTGATGTATGAGACCCTTTGTTTGTGAGATAAAGCACCAGTATAAGTTATGAATAATGTTAATAATAATAATAATAATAATTTATTTTTAAGGTCATGGCAAAGCCACACCAAATTGATGTATGAGACCCTTTGTTTGTGAGATAAAGGACTAGTAAAGTCTAAGGAGGTATACATACTCTACCCTACTCCCTCTGAATTTGAACTTGTAACATCTTATAACATATGTCATATGTATGAGGACAATCCCTAAAGAAATAGAAATATCGCTGACTAAGGCAAAATCCCCAGAGAAATGACTGACTAGGGCAAAAGATGTACATGTCTGAATTACTGAGGAGGCACGTTCTTTGGTTGGGAGAGTAGGCTTGGACCTACATCTATGATACCAAACGATCAGGCACAAAGAATCTAATCTAAGAAAACCTATAAACAAACTTAGAAAAATCAAAGGACAACCACCAAGAAAATCGCTAGCTAGACAGAAGATGTACGGGTCTGGATCACTGAAGAGGCACGGTCTTTGGTAGGGAGGAGAGGCTTGGACCTACAGCTATGATACCAAACGACAAGGCTCAACGATTTTAATCTAAGAAAAAACTATAAACAAAGTTAGCAAAATAAAAATGATAGAGAAAAACAACATATCAATAGAAATTTTTATATCAAATAGTTTGCTTAAAGATTTTAATCTAAAAAAAACTATAAACAAAGTTAGCAAAATAAAAATGATAGAGAAAAACAACATAGCAATAGAAAATTCATATCGAATAGTTTGCTTAACTGAGAGTTAAAGATTTTTTTAGGTAGAGAGTTACTCTACAACTTAACATGGGAGATTTTCTCATCTATATACATAATATTATATTAAAAAATTATAAAAAAGAATACGCCTACACATATAAAATACAATACAAGTTATATATATATATATATATATATATATAATACAATTATCCATACCTTATCCAAACAACTAAGGTGAACTGAACAGCGTTGCTTACAGATCCGTCGAATTGAAAAAATGGTGCCATCAAAACAGCTAAAGAAAACTGAACGAGCAAACCAGCAAAGCCTATAATTATATTATGCAGTTTCCTGCGATAAGAGAAATTCGTGTTTTGTTTATGAATATGATGTGATTGTCTGTAACTGTAATACAATTCGATTTGCTTCCATATTTTATAGCCAGACATCTGCAGTTAAACTCTACATTATTAAAGCATGTAGATTTTAAGAGAGATTCGTGTTATGTTTATTAATATGATGTAATTGTCTGGAACTGCAATACAATTCGATTTGCTTCCATATTTTATAGCCAGACACCTGCAGTTAAACTCTACATTATTAAAGCATGTAGATTTTAAAAATAGCCAAGTACAATTGAGCCCTCTCCTGGACACGTTGCCGCCTTCGCTGAGTGACTGAAGGGAACTTGAAGGAATTGACGCTCTATAATTACCATGAACTGAAATGTTTGCTCGATTTTGTTGGACAGCTGACGCTCTGGTCTTACAACGAACTTAAATGTTTGCCAGATTCCGGTGGGTTGTTGATCGATCTTAAGCTGATAGTAGGTCATTGTTCTCTGAAAAGATGGAGAAAGAGAAATATTACTTACATGATCATGGTCG
>JZKD02S0238695.1:0-15376 GCA_000966675.3 Picea glauca | reverse complement strand
ATTTCAAAATTTGAAATTACAATTACTTATTTGGTGGTAGTTGAGAGGTCTTAGCCTGTCAGTGCAGCCATGTACGCTAACTCGCAGGAGCTTTGGTCGATGGCATTCATATGAGCATGGCATGGCATGGCATGTATTGAGGGTCCCGCACCGTGGAGGAACCACCGGTGCCGGGGAACTGCCGGAGTAAGCCGGCTCGGGAGGAAAGATTGCTCCCGAGTTAGCCTACTCCTTATCTAAATGAGATTATTGTTGGAGAAGATACCACGTGCATCTACATGGACAGAAAGGTCTACTTCCAGGTCTTATTCTTGCTCAACGCGTCCTGTTCAATCGGGAAAGACGACCAATTTTTAAATAACAGAACAGTTCAGAAACAACGACCCAATACTTCATTGCATTAATCCATCTTTTCTCATGTGTGTCGCACCAATCCAGTGGATTTGTCAAGTTAACAGTTGGTGACCTCATTCTGCACGATTCTCACACTTGTCAACCAGGTGGCCTTCTCACCGGACGAACACCGACTGCGGTGAGCTCATTCTGCACGATTCTCACACTTATCAGCCAGATGGCCTTCTCACAGGACGAACACCGACTGCGTAGCATGCACAAACAATAACCATGCACAAACAATAACCAACATGTGTAATCATCCAGGCTCTGGCACAAACAACAAATATCACTGTCACGGCAGATATAGTAGCAGAGCAGATCTACATAAGTTTTACTCGATCTAAGACTAGATACATATGTACGACAATATTATTTTCCCGGGCCTGCAGGTCATGTTTTTTTTCCATCGCCAGTGTGCTACTTACACATCTCCAACAAAAGACACAGACACAGACACTGCAGTACATCATGCTGTCCAAGTTCTCCCATTTAAGACCATGGCCCTCAAGGGCGAACAATAAGCAACCGGAGTAGGCTAACTCGGGAGCGATCTTTCTTCCCGAGTTCCGTTTTGCAGGCAAAAAATGAGAGTTCCGTTTTGCAGGTAAAAACTGAATCTGAATCCGATCAATTTTTTTGGAGTAGTCTGAGTTTTGCATGGATCTAAGTTCCATGCATTTCAAAAACTTTATTTTATCAGTTTTATCCCATTTTAAATTAATCCAGATGCTCAAAAAAATAGATAGGAGATTTAAATTGACCAAATATTTAAAATTGACTACCAAAAAAAACCATGCAAAAAAAATAACTCAAAGAAAAATTGCTCCCAAATTAACCCAGTCCATAAGCAACCTGCTAAACTACATGCAACATTCATTACTACTGGGCTGCAGCATTCATTGCTACTGGGCAACACTGATAGTATATACATTATCAGATTACTTTGCATTCATTACTACTGGGCTGCAGCATTCATTGCTACTGGGCATGGCTGATAGTATATACATTGTATATGTGACATCAAAATTGAATGCTGTGTAATAACCTGCCAAGCATTGTTCTAGCCAATGATATATACATTATTAGATCACTTTGGTATCAACATTGAATGCCGCTGTGTAACAAGCATTGAATTGCTTACCAACCCTCACAGTATATTAAAAATCAAATACATGTAAAACAATCAAATACATCTAAAGAGGAAAAACAAATCTAAAAATTTGAAATATTAATAATTTACTTTGTAAATTACTTATTTTAAAAATTCTTTAAAAAATTTCATGCAGTAAAACTCCACTTTTAAGAGCATAACCCTCATATATATTAAAAATTAAGTACAGTTAAAAGAAAAGAAACACAAAATAAACATATAAATTTAATTATTGATTATTTAATGGTAAATTATTTATTTAAAAAAATAATTTAATTAAAGTAAGAAATAAAATATCTTATCACTTTAAATAACTCTTAAATAAATTTTACCAGAAGATTAACCTAAATTACCCGATACCTTAAACTATCTATATAAAATCCATTATTACTCAATATTAACTTCATAAATCTTGACGGAGCCAAGATTAATCTAACAAGCATATCCACTTTGAAGTCTCTCTTAATCAAAGTGGATCAAACGTAGGCACCCAGTGCCCACCTGTCACGCAATCCTTGGATTTCTGTGGATACATTGAAGCCGTGGTAAGGAAAGGTTTACGCTATTGAAGCGTCATTTGGAATACCGCAAGGTAAGTTTGTATGCGTCCGAGCATAATTGGAATTTCAAAAGTAAAAAAGCCCTTTGACGGGTTACACAACTCTAATGCCCATTTTCTCTACCCATTTTAAGAAAGAGAGTTAACGGTTATAAAAAAAAATTAACCGTATTTGAGGTGACAGACAATTTCTCACAACTGAACGGAGTTAAGGAAGTCATAATTTGAGATGCATTAACTATCTTGGCGAATTTCTGACGGACAATTTCTCACAACTGAACAGAGTTAACGGAATTCATAATTTGAGATGCATTAACTATCTTGGCGATTTTCTGAAGTACTGCGTATGAGCGCCATTATTCAAATTTATGACCAGAGATCTTCCATAGATGAAACGTTTGATAACAGCTGGAAGGAGTTGAACTGCCAGGCGGATTAAGCCTCCTTTAACCCAGTATAATGCTTGGTCATATTTCCGAGAGGGGGTTCTGTGGCCCTCCAAAAGTTTAGGGCTTCGGATTTTGAGATTGCCACCATTGTCGTCGTAAATCTGTAGAGTAATACGGATGCCCGGGAATGATTCCGTAGAATGTTAGATTAAGCTATTCCTTATATAATAAGGTCAAGTGTTGCAGACCTTGAGATGTTGAACGCGATTATTATTTGATGAAAGCTTCGTTTTGCTGTGATTAATGGAATTATATCTTATGCATATATAAGAGTTTAACCTGTGATTTGTGTATATTGAATTTAAGTGGAGGACGATAATAATCATTCATCTTAATTATCTTAACTAAATCCAATTAACATGGTATTAACAACTAATTAAACTCAATTAAAATGATATTAACAACTAACTAAACCCAATTAACATGATATTAACAACATAAAAAACAAATTACAAAATGATTTTCAAAAACATTCATTAATTTTAAAATAATTTGTAAAAAACAATAATCATAAAACATTAAATATACATAATAGCAATAAAACATTAAATATACATAATAGCAATATAGTTATGGTAATAAAACAATAAAATATATGTACACGACAGCAACATAGTTATGGCAATAAATTGTAAGTAAGTAATTATTTTTACTAAGTATAAGGCTATAAGTTTATACTCAATGGTAGTTTTTTTTACAAGTACCAAGTTCATAAGTTTGATTCTATTTATAATTGAAATTTTTGTATGAGTAAATTTGTAATAAGAGGTATTAATTCTTAATTTTATATAAAATATAAATGTAGAAAAATTATGTATTTAGTTAAAGATGAAGAAAATTTTATTTCATAATATTGGTGTAAATAATAGTTTTGTATAATTGTATAATATAGAATTAAAACTTCTCCAAAATATATTGGAAGAAAACTCAAAAAACTAAAAAAGTTTTTATTAAAAGAATCAAGAAATAAAGTGATAGAGATTGGATTATTATATTAGTTTTCATTTATCTCAATGTTTTATATTATTTTTCATCTATTTCAATGTTTTCATATTGGAAAAAATTGGATGAACAAGCTTGCAAGGTCATTTTAATGGTAAGTTTAGAAAATTGTGGTTTGAAACCTTACAAAGCCATTTTGAGGTCTCAAATGGCATTTTTTTGGCTCCAAACTTTCCCATATTTATCTTGGAACCCTTACGCTATTTTACACATCGAAACCTTTCCAATGATGCAAAAATCATGTCAATCGGAGCTAGTATGCAAAATTTATGCCTCTCGCAAGTTGACCTACCGTGTTTACCACCATGGTATGACTGGATGCCACATCAACCCCCATTACTCACGCATATGGAGTTAACCACAAAAGGACATTCAAGCAGATTATAGAAAGTTCAAAACATTATCAAAATTGAGGGTTGAGGAATTCAAAACCCTACCCCGAGACAACCATCAAGCTATGCGAAATACTGTACCGGAGGAGAAGGGGTTCCATTATTTAGCATTATATTTATTCCATAGTTGACAATAACACCTAGGAGTGGTATTTTGAGAGAATAATAGAGTAGAGATTATATAGCAACCATACAGACCATGTGGTCTCAAAGGAAATGCCATAGAGAGTGTCTCTTTCTTTGTACTTGCATTTGAAGAAAAGAGAGGAGAGCGGTCTCACCTTCTAGTTGGGTTTTCTCCTGTATTGTGTTTCTCAGGTTATATCTTGTGTTTCTTTGTGTATGGTGTGTGAGTATTCATTTATGTTCTATATTTTTTTCATTTCAACTATTTGATCATGCATTTTAAGAAGAAAACCAGTAATCAAAGAATATGAACACTAAAGAAAATTAACCTTCACAATAAATATTTCAACATTTTGTTAGATTTGTTGCAACAAACTGCTTAGTGGAATATCCACGACAATTTACAGATCATATTGGTATCAAAGAAGGTTTTCTTGGGGTATTTGTGGAAAGTTACAGGGATCGAGGAATTGGTTTAAGAAGAAAATCTCATAACCCTAGCCATGGATGACGAGTATGTTCATAAAAACCCTCGAGATCCAACAGAGGAAATATTTTCAATGCTGGAAGAGCGATTCTGTAGCATATCTCGCAATATGTCTCTCCTCATGGCAACTCTGGTAAGCAATCTTGGACCGTTCAAAGAAGTTAGAAGTTCGAACTAATAGATCGGATCATACGAGAAACCAGGTGATAATGAAAACCCAGAAAAGGAGTCGTGGAACTAACCCGAGAAAGAGTAGTTTAGTTTTAGTACCATAAACCCTTCATAGTCTTTGTTCAAGATGGGAGAAAAAGTGTACATAAAGTCATACAAAGGTGGGATCGATGCATTAAAACTAAATCATTGGTTGAAACAACTAGAAGTTTATTTAAGCGTTCACCATATATAGATGAAAAACAAAAGATATCAATTACCAGACTGAAGTTATAGGGCCCTGATTTAACCTAGTGGGAAATCCATACGAAAACACTTGGGTTGGAGGGTCACCCATTGGTAACTAGGTGGGAGGAATTCAAAACCCTCATCAAGTCTCAATTCTACCCTATCTGGTACATAGAGGACCAATGGATTGAGTGGAACTAGTTCTAATAGAGTCTAGGGCATAGTGTATCGGAGTACACCATCGATTTCAGAAATATCACCATCATGATGGGTATCTCTCCCAAGATCCAATACGTACTCCTCAAATATCTGGGGGGTCTACACAACCATCTATGAAGTAAAGTGATGTTTTTTAATCCAAGGGTAGTGGATGAGGCATGTGTACAAGCATAGTATCTGGAAAACATAGGCCACAAGAAAGGGCATCTAAACGATTCCAAGTAGAAAGTGTACCAGGAAGTTTCCAAGGAGGGGAAGAAGAAGTGGAAAGGTGAAAGGATAAGAAGATGGTAGCCACTACACATTAGTGTAAGGATCCTAGAAACCAACGTAACCATTGAAATATGGAAGGGCACACTGAGGAAAAGTGTTGGAAACTACATCCATAGTTGAACCCGAAGAACAACAAGAAGGATGCCAAAGAAAAAGAAGATTTTAGCCACAAATTCAACTAATCAGGTTGAAAACATCTTTGATGTGGATGATAATATTGTCTTCAAATTAGTGTAAGAGAAGGTGAATCTGAGTAGCCTTGATCACCACAAAGAGAAGGAGATGACCAAACTCTTCCATGTCAGGATCGAAGTCAAGAAGACCAAGATAGATTCCATGTTTGAATCTGGTTCATAGGACAATCTCATAGCAATGGATTTGGTCAGCAAGATTGAATTGGAGATTCAAGACCATCCTAGCCCATATGCATTAGGATGGGTAAACAAAGATGCTAAGATCAAGGTAATGAAACAATGTAAGATTAAATTTGTTGTAGGTGCCCATTTTATTGATGAAGTGGAATTGGCCTTGAAGGTAGTATTTGGAGGCACCTACATGTATATGAGGGATGTAATATTCATGCGAAGAGTCAACCGATACCGACTAATCAAGGATGGGAATTCCTACATCATCAATGCGCATAAAGCAGAATCAAAGATCTCAGTGGTAAGTGTCAAGCAAGACAAGAAGTTGATCAATTCCAATAGGAAATATTTTTTACTTTTCTTCAGAAGAAAAATGAGGATGATGTGATAGGAACAAAGGAATCCTTGGAGGGGTGTACTAAAGAGAAGAAAAATTAGTTGGAGGAGTTGTTACATGCATGTAGAGGAGTGTTCAAGGAACCTAAAAGGCTACCAACCAAGAGGGAAATGGAGCATGAAATACCTTTATTTCCATACTCTCCATTGTCGAATATTGGGATATATAGACATGTTAGACAACTGAGAGGGGGGGCTGAATCAATTATTACTGTGATTAAACAATAATGCCCATTTTAAACTCATTACAGAACACTCAATGATGATCACAATAATTCAGGTAAGTAAGCAATAGAGTATTCAACATCAATCACACACATGAAGTATACATAAACATATATTCCTAAGGAAACCCATAAAGGAAGAAAACCTCTTCTTCTTTGAATGATAAACAATCTTTTTATGTTTGTACATCATCTATCTTTGAGAACGAACTCAATGTGAGGCTACCACCTCTGTTTTACAATATGCAACTTGTTGAGAGCACCAACTCTCCAGTTTCTCTAGCACCCACTAGAAGGAAGCAACAATTCTCCGAGTGTTCCAACACCAACTGGATGGAAGCACCAACTTCCTATCACACAAGCACCAACCTGTATAACAAAAAACAATAGTTCTCCCTTGCACCACCCTACCACCGTGGTTTTTCTAGATACAACCAGATGGAAGATACAACTGCCTGTGTTCAAGCACCCACTTGAAACTCTGAGGACAACAAACCTCCCTAGAACCACCCTACCACCCTGAGATATAAATCTTTTCTTTCTGAAATTTATTACAATGATACAATAGCTATCAATGGCTTACCACTCTCATCACTATTTGTCTACACTTCTCTTCTCTGCCTGCATCAGTGTGTTCTTTCTCACATCTTCTTGTGCTTAAGTTTTCGTATAGTCTATTGTTTTCACCATTTATGATCTATCTAGGTTATGTTCTTCATCTTTGCATATTTCATGCTATGTTCCTATTGTCTTCTTGATCACATACAGTTTGACTTTCTTTACTGAGAAACAACAACCTTCCTCTGTCATGGCATCCTTCTTTTATTCATGCCCTCATCATTCGTTACTCTATGAATATCCAGCGCCCATGTCGGGAATCTCAGAACGCTCAAGAGCCATGATTCCAACTACCTAGAACAATGATTCAATTAGTGTAACTGAATCGTAACTGATCAAGAAACCACGAAGTGAAACAACAATCCTTCGATCAGATTCAATTTGATCGGCGTCGTTCTTTGAATTTTGAATGCGTAACCTCCGATGTGGAGCCTATAATCACTAGCTCCTTACTCTATCTTTCATTGATGTGACCTTGGGCGATGCTCTCATGTGAACTAGTGATCGCGGGTGTGGACAAAGGTGGTTTGGGGGAAATCTACTTTTCGCCCCGCAACTCACTACAGAGCTCCATGTATGCCTTTGGCGATACCGTGGTTTTGATTGCGGCCCACTCACAAAAAATTCAGACTTGAGCATGTTCTGACCCCGCAATGCGATGGGACCATCGATCTCATGATCTTGACGGTGCTCCTGAACGAACGGTTCATATTTTTCTTTCACAATCTGCGGATCAAATCCAACCTCCCTAAATCAAAGGCTGTGATTTATTTTGTGATCGAGGCTTCAGGAGTTTCAAATCTCAGACCTTGCTTTCTTCCGTACACTAATCTTCTAGAGTCGATGATCCGTGGAGACCTATCCTTCTCAATTGATGGCTCTGCCTCTACTTCGGGAAATTGACCTTTCAACCAGATCAACAGTTTTGTGTCCCCTTTTTCGATCAAAGGTTGAGATATCCTTCGAGTCTCTGGACTTCTGAAATCTCAAATTGATGCTCTGAATCAGATAGCCCAGATTCACTTCGGACGATATGAATCTTGAGATCTTCTTCAGATGATCTGATGAATGAGATTTACTTTGGACGAACCGACGGTTGAGAATGTATTTCATCTCTTCGACTCTTTGGGCTTTGGGGATTTCAAATCTCAAATTGAATTCTTGAAGTAAGATTTTTCCAAAGCGTAACCTCCTCACATCTTTAGACCCGAAATGAATGATGTTCGTTGGATCAAGATCTTATGTCAACAGCTTGATTTGTCTGCGATGCATCTTTGCTTTGGATTAAATCCAACAACTCTCCATATTTTCTTATACTATCCTTCCATTTAATTCGATCTGGTGCCTGAGATAAATTCAGGTGATCGAGATCTCAGATCTCATCCCTTTCTTATCTTGT
Organism: Picea glauca; assembly: GCA_000966675.3. Taxonomy (NCBI): domain Eukaryota; kingdom Viridiplantae; phylum Streptophyta; class Pinopsida; order Pinales; family Pinaceae; genus Picea; species Picea glauca. Next base: position 6,922 of record JZKD02S0238695.1, on the reverse strand, counting down.
CCTTCCACATAAGGTGATCCAACAATCATTTAATTTTCTCTAGATCCAATCTTATCCGTCCTTGCACTTAAAAGTGATCCAACGGTCGTAAAGACACTCGAAGTATAAAAACGATCGAGGATGGTTGCAAAACCACAACTTGCGAGTGATTTAACTCATCACCAAAACTCTGGAATTTGAAGTTGTGTGTTGTTGGTGAGTCAACCACAATCGTCGATCTTCGAGGCTATAAGATCTGACGTTCATGACTAATTGCAGGATTGGAAATAGTACGATATTTAATTATCCTTTCGATCTCTACAATCTATCCCTGACATTGATCTGGCGATTACGCATCTAACAGTCACAACTTAATCCGACTTAGTCTAATCGTTTGTTAGACCAACCACAATCGTCGATATTTGGGTTTATGAGATCTGATGATCTAGACCAATTGCGGGATTAGAACTAGCGAGTTGTTTAATTCTTCTTTCTCTCTCCGCAATTCATCATTATCGTTGATCTGGATTATAGATCTGACGGTCACGATCCTTCAACGGTCCTCAAGCCCACGGTCACTCATATGACTGACATTCGTAATATTAGACAATCAACACGGTCAATTTCTTGATCGGATGGCTGCTAAGGCTTCTCACCTTGAACTTACGCTTTTCCTTATAAACTTTGATCTCTACATATTGTTCACTTCTCCTCTTGAGCTTATTATTTTCCTGTTCGCCATCGTCGCTATTCTTCTTGCCATCAATGACAAGCACACTCTTCATGTAAAAGCATGCCAACAGTCTCCCCCTTTGGCATTGATGGCAACCTTAAAAGGCTTCACTATTCTTCTTAGACCTCCAACTGTAGCATCCAGACCACACCTTTTCTCCCCCTTTGACATCAATGTCAAAGAAAACATGCTCCCCCTGAGTTGTTGCAGTACATTTCGTAGGTATCAAATATTCGACCAACACATACTCCCCCTGACAAGATGGACTCTCTTAGGTGATATAAGGGATGACACCCAACTTTTGATGGAGATATTCAAATGGTGTCTTGGCTAGGGTTTTAGTAAAGATATCTACAATTTGTTCTATGGAAGGAATATAATTCAGATGAACAACTCTGTTTCTAACCTTCTCTTTGAGAAAATGATACTTTATTGGTATATGCATCGTTTTTTAATGGAGAACAAGATTCTTGGAGACACTAATGGAACTAGTTTTATCACAATGAAGTGGAATTGGATCAGTATAAGTGACCTTCAAATCTGCAAGAGTTTGTATCATCCATAAGATCTGAGTGCAGCAAGTAGCAACATCAATGTACTATGCCTATGTAGTTGATAATGAAATAGATCCCTGGTTCTTACTAAGCCATGCTACTAGTGATTCACTTAAGAAGAATGCACCTCCACTAGTTCTCTTTTTCTCATCCAAATAGTTTTCCCAATCAACATATGAATATGCAGTTAATTGAAAAGTCTTATTTTTAGGATACCAGAGACCATAAGTCATTTTACCCTTCAAATATTTGTATATCGTTTTGATAACTGCTAAATGAATTTGTTTAGGAGAAGACTGATAACGACCTACCATTCCAAAAGCTTGCATTGTATCAGGACGGGATGTTGTGATGTACAAAAGATTGCCTATAATTGATTGATATGTTCTTTGATCAACATCAGGTGAAATATCATATTTACTGAGCTTGCAACCAACCACCATAGGTGTGCTGACAAGTGTAGAATCTTCCATCTGAAACCTACTTAACATCTCTTTCAAATACTTTTCTTGAGAGATGAATATCCTTGCATAACTCTGATTGATTCGTAAACCAAGAAAATATGACACGTCTCCTATCATGGACATCTCAAACTCAGTCTGCATTGAATTAGCAAACCACTGAACTGAAGGGTCATTGGTGCATCCAAAACTAATTTCATCTACATAAACCAAAAAAATTAATAAATCATCACCTTCAAACTTAATGTATAGATTACTGTCAACAATACCTTTCTTGAACCCTTTGTCGTGTAGAAATTTGTCCAGTCTATAATACCATGCTCGTGGTGTCTACTTCAGTCCATATAATTCCTTTTTCAACTTACAGACATAGTTAGGATTATCTGTCAATGAAAATCCTTCAGGTTTCTCCACATATACATCTTCTTATAGATCTCCATTAAGAAATGTTGACTTAACATCCATTTGATATACTTTAAAGTGCTTATGACATGCATAGGCAAGAAACATTCTGATGGCTTCCAATCTTTCCACTGGTGCAAAGGTTTCTTTAAAATCTTGTCGGTCAACTTGTGCATAGCCCTTACAGACCAGTCTTTCTTTGTTCCTAACAATTTGTCCGTTTTCATTCAATTTATTCTTAAAGACCTATTTGGAACCTATGACATTTTTACCTTCAGGTCTAGGAAACATCTCCCAAGTATTGTTTTTCTCAATCTGGTCAAGTTCATCATTCATGGATTTAACCCAATGGTCATCTTCACTGGCTTCATTAAATTTCTTGGGTTCCACCATGGAGGTCTATTTGGTAGTTGATAGGTTTCGCAAGATGCGCATTCCCATGGCTTGTAAAAATACCATCAGAGTAAAAGAAGCAACCAACATGTTCTCTGAAGAGGTCTAGGTGCACTTTTGGATACCAAGGAGCATAATCTCAAACAAGTATACCAGATTTCTCGGTGCATTTTGGACTACATTGTGGGAGAAGATGGACACTAAGTTGAATATATATAAAACATTCCATCCACGGACAAATGGGAAGACATAAGTATTCAACATGACTTCGGTGTATCTTTTGAGGGGTTACAATCAAAAGCATCGAAATACCTAGGATGAAAATCTAATCTACACACAACACTCATATAATAGAGTAGTCCACACTTCTACTAGTAAGTCACCTTTTGAAACTTGCTTTGGATATTTTCGACCTTCACCGTCGGATGTTGTATATAGAAAACAAGGAGAAGTGAGGGAGGACCTCATAGGAGATGCACTAAGAGAAGAAAATTTGTTGAGAAGATTAGGAAAATTCATTTGCAAATACATGAGATGTTGAAGAAGTCATAAGAAAAATACATGGAAAACATGATCAACACATAACCGAGAATTCATTCAAAGTGTGAGATAGAGTTTGGTTACAGATGAATAAGGAAATATTGTAGGGTCCTGGCAAGTAGATCAAGGCTCTGTGATATGGACCTTTCGAGATATTGGAGAAGGTGGGAGATAACACCTATAGACTTAGTCTATCCTCATACATGCACATTTAGTCAATAGTGAATGTGGAGAATCTCAAACTCTATGATCCTTCCATGTTGGATATTTACGAGGAGGAGCAGGGCCTACCTTCCATAGAGGACATAACACGATATGCTAATATACTCAGGAAGGGTTGGAATAAGACATCATTTTTCAAAAGCAACCTGAAACTCCAAAATAGGGGCAACATGACATTTGGTAGATTGGGTTGAAAGGACAACTTCCAAGGAAAACAAAGTGGTACTCTATAGAGAAGGTAGAGGAAAATCCTCATCTCATTCAACAAATAATTTGGATACCAAAAACCTCCCTAAATGGGGAGGTATGATTCGTATTGGATCATTATATTATATTTCATCTGTCTCAATGCTTTCAAAGTGGAAAAGGATTGTAGGAATCAACTTGTAGGTTCAATTAAACGACAAGTCCTAGTTTGGAAAATTAGGGCTTGAAACCTTCCAACGCCATTTTAAACCTTTGATGCTATTCTACACATCAAGCCCTTTCCAACGGTGCAAAAATTGCATCAATATGAGCTCGTATGCAAAATTTATGCCTCCCATAAGTCGATGTATGATGTTGACCACCATGGTAGGAGTTGATGCCACGTTAGCCCCCATTACCAATGCATATGGGGCTAGCCACGTATGGACTTTCAAGAAGATTCTAGAAGGTCCAAAACCTTATCACAATTGAGGGTTGAGGAAGTCAAAACCCTACCCCTAGATGGAGATTGGTCTATGTTAAATATTGAGTCACTAGGAGGAGAAGGGGTTCCATTATTTAGCAGTGTAATTGGTCCATAGCTAAGCAGAGCAACTAGGAGTGGTATTTTCAGACAATAGTAGAGGAGGATAGATTATGTAGTAGCCATGCATGCCATAGTGTCAAAGGAAAATCCATAAAGAGTGCCTCTTTCTTTGTACCTGCATTTGAAAAAAAAGAGCAGAGCGACCTCACCCTCCAGTTGGTTTTCTCCTATATTGCGCTTCTGGGGTTATATCTTGTGTTTATTTGGGGATGGTGTGAGAGTATTTATTTTATTCTTTATTTTTCGCATTTCAATTATTTCAGACATTTTAATAAGAGAAATTGTAATTAAAGAATCTAGAATCTAAAGAAAATTAACCTTCACATCAAAGATTTTAGTATGTTTCCCCCAGGGTGTAGAATAGTCGGTGATGGAGTTTACTATTAAGACACTATGTTATGTAAAGTCACCAGTTCGAAACCCTTGATTTACCTTGTTTTTCGTGTGAGGGGCCGCATTGGAATGCCTGGGGTTATAATGGTAGAAGTCAGATAGCATGACCACGTGCCATGCAAATACGACCACGTGTCATGCGAGTATGCAATCGGATAAAAAAATTAAGTATTTTGTTCAGTTTGTTCTGAAGAACTATCTAATGGAATATCCACGACAATTTACAAATCATAAAGTAAAAACCTTTTACTTTATGATGTTAGCGCGTGCGGGCGTGTACACACACACACACTTTATGATAGCATAAATATTCCTGGTCTTGGCTAAATTATTGGAGAAACACAGAAGACACCATTTTTCATAATAAAGATACTATTAAAAATATTGTCAAATCAAAATTTAAGGAGAAAATGTGGTGTGATAAAGAGTTAGAGGAAAAAAGTAAATTAAGGTATTATAAGGATGTAATCAACCGTGATCTAGAATATCAAAATTATCTATCTGTTTTGAAAACCGTAAAGAAAAAAATAAGCATTGTTAAGACAAGAACAATTTCCCACAAGCTCCATAGTGAAATTGGGTGTTGGTCAATTCCTAAAACGCCATGGGATGAAAGAGTGCGTCACCTTTGTGACACTAAGAAGGTTGAAGATGAAAAACATTTTTATCTTAAATTGTCTAGCCAATACCTAGATTAGATCTCGTTTTGAAAATATTTGTCACATTACCAACCTTCATAACCTCTTAACTCAACAAAACTATGGTGATCGTGGAAAGCTTCTCTTAATGCTTTTCGAGCGCATAAACAAAATCCTAAAGAATCAGAAGTAATCACTTACCCTCTTAAGGTATGATAGACCAATTCGGTCTTAGTGGAGGTTAATCATCATCATCATCATCATCAGCATAATGTAATGCAAAGAAAATAAGATAGATTGACACAAGCATGTTAGGATACCAAACAATGAGTTTGCCTCAAAACAATATAAGGACTAGGTAAAAAAGTAATAGAAAAGTTGAGGTGAAATCATGGTGAAAGATGAAATTCAATCCAAGGTTTACCAAAACAAAAAACAACATACAATTTGCTAATTTAAATTAAATTCTCATTATCTAGCAATAAAAACTAGGGGAAAAAAATTATAACACATAAAAAAAACATTTAAAATACAATTTTATTATAATTCTTTATATTTCATCTAATATTATATTACTAATATTCATTCTATTTTATTTTATTCAATATTCATTATTATAAAGATAACTATTTTTTTTTTTTTTGCTATAGTCGAGATAGGGAGAAATTATACAAAAAGAAATTGTTGTTGGCTTGCGCACTGGGAAACTAGACCAACAAAAAAAAATTACTTTGTCATTCAACATCTGTTTGATATGTCTAATATCTATAACTAAAATACTAAAACAGGAATAGCTCCTAGTTCCTCTGTGAGCACTTCATTCCTTATTTAATCTACTAAGAACAGGTGGTGAACCCAAACCTCGCTGGTAATGTAACAAAAAACACAAAAGGAACAACATCAAACTTAGCTAATGTTTCGGCCTACTATCGTTGGGACTTGGGGCTGAGCAAAGCCCAGATTGGACAAATCCATGCTAGCCATCTTGTTAGCGATCAAGTTCAACATATGGTCGACCAACTTGATCTGGACTTGAACGTCATTGAGTTGCATTAGGACTTCTTGGTGGGCTTTATGGTGGTAGAACATAACTCTTCCCATGAGAGTTTTCAGGTGCCAATAGATGTCCATCGTTTTCATGTACTGCGAGGAATGACCACGGACAAAACCAGTGTCAGGAACCCATGAGTTGGTCATCTTCTTCACCTCCTCGTCTAAGATGAGCTTCCAAAGAACACGAACATTAGCCTCGGCCATATCCATTTCCGACTGAATTTTCGGAGGGGTGACTAAGCGATAGGTATTCGCAGAGTTTTCAGTTGTTTCCACCAGTAGAAAGCCCGACTGGGTTTTGGGTTTGCGAGAGGTGCCCACTCAGCCATTACTAGAAGAGTTGCCCCGAGCCATGTCAAAGGAGTTGGAGAACCGGAGCGCAAGATTTAGGAGTGAGAAGGGTGAGGAAGTTCTCACCGTAGGGTGTAGTAGGGAAGCTGTGGAGGGACATGAGACAAACAACAAGAGACAAACAATAATACAACCAGAATGGAACACATAACATAGCCATCTAGTTCCAGGGCCCATAAGTGGAGAATTCTCCCATGATTAGTGGAGATATGGGTCGTATCCTCCATCAAACTCATTTCCTTTGCCACCTTCCCAAACTGCATGCGAAGGACAGGGGGATTGAGCAGTAAGGAGCGCGCAGAGTCATGACATGAATGCAAGGACATGGGCATGCAAGTGCGAGGGAGAGACAACGACGGGGGGTCTCTCCCTTGCACTTGAGGGTCTCTAACATGCTCGGGAGGGTCACG
>JZKD02S0238673.1:0-10909 GCA_000966675.3 Picea glauca | reverse complement strand
GGGAGGATTTTTATGAATTAAATTATTAAACATTAAATTAAATGGGATTTTGGGAAAGTAAAGGACTTAGAAACTGTATATAATGGAGGGAGGAGAAGGATGATGGATCTCTTTTGTCATGCGTAACGTTACACTGCAAAAATTTATACTTGACTAAATTAGCTTGTGGGAGTTGGGATACCCAACTCGATGAGGAGTGGTAGCTCGGCCTTGCAAGGTGGGTTGGGAGCTAACTAATTCTTTGGTTAGTGTGTGTGGCTCCTTTGCGGCTTAGAGGGCTAAGGGGGAAGAAGAGTACCCCTAGTTTTGCCTGGGAGGTATCGGTGAAGTCTCATCGGTCGGCAAGTGGGAGTGACACGGAGTGCGCGGGACAACAACTCAGAGTGGGGGACTTGGGCTACGGTACACCTCCTTTATTTCTGCATGGTATATTGTTAGATGATTATGATTTTAGTCTGTATGTTTAATTGGGTAAAGAAAATGATTGTATTAACATTCTGGTTGATGACTATAACTTCCCCCATAGCCTTTAGCTCGATGTTGATAGATTCCCATGGCCTTCAATCCCTTCATGTCTTGACCATCCTTTGGTTTCTTGATTTGTGATGATTGCAGTTTATTTTTTCCTTCGTCCCTGACTCATCAGTACACACCTGAGAGGTCAACCAGGAGCTTGATCTACAGTCGTCACTTCAGTGTTAATATACCTATGGATCTAAATGCCTTGCTTTTCTGTGCGTGGATGATGATTGAAGGATGTTCCTTACAACTGTCTACCCATGTTGATTGTTCTCGGTTGATTGATTGTCTTGCGCTTTCTTGCGATTGAATACCTTTCCGTATTGTTCATTTTTTCACTGCAAGTATTCAACCATGAAATGTTTTTCTCTACAATTGTTTACAGTTCAATGGAGAATATCTATGCGTCCTTAATTCATAGATTACCCTGCATTTTATTAATTCTAATGGTAATTTACTCTGATTTTTTGATGCACTAAACCTTAGAATTTTCCTCTGTGTTTTATTAGATCTGATGACAAAATCCTTTGTGATTCAATACTTTCCTATGTTTTGTGTTTCATTACTTTTGTAAAATGGAATTCTTCCTTTACATTTATTCATTGACTCTGCGCTTATGTCTCTAGATTGCGAATTTCTCCTAGCTTTTTACAACTTCCAATTCGTTTTTTTTGTAGGCATTTTACCCATCTATTGGATGCTACATAACCCCTTTTTACTGCATTTTAAATTTCTCTGCAAGTTAATACGTTTATGGAGATTTCACCCTGCGCATCCCTCACACATGCCATCTTTTATTAAATTTTCTTCTCGTTAAGGGTTTGACAACATAAATTCCTAGAAATTTAGTGACAGCCCCTTTTTGTTATGTGTATGGAGGGATAATAGTGCTACCCAATGCATTCCTTATGGTAGCGGCTTGTTACTTTAACTGGGTAGCAATTTTGATAGCGTTATACTGGGTAGCAAAATTTTTACTCAGAACTACCCGCATCTGTTTTCTTGGCACATTACATAATCTTCACACTATGATTTCCATGGAAATGAATCAGTGTTATGCAATTTCTTGTCTTCATTACACAGCCACATATTACTTACCCAATGATATGTGGAGAATCTCTACATTAATGTTTTGGCCATCACTCCATAAACCTAGAAGGCTCTTTTCATGAACTGGAGACTCTGTCACTGTAACTATAGGAGCTCATTCCTGACTGTTAAAGGTTCAAGGTATTTTAGGGATGTTGAAATAGAGGTGGCGGTTTCTGATTAACATTGGTTTTCAGTTCCGATTTTTTTGGATATAAAAACATGGAATCGATTTATATTTGTTATAATAAAATTTACTGAACAAGAGGTGAAGGGTAATCCATTTATATTTGTTATAATTATAAGAGTAATTTTCGTTTCTAGAAAAAGACCGTGTAGTTGGGATGGCGTATTTAGTAGTCAACTTGTATGTTTTTTTTTGACAGAAATTTTGTACACTTGTATGTATGACAACAACCTATCCGAAGATTTATCAAAATATTACCTTCAAATTTCTATATCGAACTTAATAGAAAACGATGGCAGGCAAGCATTTATTATTACCGTGTTAGCCATTTATATAAAAATTTGGAAGTTGGAACCTTGACAGAAGTGCTACCACCCGAATTATTGTTATTTAATTGCCCTTCAACTCCATAGCTCTGCTACTTACGTCAAGATAATGGTGGTAACAAAAAGTAAGGGAAAAATGTTTGCATGTGTAAAACCATAGTAAAACAAAATAAGTTGATAAAAATAATAACCAATAAGCCACTTGCAAATTGAAATTTACTCTAATTTCAAGTATATTGGAGTACGCACAAAACCATGAAACTCATGGCCGAAGATTTGATTAAATACTAGGATAATGTTGTTAAGTACTCCATTAATTAGAGTAAGTGGAATGATAGATAATAGGGAAAGTGATATATTATTACAGTGATATATGTTAGGCAGGCGATATGTTTTTACCATAAATTGAACGACTATTGACAACCCCATTTTGTAATGTGTGGTTGCGATTGAATTTTATTTAGACAACGATTTTATATATTAAATGAAAACAATACCACATCAATCTGTTGTGTAATATATTTGATAGACCTCATTGTAATCTAGACAACCTTTATTAATAGATATCGATACCTGTTAGAAGGATATCAATGTTAGACGACTATCTATTAATAGACAAAGATTTTATAGTTAGACTGTGTTACCATTTCCATACATAAATCCTTGATAGACAACATTGTGGATTGTTGACAAAGAAGTTTTACGGACAACGATATTAAGGTTAGATAACGTTCCTAGTGGCTACCAAAAGCGAATAATCCTTAGATGGCTAATTGTGTCCTTTATTTGATATAGGTGTGCCTAAGATTTTGTTGTGCCTCAGTTACTGTCTTGCCTATTTCCTTGTGATGACATGATCCAGTTGAGGGGATCATGGTGCGCCCTATTGGAGAACAATGAATGATAACTTGGTCGGAGTCAGGCATCCTTTTGTGGGTGTTGTTGACTTTTGTAAGTTGTTGTGAGCACTTGGGTTGTAACGCCTTCATGTGTTTGGTTGTTCACCATTGAGGTTCTATTTATTGGTCGTCGAGACAGTTGTGTCGGGAATGTGGATGTTATCCCTTAGACTATAGGCATCACCATGTTTGTGTCGGGTAGGTAGTCATTTCTATCTATCCTTGAATTCCACATGTTTCACCCAGCTGCTCGATGTGCTAAAGTTAAGTTTTCTTTTGTTGGATCTTATTGCGTGGTGTTTGTCGTCAGTTGTGTGGTTCAACTTTTTTTGTCGCCATCTTGCCTTTCAAACAAAACAAAAAGATCACACTTTCTTCTTCAGTGGTAGTAGTAACGTTTGGGGTCATTATAGTTCTTTTTGTTTTCTTGTTCCAGATAGGTTAACAAGAAAATAAGATGCTTATCCTTCAAAGGGATTCACTTGACTCATAAGAAGAAAAAACAATTTGAGGAAGATGAAGAATAGAACCATCATTGAGACAACTGATGATACAAATCATGATCATAATATTTCTAGGATTCCATGGGAAGAAGCATGCTTGACATAGTATATGTGAAGAACAAGAGTCTTCACTAGAATTTGAAAAACAAAACTCCCGAAGAAGTCTTCACCATAATGAATCCCGAGATTGAACACTTCAGTTTATTTGGGTGCCCAATGTATTTTCATATACCCAAAGAGAACAAGTCCAAAGTAGATCCTTTAGGAATAAAGGATACAGTGAATCTTCACAAACATCCCTAGTTAGAGACATATTGAGACAATAAAAGACATTGTCCTTGAAGAAGAGATATTTTTTCGAAGACCTAGAGAATCTCAGATGGAGATTGACAGTGAGACAATACCTTCTCCCCCTTCATCAATTCAGAGGGAGACAGACATTAGTCCAGGTTATCCAGGTTTGCCAGGTGATATCTTCAGAGATATTGAAGTAAGGAATAAAATGCCTACCTAGACTCATTTTGCAAGAGGCAGAGAAACATACAAGCCTCTCAAGGCACATTTCGAGAAATCAAAAGAGATTTTAGAGCTATCCTTCAGTCATGAGCCACTTCATTGATGTTGAGACTCCTTGTATTAGAGAAGCAACAAGAGAACCAGTATGGCAAGATGCCATAACAGAAGAATACCAATATATCTTAAAGAATGATGCATAAGATATTATTCAAGGACTAGAAAGGGAAGTATGTGGTAACTTCCAAGTGGATTTATAAGATCAAGCATGCAGCTGATGGAAGTGTTGAGAAATACAAAAAAAGATATATAGCCAGAGGTTTCTCATAAACGGAGTGCTTTTTCTATGATGAGACACTTGACCCAGTGAAACCGATACGATTCCATCCATACTACCAACCATGAATTGGAAACTATAGCATATAGATATATTCTTGATGAGTTTTCAGCAAGAGTGTTGTTGATCCAAACCTATATAGTGTTGGTCACAAGAACCTGATCTTGATGACTTATTTAGAAAGCGTTGTTGTTGGATACAAGTAATCCTTGACTTTTGAATTTGAGATAAATAATATGAGTATTATGCACTACTTCTTAGGACAAGAAGTATGATAGAGGATCGATAAGATTTTCCTGAGTCAAGGAAAATATACAGTGAAAATATTCAAGAAGTTTAGTATGACATAATGCAAAATCCACCATGATGGATTTAAAGAAGAAGATTGATGATGATTCAGAAGAGACTAATCCACAACTGATTGGATCACTAATGTATCTGTTCAACACCATACTTGATTCATACCATGTAATGAATGTGCCTAGTCATTTCATGAGTCAACTGAGACAGACTCACTATACAACAACAAAACATGTATTGACATATATACGAGGCACGGTAGGATATGGCTTGAGATATGCCTCCACCATAAACTTGAGTTTGTAGGATATGTCGATTCAGATTGAGCATAAAGTACAATGAACCAGAAAAGCACATCAGGTTGATGTTCTATTGTGATATTTTCCATGGTTTCCTAATGCAGCAAGAAACAAAACTTTGTATCCTTGAGTACCAAAGAGGGAGAGTATATTGCATCAAGTGTGCGAAGCAATGTGGCTTCACAATATTATGTTAGATTTACTTGACCATGAGATGGATCCTATGATGATAACCAAGATCCGTGAGTAAAGCTCCCTGAGAACACAATGTTTCTTGATGCATCAAAATACAATGAGATGACATATCCTTATTTTAGAGATATGATGCAGAGGGAAATAATACACATGAATTACCTTCCTACACTTGAGAAGATTGAAGATATATTCACCAAATTAACTTCTTGAAGATTGGCTCCCTAGTTGAGAGGGACTATCGATAACACCAACCAAGACAAAATTGAAAATACATTTGTGCGAGACTTGGCATGATAAAGAATGCCTACCTAGTTGAGTGGGAGTGTTGATGAATGAAGATATGTTGGAAATTCTCTAGCTTACAAACTTGTGAGGTGTGTATCATTGCAGCTATGAGAAGTCTTTATATCATCTTACAAACCTGAGAGAAACCCCCTAAGAAGGGTATGTGGTTCCTGCCTAATATAGAGCTAGGAACATACGGATGACCTCCTCCATTGAGAGAGTGAGAAGAACTCCATATAATTATTCAGTGGGAAAGGTGATATGATGAGTTGTATGTGCATGTGGTTGAGCACAAGGTGAACTTGTGAAATCCCAAAGTGTTGGATGCATTGTCATGTGAAAAGAAATGAAGATGATGTGTTAGCCTCCTCTGAGAAACAGAGTTGAGGAGAAAACTCCAGATGATTCTCCTGTGTGAGGTAGTGGGAAATAATATCTGTAGATTGGACGTGCATGTGGATGAGCACATGTGAACATGTGTAGATCTGGTTATTTTGTGTAATGCAGTGAGCTAGAGATATGACGTCCCTATGGATGTGCCCCTAGTGAATGAGCACTAGTGGGTGTATATGATCCTTTGCTATATGTTGTTCAAGAGTCAGACATGTTGGTAACCCTAAGTTTTATGTAAAGGGTATAGGTGGGCCCCACCTTAATGTGATTAATAATAAATGTAAAAGATAATTAATATGGTTAATATTAATTATAATAATAATAATTCTAAAGTGACTTAGAGAGNTTTCGTTTCTAGAAAAAGACCGTGTACTTGGGATGGCGTATTTAGTAGTCAACTTGTATGTTTTTTTTTGACAGAAATTTTGTACACTTGTATGTATGACAACAACCTGTCCGAAGATTTATCAAAATATTACCTTCAAATTTCTATATCGAACTTAATAGACAACGATGGCAGGCAAGCGTTTATTATTACCGTGTTAGCCATTTACATAAAAATTTGGAAGTTGGAACCTTGACAGAAGTGCTACCACCCGAATTATTGTTATTTAATTGCCCTTCAACTCCATAGCTCTGCTACTTACGTCAAGATAATGGTGGTAACATAAAGTAAGGGAAAAATGTTTGCATGTGTAAAACCATAGTAAAACAAAATAAGTTGATAAAAATAATAACCAATAAGCCACTTGCAAATTGAAATTTACTCTAATTTCAAGTATCTTGGAGTACGCACAAAACCATGAAACTCATGGCCGAAGATTTGATTAAATACCAGGATAATGTTGTTAAGTACTCCATTAATTAGAGTAAGTGGAATGATAGATAATAGGGAAAGTGATATATTATTACAGTGATATATGTTAGGCAGGCGATATGTTTTTACCATAAATTGAACGACTATTGACAACCCCATTTTGTAATGTGTGGTTGCGATTGAATTTTATTTAGACAACGATTTTATATATTAAATGAAAACAATACCACATCAATCTGTTGTGTAATATATTTGATAGACCTCATTGTAATCTAGACAACCTTTATTAATAGATATCGATACCTGTTAGAAGGATATCAATGTTAGACGACTATCTATTAATAGACAAAGATTTTATAGTTAGACTGTGTTACCATTTCCATACATAAATCCTTGATAGACAACATTGTGGATTGTTGACAAAGAAGTTTTACGGACAACGATATTAAGGTTAGATAACGTTCCTAGTGGCTACCAAAAGCGAATAATCCTTAGATGGCTAATTGTGTCCTTTATTTGATATAGGTGTGCCTAAGATTTTGTTGTGCCTCAGTTACTGTCTTGCCTATTTCCTTGTGATGACATGATCCAGTTGAGGGGATCATGGTGCGCCCTATTGGAGAACAATGAATGATAACTTGGTCGGAGTCAGGCATCCTTTTGTGGGTGTTGTTGACTTTTGTAAGTTGTTGTGAGCACTTGGGTTGTAACGCCTTCATGTGTTTGGTTGTTCACCATTGAGGTTCTATTTATTGGTCGTCGAGACAGTTGTGTCGGGAATGTGGATGTTATCCCTTAGACTATAGGCATCACCATGTTTGTGTCGGGTAGGTAGTCATTTCTATCTATCCTTGAATTCCACATGTTTCACCCAGCTGCTCGATGTGCTAAAGTTAAGTTTTCTTTTGTTGGATCTTATTGCGTGGTGTTTGTCGTCAGTTGTGTGGTTCAACTTTTTTTGTCGCCATCTTGCCTTTCAAACAAAACAAAAAGATCACACTTTCTTCTTCAGTGGTAGTAGTAACGTTTGGGGTCATTATAGTTCTTTTTGTTTTCTTGTTCCAGATAGGTTAACAAGAAAATAAGATGCTTATCCTTCAAAGGGATTCACTTGACTCATAAGAAGAAAAAACAATTTGAGGAAGATGAAGAATAGAACCATCATTGAGACAACTGATGATACAAATCATGATCATAATATTTCTAGGATTCCATGGGAAGAAGCATGCTTGACATAGTATATGTGAAGAACAAGAGTCTTCACTAGAATTTGAAAAACAAAACTCCCGAAGAAGTCTTCACCATAATGAATCCCGAGATTGAACACTTCAGTTTATTTGGGTGCCCAATGTATTTTCATATACCCAAAGAGAACAAGTCCAAAGTAGATCCTTTAGGAATAAAGGATACAGTGAATCTTCACAAACATCCCTAGTTAGAGACATATTGAGACAATAAAAGACATTGTCCTTGAAGAAGAGATATTTTTTCGAAGACCTAGAGAATCTCAGATGGAGATTGACAGTGAGACAATACCTTCTCCCCCTTCATCAATTCAGAGGGAGACAGACATTAGTCCAGGTTATCCAGGTTTGCCAGGTGATATCTTCAGAGATATTGAAGTAAGGAATAAAATGCCTACCTAGACTCATTTTGCAAGAGGCAGAGAAACATACAAGCCTCTCAAGGCACATTTCGAGAAATCAAAAGAGATTTTAGAGCTATCCTTCAGTCATGAGCCACTTCATTGATGTTGAGACTCCTTGTATTAGAGAAGCAACAAGAGAACCAGTATGGCAAGATGCCATAACAGAAGAATACCAATATATCTTAAAGAATGATGCATAAGATATTATTCAAGGACTAGAAAGGGAAGTATGTGGTAACTTCCAAGTGGATTTATAAGATCAAGCATGCAGCTGATGGAAGTGTTGAGAAATACAAAAAAAGATATATAGCCAGAGGTTTCTCATAAACGGAGTGCTTTTTCTATGATGAGACACTTGACCCAGTGAAACCGATACGATTCCATCCATACTACCAACCATGAATTGGAAACTATAGCATATAGATATATTCTTGATGAGTTTTCAGCAAGAGTGTTGTTGATCCAAACCTATATAGTGTTGGTCACAAGAACCTGATCTTGATGACTTATTTAGAAAGCGTTGTTGTTGGATACAAGTAATCCTTGACTTTTGAATTTGAGATAAATAATATGAGTATTATGCACTACTTCTTAGGACAAGAAGTATGATAGAGGATCGATAAGATTTTCCTGAGTCAAGGAAAATATACAGTGAAAATATTCAAGAAGTTTAGTATGACATAATGCAAAATCCACCATGATGGATTTAAAGAAGAAGATTGATGATGATTCAGAAGAGACTAATCCACAACTGATTGGATCACTAATGTATCTGTTCAACACCATACTTGATTCATACCATGTAATGAATGTGCCTAGTCATTTCATGAGTCAACTGAGACAGACTCACTATACAACAACAAAACATGTATTGACATATATACGAGGCACGGTAGGATATGGCTTGAGATATGCCTCCACCATAAACTTGAGTTTGTAGGATATGTCGATTCAGATTGAGCATAAAGTACAATGAACCAGAAAAGCACATCAGGTTGATGTTCTATTGTGATATTTTCCATGGTTTCCTAATGCAGCAAGAAACAAAACTTTGTATCCTTGAGTACCAAAGAGGGAGAGTATATTGCATCAAGTGTGCGAAGCAATGTGGCTTCACAATATTATGTTAGATTTACTTGACCATGAGATGGATCCTATGATGATAACCAAGATCCGTGAGTAAAGCTCCCTGAGAACACAATGTTTCTTGATGCATCAAAATACAATGAGATGACATATCCTTATTTTAGAGATATGATGCAGAGGGAAATAATACACATGAATTACCTTCCTACACTTGAGAAGATTGAAGATATATTCACCAAATTAACTTCTTGAAGATTGGCTCCCTAGTTGAGAGGGACTATCGATAACACCAACCAAGACAAAATTGAAAATACATTTGTGCGAGACTTGGCATGATAAAGAATGCCTACCTAGTTGAGTGGGAGTGTTGATGAATGAAGATATGTTGGAAATTCTCTAGCTTACAAACTTGTGAGGTGTGTATCATTGCAGCTATGAGAAGTCTTTATATCATCTTACAAACCTGAGAGAAACCCCCTAAGAAGGGTATGTGGTTCCTGCCTAATATAGAGCTAGGAACATACGGATGACCTCCTCCATTGAGAGAGTGAGAAGAACTCCATATAATTATTCAGTGGGAAAGGTGATATGATGAGTTGTATGTGCATGTGGTTGAGCACAAGGTGAACTTGTGAAATCCCAAAGTGTTGGATGCATTGTCATGTGAAAAGAAATGAAGATGATGTGTTAGCCTCCTCTGAGAAACAGAGTTGAGGAGAAAACTCCAGATGATTCTCCTGTGTGAGGTAGTGGGAAATAATATCTGTAGATTGGACGTGCATGTGGATGAGCACATGTGAACATGTGTAGATCTGGTTATTTTGTGTAATGCAGTGAGCTAGAGATATGACGTCCCTATGGATGTGCCCCTAGTGAATGAGCACTAGTGGGTGTATATGATCCTTTGCTATATGTTGTTCAAGAGTCAGACATGTTGGTAACCCTAAGTTTTATGTAAAGGGTATAGGTGGGCCCCACCTTAATGTGATTAATAATAAATGTAAAAGATAATTAATATGGTTAATATTAATTATAATAATAATAATTCTAAAGTGACTTAGAGAGGTTTTCCTTATTGATTAAATAGATGCCTTTGTTGATTGGACAAGTCTAATATAAGTAAAGGATGATTCCCCATTGTGGAATCATATCTTTCTTGTGATTTTTTAAATTTCAGCAGATACATCTACCTGGGAAAAGATATGCACCTCTCTTGGGCGCTAGTATTCTAGGGTTTGAAGCACCCTCTTGTGTGCTAGGTCTTTCTTGGTGGTGAAGGTATTTCTCTTGAAGAATATAGCAAAGGATTTGGCTGAGTTTTCTTCCCTTGTTGAGAAGGGTTTCCCATGATACTTCTTGTGTTCTTTTGCATGGGGTTTCTTCTTGTGATCTTGGTTGCTACAACATTATTGTTTATGGTTAAGTGAAATTCTAAAAATGGAATGAACTTCATGCTTAACCTAGATTATGAAAAATCAACAATAAATCCATATGAAATTCACCCTCTTAATCG
>JZKD02S0238662.1:0-21350 GCA_000966675.3 Picea glauca | reverse complement strand
TAGGCATGGTTCAAGGGGGAGCATGAGTGATATGACTTCAGTATTTCATCGGAGTGTTTCCAATAATTCCAAAGGGGAATATTGTTGATTAATTGGGTTGGTTTTCATTGATGGAAACCCTAGAAGAAAGTTTGGTAGCAAATTCCAGTAGCACAAAGGTTTGGGTAATGGACCCAAGTTTTTTTTTTATGGATAATGGTATGAGTTTTTGTATATTTGTAGGTACGACTATTCTAGATGGATATTACATGTCATGCCATTTCCAGTGGTATGTGGAATGTCACATAACTCCTCATGGTTAGAGAGTTATGGCCATGTGAAGTTGGAGAATCCTCATGAGTCATATAGAAGCCCCAAAAGGTCAAAGTAGTCAAATAGGTTGCAAAGAAGAAATTATTTAAATTATAAAATGAAGTGATGAGTGTACGATAAGTCAAAGTGGATGCAAAATGATTTTTTTAAATAATAAAGTTAATGGAGAACTTACTAATTGTGGAAAGTGATCAAGTTAAGTGGAAAAGTGGTTAGAAGTGGATTAGCCCTAAAATAAGGAAAATGGGTTAAGATGGTTAGAAGGTAACCCCTTGAGGAATCTACATGAAAGTATAAATAAGATGTAGAGGTATCTCATTTAATCACACTTTAGCATATTGAATATCTATTGGTGTGTAAGGCTTATTGCAAGTACTCATTGATACATATGAAGTTGCAAAAGTTTGAGGTAGCACGAAGGGTTGACGGTGAAAGTTTCAAAATTACAACAAATACTAAAAAACCCTAAATTCTGAGGTGTACGTGGGCTAACATTCTATTAGGGTGCATACATATATGGGATGACAGTGCATTAGGGTGCGTATACAAGGGTAAATCCATAGAAACTTGATAATATGACGATGTTGAGGTTCTAGATTCTCATATCAGGCTCCTAGGAAGGTTTACACTAATCATATACATCAGATCTATCCACTGGTTCAAAAGGCATGTCTTATTTCTATGAGTAGTTGGAGTTTGATGTATGCATGAGAAATGGTTATAGAGATTTGATGATTCTCCCTAGAGAGACTAGTGGTTGAATGGGATATTCTGTATAAGTCATATATATATAAATACAGTGCTAGTATAATGAATATTTATCATTGATACTTCTTATTAGAGTTGAGGAACATCTTGTATTTCATGGAATTTGGCTAAGGATTTTTTTTGGTACATGGTTGAGAGCTTGTATTTGTGAAGTGGTTGATGTATTGAGAGGCTGAATATCAGGAAGGGTTTGTTGTATATATCATGTGAGGGTTATTATACTTGTTCATGATTACACAAACTTGTATGGCACATGACTAGAGAGAGATATAAATTTTTGGGGTAAAGGTTATGTATGAGGATGCATGCATAGGGTACGGTTTCAGTCTGGATACAGAGACAAGTTGCAGATATATGTGAAAGAAGTTGCAGAGGGTTAGAAGTTTTTAGAAGAAAGAAAAACCTAATTTTCAGAAGGCATACACAAGATCCATAATAGATAGGTCGCGTACATAAGCAGGATGCATAACAGATAGGGTGCATACATACACATGCTGCATAATTACAGGTCGTGTATTTGTTGTATTTAGTTGATACATGTTTAGTTCAGGTACATATTGATTGCAAGAAATTTGTATAGGTTGGCTACAGGTCAGTGGTACAGGTTGGTACGGTTTTATAGTGGTATATCTCACAATGATTGTATGACAGTGGTTCAATCATTCTCCTTATATTTTATGGTGGTTTGATGGGGAAAGGACAGGTGGTTGTAGCCACCTTCAAGTTGCAGCCGAAGAAAATAGGGGGTTGTATCCTTCTTATGATTGTAGCCGAAGAAAATTTTTCTATGGATAGGGTAAACCACAATAGACAAAACAACTACAGAAATCAACTCTACCCCCAAAACATGCAATATAAACCAATATGCAAGTGAGATAAGAAAGGGGCATACCTTCTTCAGATGTTTGATGAAGTCCATCATTGAGCACTTGAACCCAAAGCTATATACCTTCAACTAGTTCTCAACAAACAAGCGAAGCAAGCATATGGTGATAATATAAAAGGTTAGCACATTAGATATCATAATCCATTAATATACATAAAAAATATGCCCATGGATAATAAATCATATATTTGCAAAATATCAATTGGATGGGAAAGGAGTATTTATATTAATAAATGATCAGCATAAGTGAAAATTTTACAGAATTCTGTGTCGACACGGTTCAGAACCGAGAAACTAAGTTCCTTCCAGCTGGGCCTCCACCACTTCAATCCTCCACCAAAGGCAAGCTCATAAGAGAGAGACAATGAGGTTCTCAATCAACAAGGGAAGAGCTTGGGGGATGAACACTTTATTCAGACTTAAAGGACAAAGGGATGCAAACTCAATATGAAGGAAATAATATCTCCAGAGTAACTTTGCTCTCAAAGTTGAATTCTTTCTCTTCTTTCCATAGCTCGAAATTGGCCCATGTATAGCCTTCAAAATGGAACTGAAGGGTTGATTTAGAATGTTTCCAGTATATTGAAGGCCAAGGATGATAGATCTCCTTTCATGACATGGAAACCCAACATTAATTTTCCTTTTTTGGCACAAATCACGATGTAAACGGGATGTAGTGGAGTAGCCTACATATACGCATGTTGTATAGTGTGCAAGATGCGTACATGTGGAAAAATATTTATTTTTGCTTATGGATTTTATCAACAGGGAAGATAAGTCTGCATAGGGAAATGGAATAAGGCCCTATGTGCAAGATTGCACAGGGTGAGGCAAATATTGCTATAACATATCCCCCCTAATGTGTGAGGTCAAAGGAGTATCTGCAATGGCCAAAATACATTATAAACAACCTAGAAGTGGAGTGGTAGGGAAACAACTACATGAACTAGTTTGTCATTACATTTTGTACTGAATTTGCATACATGGCTGCGAATACACTTAAACTGCATATCCATGTGAAAATATACCAAACAAGTGTTTGTGGCCATGAATAGGCAAATACAAATGAGGTTACATGCCAATAGTTTTCATAGTCATGAACAAGGCGTAGTAGAACCAGTCTCAAAACCAATATGTAGATATCTATATACCATGGAGTACAATCTGATCTCCCATGATCACTGAAGTCATATAGGTGCTAGTCCAATGAAAATCAAGCAACAACTTAGGAAAGTTGCGGCCACATAGTGATGTCTTCAAGTCTTCTACAAAATCTGCCAAGGGTGCAAGTCTACATCATGTGAATAAAGGATTTGAGGTAGAACAGAATGAGACATCGTTTGATTACTGGTCATTAAGGTATATCATTAACAAATGCGAGACAACCTACCGATAATGAAAGTAGGTATCAAGGCACCAGGTACATTCTTACATCTGTAAATAGAGGAGTCGGTTTCGAACACCTAAAGAATCCATCGATCATAAGACATTGATTTATTCCCAATTGTTGATGGTGAGAGAGCCTTCTATTGATGATTGCAAGATTCAAGGTACTCATAATACTCTAGGTCTTGATTCCAGAATAAATGAGTTGAATTCGATGGAAGGAGACCCGTTGAAAGGAGAGCATTAAGGCATCTCTCATCAGTCATCACAAGGTACAAAGAAAGAGCTTCATGATTTGGTGGAAATCAGACGAAGAACATGTTCACAAACCAATGACCATTTGTGTATTTCTCATGTGCCAAGTGCAAGTGATGCAAGCCAAGACACTTCACGAATCCCAATGTGTGAATAGATGTCTTGTCGTTGAACACAAGGGAAACCACCCAGTCAACAACCTATGATGAAATGTTGATTGTTGGGTTCAAGGTTACCTACCAATGATGAAAGTAGGGCCAGGGTGCATGATAGGATTTACATTATCATGTGATTCTGAGACAAACTGAGGGTATGGACGACATGCAAAGTCAAGAGTTTTGAGGAGTGGCTGACACAGGTTGATAGACTTCCTTTGAACAAGAGCATGAGACATATGGAGGACTCCGACAGCATAGACCCAATGATGAAACCATGAGATGTAGAAGGCATCAATAAAATTATCTATAGGGACTTGAAGAGTAACCAATCGGTAGAGGAGACTCTGTAACGAGCTCAGCTTCCTAAGGCCATGCTAATCCCGAAATTATGATGAATAGAATCAATAACTTTGTGCTCTGCTCGAATGCAACATGAATGCTGCCAACATAAGATAATACTCCCTTATCGCCCGTCCTTTTTTTTTTTTCATAGAAAAATGAATGCTATGATATAGAGGAGGAAACTAGTTTCACAAGTAAGCAAAACTAGTTCCAGCAGTGGAACATACCTAGGCTCAATGCAAGGATATGCTTGCAGGATATGGACACTTGGAGGAATGTTACCTCCTAGGTATAGCATGTCAAATTGTGAAGGATATAAACAAGGCTTTGCTTGGTTGAGGATGAAAAACTTCTTAGGAAAACGGTTTATAGGCTCAATACTACAAGCAAGGGCATGAGATGCAATCACAACTTAATGCCAAAAAATGTCCTTTTTTATGACTTTTAGTCTACTTGGTGTGAAAAAGGGATAAACTTGTGCCAAATAGATGTCTTTTCAAATCCAATTTGCGAGTGTGAAAGAGACAAGTTCACTTGGAAATATTTTCTCTTTTTGAAAATGAGTCGGAAAAGAGCTTAAGTAAGACTCACGACCTTTCAAGTCCAATTTAACAAGTGTGAAAGGGACAAATCACGCAGTAATCTTTTCTCTTTTTGAGGACGAGTTGGAAAAGATCTTAAATTAAACTCGTTTAGGAGTCCTTGGGGTATAAGGTTGTATGTTTATGAGTGATAAATGAGGCTCAACATCAAGTCATGTATTAGCTATGAGGGACTCCTGGTCCTATGGAAAATATCTGTGCATGGGCACCAAGTGAGGTAAGGAAGCTAACTAGGGAACCCAAGTTTGGTAAGTCTCTACCACTTGCTAAGGACACGACTTATAACAGATGGAAGGTTCTATGTCACAACAACTGGGTTCACACCTAAGGCATAAAACATGACAATTTATAGGATAATGAAAAAATGAATGATGGAATGGATACCTATCTTATATGTTGGGTAATGAAAATACCTTCCCTTGGTGACCAACGACCAACATAATGTTGAAATATGCAAGAATCCCTGGCTAAAAATGAAAAAACCAACTCAATCCACCCTTGTATTAGTCCATCAGGTGAAAAGATGGCTTAAAACTATAGAAAGTAGCTAAAAATAGCTTATAAATAGTAACAAAACCAAAAATTACTATACCATTTTGATGTTTTACAAAAATAGTGTAAATTGAACCAAAATACCTTTAAGATTCAAATGGTGATTGCGGGAGCATCAGACAACGGAACTAGCAACCGTGTGGACCAGGTAAATCTACTTCNGTTGCAAAGAAGAAATTATTTAAATTATAAAATGAAGTGATGAGTGTACGATAAGTCAAAGTGGATGCAAAATGATTTTTTTAAATAATAAAGTTAATGGAGAACTTACTAATTGTGGAAAGTGATCAAGTTAAGTGGAAAAGTGGTTAGAAGTGGATTAGCCCTAAAATAAGGAAAATGGGTTAAGATGGTTAGAAGGTAACCCCTTGAGGAATCTACATGAAAGTATAAATAAGATGTAGAGGTATCTCATTTAATCACACTTTAGCATATTGAATATCTATTGGTGTGTAAGGCTTATTGCAAGTACTCATTGATACATATGAAGTTGCAAAAGTTTGAGGTAGCACGAAGGGTTGACGGTGAAAGTTTCAAAATTACAACAAATACTAAAAAACCCTAAATTCTGAGGTGTACGTGGGCTAACATTCTATTAGGGTGCATACATATATGGGATGACAGTGCATTAGGGTGCGTATACAAGGGTAAATCCATAGAAACTTGATAATATGACGATGTTGAGGTTCTAGATTCTCATATCAGGCTCCTAGGAAGGTTTACACTAATCATATACATCAGATCTATCCACTGGTTCAAAAGGCATGTCTTATTTCTATGAGTAGTTGGAGTTTGATGTATGCATGAGAAATGGTTATAGAGATTTGATGATTCTCCCTAGAGAGACTAGTGGTTGAATGGGATATTCTGTATAAGTCATATATATATAAATACAGTGCTAGTATAATGAATATTTATCATTGATACTTCTTATTAGAGTTGAGGAACATCTTGTATTTCATGGAATTTGGCTAAGGATTTTTTTTGGTACATGGTTGAGAGCTTGTATTTGTGAAGTGGTTGATGTATTGAGAGGCTGAATATCAGGAAGGGTTTGTTGTATATATCATGTGAGGGTTATTATACTTGTTCATGATTACACAAACTTGTATGGCACATGACTAGAGAGAGATATAAATTTTTGGGGTAAAGGTTATGTATGAGGATGCATGCATAGGGTACGGTTTCAGTCTGGATACAGAGACAAGTTGCAGATATATGTGAAAGAAGTTGCAGAGGGTTAGAAGTTTTTAGAAGAAAGAAAAACCTAATTTTCAGAAGGCATACACAAGATCCATAATAGATAGGTCGCGTACATAAGCAGGATGCATAACAGATAGGGTGCATACATACACATGCTGCATAATTACAGGTCGTGTATTTGTTGTATTTAGTTGATACATGTTTAGTTCAGGTACATATTGATTGCAAGAAATTTGTATAGGTTGGCTACAGGTCAGTGGTACAGGTTGGTACGGTTTTATAGTGGTATATCTCACAATGATTGTATGACAGTGGTTCAATCATTCTCCTTATATTTTATGGTGGTTTGATGGGGAAAGGACAGGTGGTTGTAGCCACCTTCAAGTTGCAGCCGAAGAAAATAGGGGGTTGTATCCTTCTTATGATTGTAGCCGAAGAAAATTTTTCTATGGATAGGGTAAACCACAATAGACAAAACAACTACAGAAATCAACTCTACCCCCAAAACATGCAATATAAACCAATATGCAAGTGAGATAAGAAAGGGGCATACCTTCTTCAGATGTTTGATGAAGTCCATCATTGAGCACTTGAACCCAAAGCTATATACCTTCAACTAGTTCTCAACAAACAAGCGAAGCAAGCATATGGTGATAATATAAAAGGTTAGCACATTAGATATCATAATCCATTAATATACATAAAAAATATGCCCATGGATAATAAATCATATATTTGCAAAATATCAATTGGATGGGAAAGGAGTATTTATATTAATAAATGATCAGCATAAGTGAAAATTTTACAGAATTCTGTGTCGACACGGTTCAGAACCGAGAAACTAAGTTCCTTCCAGCTGGGCCTCCACCACTTCAATCCTCCACCAAAGGCAAGCTCATAAGAGAGAGACAATGAGGTTCTCAATCAACAAGGGAAGAGCTTGGGGGATGAACACTTTATTCAGACTTAAAGGACAAAGGGATGCAAACTCAATATGAAGGAAATAATATCTCCAGAGTAACTTTGCTCTCAAAGTTGAATTCTTTCTCTTCTTTCCATAGCTCGAAATTGGCCCATGTATAGCCTTCAAAATGGAACTGAAGGGTTGATTTAGAATGTTTCCAGTATATTGAAGGCCAAGGATGATAGATCTCCTTTCATGACATGGAAACCCAACATTAATTTTCCTTTTTTGGCACAAATCACGATGTAAACGAGATGTAGTGGAGTAGCCTGCATATACGCATGTTGTATAGTGTTCAAGATGCGTACATGTGGAAAAATATTTATTTTTGCTTATGGATTTTATCAACAGGGAAGATAAGTCTGCATAGGGAAATGGAATAAGGCCCTATGTGCAAGATTGCACAGGGCGAGGCAAATATTGCTATAACATATGCCCCCTAATGTGTGAGGTCAAAGGAGTATCTGCAATGGCCAAAATACATTATAAACAACCTAGAAGTGGAGTGGTAGGGAAACAACTACATGAACTAGTTTCTCATTACATTTTGTACTGACTTTGCATACATGGCTGCCAATACACTTAAACTGCATATCCATGTGAAAATATACCAAACAAGTGTTTGTGGCCATGAATAGGCAAATACAAATGAGGTTACATGCCAATAGTTTTCATAGTCATGAACAAGGCATAGTAGAACCAGTCTCAAAACCAATATGTAGATATCTATATACCATGGAGTACAATCTGATCTCCCATGATCACTGAAGTCATATAGGTGCTAGTCCAATGAAAATCAAGCAACAACTTAGGAAAGTTGCGGCCACATAGTGATGTCTTCAAGTCTTCTACAAAATCTGCCAAGGGTGCAAGTCTACATCATGTGAATAAAGGATTTGAGGTAGAACAGAATGAGACATCGTTTGATTACTGGTCATTAAGGTATATCATTAACAAATGCGAGACAACCTACCGATAATGAAAGTAGGTATCAAGGCACCAGGTACATTCTTACATCTGTAAATAGAGGAGTCGGTTTCGAACACCTAAAGAATCCATCGATCATAAGACATTGATTTATTCCCAATTGTTGATGGTGAGAGAGCCTTCTATTGATGATTGCAAGATTCAAGGTACTCATAATACTCTAGGTCTTGATTCCAGAATAAATGAGTTGAATTCGATGGAAGGAGACCCGTTGAAAGGAGAGCATTAAGGCATCTCTCATCAGTCATCACAAGGTACAAAGAAAGAGCTTCATGATTTGGTGGAAATCAGACGAAGAACATGTTCACAAACCAATGACCATTTGTGTATTTCTCATGTGCCAAGTGCAAGTGATGCAAGCCAAGACACTTCACGAATCCCAATGTGTGAATAGATGTCTTGTCGTTGAACACAAGGGAAACCACCCAGTCAACAACCTATGATGAAATGTTGATTGTTGGGTTCAAGGTTACCTACCAATGATGAAAGTAGGGCCAGGGTGCATGATAGGATTTACATTATCATGTGATTCTGAGACAAACTGAGGGTATGGACGACATGCAAAGTCAAGAGTTTTGAGGAGTGGCTGACACAGGTTGATAGACTTCCTTTGAACAAGAGCATGAGACATATGGAGGACTCCGACAGCATAGACCCAATGATGAAACCATGAGATGTAGAAGGCATCAATAAAATTATCTATAGGGACTTGAAGAGTAACCAATCGGTAGAGGAGACTCTGTAACGAGCTCAGCTTCCTAAGGCCATGCTAATCCCGAAATTATGATGAATAGAATCAATAACTTTGTGCTCTGCTCGAATGCAACATGAATGCTGCCAACATAAGATAATACTCCCTTATCGCCCGTCCTTTTTTTTTTTTCATAGAAAAATGAATGCTATGATATAGAGGAGGAAACTAGTTTCACAAGTAAGCAAAACTAGTTCCAGCAGTGGAACATACCTAGGCTCAATGCAAGGATATGCTTGCAGGATATGGACACTTGGAGGAATGTTACCTCCTAGGTATAGCATGTCAAATTGTGAAGGATATAAACAAGGCTTTGCTTGGTTGAGGATGAAAAACTTCTTAGGAAAACGGTTTATAGGCTCAATACTACAAGCAAGGGCATGAGATGCAATCACAACTTAATGCCAAAAAATGTCCTTTTTTATGACTTTTAGTCTACTTGGTGTGAAAAAGGGATAAACTTGTGCCAAATAGATGTCTTTTCAAATCCAATTTGCGAGTGTGAAAGAGACAAGTTCACTTGGAAATATTTTCTCTTTTTGAAAATGAGTCGGAAAAGAGCTTAAGTAAGACTCACGACCTTTCAAGTCCAATTTAACAAGTGTGAAAGGGACAAATCACGCAGTAATCTTTTCTCTTTTTGAGGACGAGTTGGAAAAGATCTTAAATTAAACTCGTTTAGGAGTCCTTGGGGTATAAGGTTGTATGTTTATGAGTGATAAATGAGGCTCAACATCAAGTCATGTATTAGCTATGAGGGACTCCTGGTCCTATGGAAAATATCTGTGCATGGGCACCAAGTGAGGTAAGGAAGCTAACTAGGGAACCCAAGTTTGGTAAGTCTCTACCACTTGCTAAGGACACGACTTATAACAGATGGAAGGTTCTATGTCACAACAACTGGGTTCACACCTAAGGCATAAAACATGACAATTTATAGGATAATGAAAAAATGAATGATGGAATGGATACCTATCTTATATGTTGGGTAATGAAAATACCTTCCCTTGGTGACCAACGACCAACATAATGTTGAAATATGCAAGAATCCCTGGCTAAAAATGAAAAAACCAACTCAATCCACCCTTGTATTAGTCCATCAGGTGAAAAGATGGCTTAAAACTATAGAAAGTAGCTAAAAATAGCTTATAAATAGTAACAAAACCAAAAATTACTATACCATTTTGATGTTTTACAAAAATAGTGTAAATTGAACCAAAATACCTTTAAGATTCAAATGGTGATTGCGGGAGCATCAGACAACGGAACTAGCAACCGTGTGGACCAGGTAAATCTACTTCSCTTCCTCTTCATTTCTAGTGGATTAAATGTTTGAATTAGGTTCCAAATTTTTAGTTGTTGAGGGTCCAACATGTGAATTTTAGTGTGCGCAGGCTRTCTTCRATCAGTTCATGTATACAATAGGTTATATGCTCCTGTTCAAACTACAGGGCTCATATAGCCATCCCTATATGYGACTGTAAGCTAAGTGGATCGCGTATAGGCACGCAAAGAATAAGTTTTAAGGGTTCTAACTCAATTTTTAATTTGTCCTTGGTAGGATGGTTCTTGAATGGATAGAAAGAGAGCAYGAGGAGGTCAATGTTGTTGTAGATCGAGATCTGGGGGCCCAAATGGCCTTAAAGAGATGTGGCTTGTATAAATTTTGGGTGCTCAAAGGAATGAGAGCCCAGGTGAGGTTTCTCGAGATGCTTATGGGTTACTGGGATCCTGAGAGTGAAAGATTCAATATCGATGGGAAACCATTGAGAATTTAAGTAGAGGACATTTACTTTTTGACTGGTTTATCACGTTGGGGAGAGATTGTAAACCTCAAATCATAGGGAGCAGGGAGAGGAATGAAAATAAAGGAGTACATCAACACCCACTATGTAGAAAGGACTCCTAAGGTGGGGAGTCAACTCCCTATCTAGGCAATAAACAATATCAGTCTGAAGATTATTATTCTTGTATTGACAAGGATCACAGGTTCGGCCTCATTGCACCAGGCATCAAGGCCGCTCATGTTCTATGCAGTGCAGTGTATGAGACCCATAGTATATCACTAGTGTACCTCACTACTAAAAAATATGAAGATCCAGTTGATAGAGTGAAAACAGGGGAGTGAGAGGAATTTTGGGTTTGCCTCTATCCTATGCAGTTTCTTTTTCAAGTGGGTTCTAGGTTTGGGACCTAGAGTTAAGATTATTCCTAGAGGACCTCGCGATCTAGCCATGGCACGGTGAACTGAGGTAATGAGGCAATAGGGGTGAGGTAGGGTGTCGACACCCTACAATGAGGATTTATTCTACTGGTGGCAACGACCGGTCATTTCCATAGACGACTATCCCTATGTAGGGATAGACTTCTAAGGAGACTCAGATATGCCACTTCCACCAAGGTTCGCCTACAGTGACATAGGTATGTCAAATGTTTTTAAATATTTCATTTTTTGTATTTTTGTATAATAGAACAAAAATGTTTTTGGATGGTGCGTAAGTATTAACTAGACACTTGTGTAACACAGATGTGGGTCCACGACAATTGGAGGGGCTTCCTTGACATCAACGGAGGAGCTAGGGAGATGAGACGGTGGGAGATAAAGCTGAGAGGGTCTTAAAAAAAATGCAGGGCAACCTGTCTCGTTTGACTCATAGGATCCCCATGGTTCAGGTAGAGGATCTACCTGAAGCCATATAGTGACAGGTGGTTGGTGTACCTTGAGCATGGGTGTGACTCTTTCGACATATCACAAACACCGTAGTTTGTTACCATGACACACATCCAATGCCACAGGCCTAGATGTCGTGGATATTTTAGTACTAGGTGTACATGTGTATTGAGGGTATTAGCCCCAATTTTGTACTATAAACACCATATTTTTTGAAATATATAAAAATGGATCTTCGACTGTACTTATATTTTAAAATGTGTACATTGATGAGATGGTTTTCTTTTCTTTTAATTATGTGACAAATTCCAATCTAAAACAAAATTATCATAATTGTTGGATACATGATTAGAACTCCTAGGAATGTGATAGTATGTAATAAAATCAAACTGTCATTCTAAAAGATGCACCCATAGTAATTGACGAAGTAAAGTAGGATCACGCACAAGGTAATTGTCATTCAACTAATATACTACTAACTAAGAATCCAGGTGAACTTCTAAAGAACGAATACCATGTGAGATAGCATCGCGAAAAAGTTCTATAATGACGCTATATTCAACGACATTGTTTGTAGATGGCCCTAGGAATACACCACTTGAAGACACCAGTAGACCCATGGGTGATTAAACCACCCAAGTGGCGGAATCCAAGTTCCGTGTATGACGAATGGCTCCATCTTTGAATCCTAGGTAGACCGAAGACTCCGTTGACATCTACCAACAAAGGGAAAACTCGATAAGAAATATGAAGACATAAAGAAAGGGAAAAGATATATAAACTAAATTACATTTAGTATACAAAGAGTTCCGGCCAAGCTTGGGGCTCAAGCGTAATATCGTTTCAAGTAGAGCTTGTTTATGGGCTCAGCCAACTTATTCCCTTCATAATATTCTAACTCATAGGCTCCTTTTTCTAGAACATGTCGTACAATATAAGGACCATGCCACATGGGTTTAAACTTTCCTGACCTCGGTGGTTCTTTGGCTTGATCATACAAGATGACCAAGTAACCCTCAGCGTACGACCGAGGAAAGACAGATTTATCGTATTGGACCTTGACATGTATTTTTTTTTCCTCGATAGCCATAGAGGCATCTCGACGCTGCTCATCAATACTCTCTAGGTGTACAAGGCAGCGTTCGATATCGAAAGTGTTAGGTAGGAGTGAAATTTCCAACTTAAGAGAAGGGATTTCTCATTCAATTGGTAAAATCAACTCGACACTGTGTACTAACTGGAAGGGGGAAAATGTGGTGGCGGTCTTGAACAAGGTTCGGTATGCCTAGAGTGTGGGATATAGCATGATGTGCTAGTCAGACTTACTCTGACTAACATTTTTTTGCAAAATGGTCTTGAGAGACTTGTTGACAACCTCTACTTGTCCATTTTCTTGGGGGTAATAAGGAGAAGAATGACCATGTCTAAAACTCATCTTAGATGCTAGTTATTCCATCATTTCATTCTGAAATTGAATCCCATGATCAGTGACAATCTCACTTTGGATACCGAATTAGGCGATAATTTGATTAAATATGAATAAGGTGACATTCTTCCCATCAGATTAACTATAGGCATAGCCTCGACCCACTTAGTAAAGTAGCTGATGACCACGATAATGTGTTGATGCCCCCCAGCCGAAGTTGGGTTACAATCCACAAAGTCCACCCCCCACTTGGTGAAGGGACTGACGATAATGACTGGGTGAAGAGGGGTTGGATGAAATCACATTTTTGAGCAAACACTTGGCAGGGGTGACACTTCTTAACCTCTTCAATGCAATCTTTAAAGATCATAGGCCAAAACTAACCGGCTCGCAAATTGTTTTGGGTTGTCGCAAGCCTAGATAGATGACTGCCACAAGCCCCACTATGGAAATCGTTTAGGATAGAATCGACCTCTCCATGAGTTAAACAACGATGCAAGGTATTGTTTATTCCTTGACGATACAACGTGTCACCGACGATAGTATATTTTTTATCTTGGTATCTTACATGTTGTCGTTTATCTCATGAGATATGCTGAGGAAACTTCAAGGTTTGAAGATAGAGAACAATGTCTCCATACCAGGGGTCAGACGACGAGACAAGAAAAATGTGTTCATCCACAAATGAATCAACATGAATGACATCTTCATCTAATCATGGAAAATCATATATTAACTCCGCAAAGACTAGTGATTTATTGGATTTCGCGGAAGCAAAATCCAGATCAAACTCTTGTAAAATGACAATCCATTTATTGTATTTCCCCCCTATGATATTCCTGGTAGGGACATATTGAAATGGACTAACATTGACAACCGTAGTAGTCTTGCAAAGTAATATATAGTGATGCAGACATTGGACTGCGTGAATGGAAGCCAAATCTAGCTCTTCAACCTGAGAATAATTAAGTTCATGACCGACTAAGGTTTGACTAAGATAGTAGATGACATGCTCATGGAGCTCATCATCCTCCTAAAGAAGAACCATACCAATCATGTCTTCAGACACGACGATATAAAGCAAGTAATAACTATTGTAGTTAGGAGGCTTCAACAAAGGTGTTGATACCAAGGATTTCTTCAAAGCATTGAAGGAATCCTTGACTTTCTCATCCTAGATAAAAGGGGTGTCCTTCTTCAAGTGACGCATGAAACCCTTAGTGATATTGGCATAGTTCACTATAAATGAACGAAGAAAGTTATCTTTCCCCTATAAACCCTAAAGTTGTCTAAACGTGCATGGGGGAGGAAATCGAAGTATTGCCTCAACCTTTAGTGGATCTATCATGATCCCAGTCTCAGAAACTAGAAATCCCAAAAGACGACCAGACTTGATGCAAAAGATGCATTTGTGAGGGTTCAAACGGATTCTATAGTAACAAAATCTCTCAAAAAAAAACCTGAAGGTGTATAGCGTGATCTGTTGTCTTGCAAGATTGAGTAGCAATATCATCAAGGTAAGCTTTGACTATGTGCTTAAGATCGTGAAAATAAAAATTCATGGCACGTTGGAAGGTTTCTCCAGTGCTTTTTTAGGGAAAAAGGCATTTTTTGGTATGAAAAATTACCCCAAGGACAAATAAATGTCGTCTCATGTTGATCCTCAAGTTTGATTGGAATTTGATGATACCCTAAAAATCCATCCATAAAATAAAATACTTCACTTCTTGCACAATCATTGAGGATTTGATCGATGAAAGGTGTTGGGAATTTGTCCTTAGGACAAGCCTTGTTCAAGTCACAAAATTCCATACATACACGGATGGCTCCTTTCTTCTTATC
Organism: Picea glauca; assembly: GCA_000966675.3. Lineage (NCBI taxonomy): Eukaryota > Viridiplantae > Streptophyta > Pinopsida > Pinales > Pinaceae > Picea > Picea glauca. The sequence continues at coordinate 6,245 of JZKD02S0238662.1, read as the reverse complement.
CACAAGAACGGGGTTTGATACCCATCCAGTCAATGGAACCAGGTAGATGAAGCGATCATTAAGTAGCTTCTCCACCTTTGTCTTAATAGAGGGGCCTTCCAGGGGTTGATATCTCTAAGACGTTGTTGAACAAGTTTAGCATCCGGATAAGTTCTAATATCATGTTCGAAAATATGAGGGTCAATTCTTGGCATCTCTTCATATAACCAAGAAAATACGTCTCATAATTCCTTGAAGAGTTCGGTGTAGATCAGGATTTGTTCTGGCAAACAATCTGCACCGATATTTACATTTTCAACCTTGCCATGGGTACGAGAGATATCGATCATGATGGTAGGAGAAATACTTTCCATGGTTCCTTCGGCATAAATTCCGTGCGTATCAAGTGGAACTACAATGTGACCAACTATCTCACTCAAAGTAGATCGAAAGTCATCTTTTTCGATTCTCCCAAGATCTAGGAGAAAATAAGAGTGGTGATACATATCATCCCAAGTTTTGTCAGAACCATTCATGGCTTCGATGATAGCTTCATCCGATGGAAAAGTATCATCGAGGAAATCATGTGAACAAGACGACGAAGTGGCCCACATGGGCCTAAGAATGGGATCCTTCTCGTCTGTTGGTGAGGGAGCAAGATCGGGATCAACGGAAGAGTCAAGAACAACCAGATACACAATCTCTACTATTGATAGTGGCACGGCTATTCCAACATGAAAATGGCCTTCACAAGACGAATTCGAGGAAGGTAGAGTCCATAGATCACTAAAATAGGAAGTGCGGAAAGGAATGGACCTCCCTATCGAGGCAGGCCTACTGGACATGGTGTAAACATGGTGAATCAGTGTCATGAAGTCGAAAGTACCCATAAGGGAAGAATACATTCTGACACCAATATTCTCAGTGGTCGGCTGAGAATTTTCGATGACAGGGATCGACAGTCCAATANGAGGAGGTCAATGTTGTTGTAGATCGAGATCTGGGGGCCCAAATGGCCTTAAAGAGATGTGGCTTGTATAAATTTTGGGTGCTCAAAGGAATGAGAGCCCAGGTGAGGTTTCTCGAGATGCTTATGGGTTACTGGGATCCTGAGAGTGAAAGATTCAATATCGATGGGAAACCATTGAGAATTTAAGTAGAGGACATTTACTTTTTGACTGGTTTATCACGTTGGGGAGAGATTGTAAACCTCAAATCATAGGGAGCAGGGAGAGGAATGAAAATAAAGGAGTACATCAACACCCACTATGTAGAAAGGACTCCTAAGGTGGGGAGTCAACTCCCTATCTAGGCAATAAACAATATCAGTCTGAAGATTATTATTCTTGTATTGACAAGGATCACAGGTTCGGCCTCATTGCACCAGGCATCAAGGCCGCTCATGTTCTATGCAGTGCAGTGTATGAGACCCATAGTATATCACTAGTGTACCTCACTACTAAAAAATATGAAGATCCAGTTGATAGAGTGAAAACAGGGGAGTGAGAGGAATTTTGGGTTTGCCTCTATCCTATGCAGTTTCTTTTTCAAGTGGGTTCTAGGTTTGGGACCTAGAGTTAAGATTATTCCTAGAGGACCTCGCGATCTAGCCATGGCACGGTGAACTGAGGTAATGAGGCAATAGGGGTGAGGTAGGGTGTCGACACCCTACAATGAGGATTTATTCTACTGGTGGCAACGACCGGTCATTTCCATAGACGACTATCCCTATGTAGGGATAGACTTCTAAGGAGACTCAGATATGCCACTTCCACCAAGGTTCGCCTACAGTGACATAGGTATGTCAAATGTTTTTAAATATTTCATTTTTTGTATTTTTGTATAATAGAACAAAAATGTTTTTGGATGGTGCGTAAGTATTAACTAGACACTTGTGTAACACAGATGTGGGTCCACGACAATTGGAGGGGCTTCCTTGACATCAACGGAGGAGCTAGGGAGATGAGACGGTGGGAGATAAAGCTGAGAGGGTCTTAAAAAAAATGCAGGGCAACCTGTCTCGTTTGACTCATAGGATCCCCATGGTTCAGGTAGAGGATCTACCTGAAGCCATATAGTGACAGGTGGTTGGTGTACCTTGAGCATGGGTGTGACTCTTTCGACATATCACAAACACCGTAGTTTGTTACCATGACACACATCCAATGCCACAGGCCTAGATGTCGTGGATATTTTAGTACTAGGTGTACATGTGTATTGAGGGTATTAGCCCCAATTTTGTACTATAAACACCATATTTTTTGAAATATATAAAAATGGATCTTCGACTGTACTTATATTTTAAAATGTGTACATTGATGAGATGGTTTTCTTTTCTTTTAATTATGTGACAAATTCCAATCTAAAACAAAATTATCATAATTGTTGGATACATGATTAGAACTCCTAGGAATGTGATAGTATGTAATAAAATCAAACTGTCATTCTAAAAGATGCACCCATAGTAATTGACGAAGTAAAGTAGGATCACGCACAAGGTAATTGTCATTCAACTAATATACTACTAACTAAGAATCCAGGTGAACTTCTAAAGAACGAATACCATGTGAGATAGCATCGCGAAAAAGTTCTATAATGACGCTATATTCAACGACATTGTTTGTAGATGGCCCTAGGAATACACCACTTGAAGACACCAGTAGACCCATGGGTGATTAAACCACCCAAGTGGCGGAATCCAAGTTCCGTGTATGACGAATGGCTCCATCTTTGAATCCTAGGTAGACCGAAGACTCCGTTGACATCTACCAACAAAGGGAAAACTCGATAAGAAATATGAAGACATAAAGAAAGGGAAAAGATATATAAACTAAATTACATTTAGTATACAAAGAGTTCCGGCCAAGCTTGGGGCTCAAGCGTAATATCGTTTCAAGTAGAGCTTGTTTATGGGCTCAGCCAACTTATTCCCTTCATAATATTCTAACTCATAGGCTCCTTTTTCTAGAACATGTCGTACAATATAAGGACCATGCCACATGGGTTTAAACTTTCCTGACCTCGGTGGTTCTTTGGCTTGATCATACAAGATGACCAAGTAACCCTCAGCGTACGACCGAGGAAAGACAGATTTATCGTATTGGACCTTGACATGTATTTTTTTTTCCTCGATAGCCATAGAGGCATCTCGACGCTGCTCATCAATACTCTCTAGGTGTACAAGGCAGCGTTCGATATCGAAAGTGTTAGGTAGGAGTGAAATTTCCAACTTAAGAGAAGGGATTTCTCATTCAATTGGTAAAATCAACTCGACACTGTGTACTAACTGGAAGGGGGAAAATGTGGTGGCGGTCTTGAACAAGGTTCGGTATGCCTAGAGTGTGGGATATAGCATGATGTGCTAGTCAGACTTACTCTGACTAACATTTTTTTGCAAAATGGTCTTGAGAGACTTGTTGACAACCTCTACTTGTCCATTTTCTTGGGGGTAATAAGGAGAAGAATGACCATGTCTAAAACTCATCTTAGATGCTAGTTATTCCATCATTTCATTCTGAAATTGAATCCCATGATCAGTGACAATCTCACTTTGGATACCGAATTAGGCGATAATTTGATTAAATATGAATAAGGTGACATTCTTCCCATCAGATTAACTATAGGCATAGCCTCGACCCACTTAGTAAAGTAGCTGATGACCACGATAATGTGTTGATGCCCCCCAGCCGAAGTTGGGTTACAATCCACAAAGTCCACCCCCCACTTGGTGAAGGGACTGACGATAATGACTGGGTGAAGAGGGGTTGGATGAAATCACATTTTTGAGCAAACACTTGGCAGGGGTGACACTTCTTAACCTCTTCAATGCAATCTTTAAAGATCATAGGCCAAAACTAACCGGCTCGCAAATTGTTTTGGGTTGTCGCAAGCCTAGATAGATGACTGCCACAAGCCCCACTATGGAAATCGTTTAGGATAGAATCGACCTCTCCATGAGTTAAACAACGATGCAAGGTATTGTTTATTCCTTGACGATACAACGTGTCACCGACGATAGTATATTTTTTATCTTGGTATCTTACATGTTGTCGTTTATCTCATGAGATATGCTGAGGAAACTTCAAGGTTTGAAGATAGAGAACAATGTCTCCATACCAGGGGTCAGACGACGAGACAAGAAAAATGTGTTCATCCACAAATGAATCAACATGAATGACATCTTCATCTAATCATGGAAAATCATATATTAACTCCGCAAAGACTAGTGATTTATTGGATTTCGCGGAAGCAAAATCCAGATCAAACTCTTGTAAAATGACAATCCATTTATTGTATTTCCCCCCTATGATATTCCTGGTAGGGACATATTGAAATGGACTAACATTGACAACCGTAGTAGTCTTGCAAAGTAATATATAGTGATGCAGACATTGGACTGCGTGAATGGAAGCCAAATCTAGCTCTTCAACCTGAGAATAATTAAGTTCATGACCGACTAAGGTTTGACTAAGATAGTAGATGACATGCTCATGGAGCTCATCATCCTCCTAAAGAAGAACCATACCAATCATGTCTTCAGACACGACGATATAAAGCAAGTAATAACTATTGTAGTTAGGAGGCTTCAACAAAGGTGTTGATACCAAGGATTTCTTCAAAGCATTGAAGGAATCCTTGACTTTCTCATCCTAGATAAAAGGGGTGTCCTTCTTCAAGTGACGCATGAAACCCTTAGTGATATTGGCATAGTTCACTATAAATGAACGAAGAAAGTTATCTTTCCCCTATAAACCCTAAAGTTGTCTAAACGTGCATGGGGGAGGAAATCGAAGTATTGCCTCAACCTTTAGTGGATCTATCATGATCCCAGTCTCAGAAACTAGAAATCCCAAAAGACGACCAGACTTGACGCAAAAGATGCACTTGTGAGGGTTCAAACGGATTCTATAGTAACAAAATCTCTCAAAAAAAAAACCTGAAGGTGTATAGTGTGATCTGTTGTCTTGCAAGATTGAGTAGCAATATCATCAAGGTAAGCTTTGACTATGTGCTTAAGATCGTGAAAATAAAAATTCATGGCACATTGGAAGGTTGCTCCAGTGCTTTTTTAGGGAAAAAGGCATTTTTTGGTATGAAAAATTACCCCAAGGACAAATAAATGTCGTCTCGTGTTGATCCTCAAGTTTGATTGGAATTTGATGATACCCTAAAAATCCGTCCATAAAATAAAATACTTCACTTCTTGCACAATCATTGAGGATTTGATCGATGAAAGGTGTTGGGAATTTGTCCTTAGGACAAGCCTTGTTCAAGTCACAAAATTCCATACATACACGGATGGCTCCTTTCTTCTTATCCACAAGAACGGGGTTTGATACCCATCCAGTCAATGGAACCAGGTAGATGAAGCGATCATTAAGTAGCTTCTCCACCTTTGTCTTAATAGAGGGGCCTTCCAGGGGTTGATATCTCTAAGACGTTGTTGAACAAGTTTAGCATCCGGATAAGTTCTAATATCATGTTCGAAAATATGAGGGTCAATTCTTGGCATCTCTTCATATAACCAAGAAAATACGTCTCATAATTCCTTGAAGAGTTCGGTGTAGATCAGGATTTGTTCTGGCAAACAATCTGCACCGATATTTACATTTTCAACCTTGCCATGGGTACGAGAGATATCGATCATGATGGTAGGAGAAATACTTTCCATGGTTCCTTCGGCATAAATTCCGTGCGTATCAAGTGGAACTACAATGTGACCAACTATCTCACTCAAAGTAGATCGAAAGTCATCTTTTTCGATTCTCCCAAGATCTAGGAGAAAATAAGAGTGGTGATACATATCATCCCAAGTTTTGTCAGAACCATTCATGGCTTCGATGATAGCTTCATCCGATGGAAAAGTATCATCGAGGAAATCATGTGAACAAGACGACGAAGTGGCCCACATGGGCCTAAGAATGGGATCCTTCTCGTCTGTTGGTGAGGGAGCAAGATCGGGATCAACGGAAGAGTCAAGAACAACCAGATACACAATCTCTACTATTGATAGTGGCACGGCTATTCCAACATGAAAATGGCCTTCACAAGACGAATTCGAGGAAGGTAGAGTCCATAGATCACTAAAATAGGAAGTGCGGAAAGGAATGGACCTCCCTATCGAGGCAGGCCTACTGGACATGGTGTAAACATGGTGAATCAGTGTCATGAAGTCGAAAGTACCCATAAGGGAAGAATACATTCTGACACCAATATTCTCAGTGGTCGGCTGAGAATTTTCGATGACAGGGATCGACAGTCCAATA
>JZKD02S0238640.1:0-21350 GCA_000966675.3 Picea glauca | reverse complement strand
ACCATAACTGGAGAAATAATTATCTATCAGAGATCGAAAATTATTTGGCATGGAATTGAATCTGGAATGAAATTGCTTGCATCATAAGCATGGAATACTTAGTGAATGCACCTAGCTCATGATAAGGTAATTTATGAATTATATAAATTCATTGTGAGAGTAATACCTCTGCGCATTCAGATTTGTATCTGGTTATAAAATGAGTAGTAAATGATAAGTAGAGTTATGAATTTGGGAATGTGAATCTGTAATATGAAATTGTAGAGATCTGAACAGAGATTTCCGAGAAGGTCAACTTGCAGGAAACCCATTTAGATATAAAAGGGAACCACATTTAGATATAGAATCCAAATTTCTTACCTATGCAAAGCGCCCGAGAATTCTCTACAAGTTTCCCAAAGGGTCCAATAACAATTCTATTTTTTTATTAAAAATAATTGCAATCCAACCCTTTGTCTAGCGATCCATCCAACAAAAGGAGATTTTCGTGAAGTGATAGGTGAGAAAGAAATATTGGCAAGACTCAATAGCAAGAACCAACCAAAATAATGAACATAGTCTGTTTTCCACATTTTATTATTTTTGGTGCCTCCACACTGCTCCATCTCGCGAATCTTGTGGCCTACAATTTGGTTCAAATGATCCAGTGAACGCCAACTTTTCCATGGGTAATGATTTCTATCATATTTAAAGATCCAGTGTATGCCATATTTGTTGTGCTAGATTTTCTAGATCGATCCACTTCCACTTCCAGATTTATTTTGCAAATTTTAGCTTTAATTTGTAGCGATTTTTTTAGCATAAGTGATCTCTAGCTCACCCCACAAATTTTCTAAGCATTCAACACACAATCTAGCAAAATCACATGTAGCAGGAACATCCAAAGGACTATGCTTAGATGAATTTCATGGGTTTCTATGTCCAAAGAGGGTGAACTAAATCAAGTTTGCATGTGATTGTCATATTTTTCATGCGTTCTCCAGCTTCTGTAATCGCCTTAAATTCGCTTGCAGATCTGAGAAAAAATTGCACCGGGATCAGTGCGACTATAACCAAGGCCATGTGTAAGTTTTCAAATATTGTTCATTGCACTATAAACGCGTGAAATATTCATATTCGTGATCATGGACTATGTTTTTTAATATTTTTTTAAGGTTCAAGGCTTCCTTTTTTATTAAAAGATCTTTTCTCCTCTCCTCGTTGAAAAAGAGTGGAATAATTTTGTAATTTTTATAAAAAACAAAATACAAAAGTTAAATTTTTATGGAAAGAAAAATGCTCTTTAGTGTTAAGAGATAATTGTATTTGGGTGATGTGACAAGAAGACATCTTAATAAAGTATATTTGTTTTTCTCTATGTCCTAAATCCACCCAAAATTGAATGAGGGGATCTTAGGTACACCTTGTGTAGTGTGTGATGGTGACTTTTTTAAGGGTTGTGACTTTTTTAAGGGTTGTCTTATGAGCTAGTTTATGTCTAGTTTTGACGTTATCCCACATACATTGAGTACAAAGAAGGTTAATGAAATAAGCACACAATTAATTCCAGTGAAGCACATACATTCAAGAACAATAAAATCTCTCAATTAAGAAGCAACGAAGATATCAAATTGGAAATCACATCAACATTGGACACATCAAGCTCATAATCAAGGACTTAAAGCATCATCAAATTTGAAGATCAACTCAACTTTGAAATCGACATTTATTGTAAACTTGCAAACAATATTTTTTTGGAAGTAATCAAGATCAACTATAATTATTTTGTAAGTGTCCAATCAAATCAAGTTGAATTTCTTTGTAATTGGGTGCATTCTCGGTTGAGCTCAACAGCCAAGATTCATTGTAATTTTGAGTCGAAATTGACAAGGTTGAGTAATTTAACTTAAATCATTGTAAAAACCACAAGTTTCGATGCATTTTCGGTGGTAACCAACATCCTCAACTTATTTGAAGAAAGCAAGAAAGGTTCAAGTGAGCGTGTTCAAATGGAGCGAAGTTGTGAATTATTAGAGTTACTGAACACTCTAATAAACACCATTGAATACAACATAGTGATATTGAACAAAAAAAATCTTCAATTAGTGCTAACTTGATTGCAAGTGATGCAAGATAAAGTTATACTTCTTCAAGAAAAATCCCATCTATTGAATGATGAGTTGATAGAATTCAAAAGACAACAACCAGTGAAGTTTTCTGAACTAGTTTTTGTTTAGAACAACCCTCTCTATGATGATAATGATAATGATGATAATTATGATCAACAATCAGTGAAGGAGAACATCAAAAAGCCAACTTCAGAAGCAAATTCCAATGAAAATGAATCGCAAGCAGAAGATGCCAAAGCACAAAGTACAAATTAATACAACAAGTATATGTGAAAGTAAATGTGAAGCATGTCATCAAGTACAACATGATATTTCCAAGCCCATCATCAGACCTTGGGAAGAATTACACTTCAATAGAAATCGACATCTCTTAGGATATGAAAATCAAAACAATTTTCATATTCCAAATTACTCCAAACCATTTTTTTTTTTGTGAGTGTTGGATTCCTTCAAGAAAATTCAACTTCAAATGTTTAAGATCGGGATGTTAAGTGCCAACATTGCAATCGAGTTGGTCACAAGGAGAATCAATTTTTTGATATCCATCCTTTCCAACATTTTGGCAAGAATAACCATTCTTCAGACAAATGTTCAATATTGAAGAAACATGCAAGATTGAAGATTCACTATGAGTAGATTGAGCCTTGGAAATGGTCATCAACAACCAAGTGATTATATAAGTCTTACCGAAGAATTCAATCTCGAGTAAAGACGAATATTGTAGCACATAAAATTTTTGTACCTCACATAAGTGGTCCCCTTATGGCGTAGCCTTCGATCATGGCCCTCACGAGATGAGATAACATGTGGTTGTTTCCACATGCCCACTTTGTGTTGTACTCAAATAGAACAAGTATGGTACTCTCTTGAGCATAGAAGGAGGGAGTACAATGATGAAAATCTCATGCAACTTAAGGGGGGGAGTTCAAAATTCCAGTGACAATAGTTCATGAAACCACTTGTGGTCTCTCCTTTCAGCTGACAAAGGGGGGGATTGATGATGAAATTGAATATGGTTGTCAAATAGAAAGTTTCAACAACAACAAACATCAAATATGCTAGATGGGCATCTAAATTGATAGATGGGCAACTGTAGTCTATAGATGGAATACTTTGGCAGAATGATGGCTCAATATTGAATCATACACAAGGATGTTGATTTTGAGAGCAATGATGTGGACATTTGGTTCACCTAGATGGTCATTGGACCTAGCAGAGGATAGAGGGATCATTTTGCATTGCAGCTTGGCATTGATTGAGTTGTTAGGCATTTTTAGGGATGTGTCGGACTTGCAGTTGATTCAATTCTTTTTGTTCCCTCTCATCATATTGGAGTTCACATCAATGAACAAATTGTTGGGATTCTTGCTCACATGATTACATAGTGGGATTTTCCAGATTTCTCAGCATCTAGATTTGGTGGTTTTTCAAGAAGTTCTTCATTGAGGCTCAGCTCAGGAGTTTCAACATGAAGACATGGAGATATACCAACATATGCACCTGCTTTGTTGGTATTGTTGTTTGGACTTATCATTGAGGGGGGGAATGTTAGCCTCTTTCTCATATACAATCATTAAGTCTTAGTATACCACCTTTGTATATTTTAAATACTAGGATATAATTGTTATCCTAAGTATGTTTCTAGATTCCTATATTGTCTCCATCCTCCTACCTTATCTCTTGATGTGGTGTCGATGTGAGAAAAAATGAGGTGGTTTCATTATTGTATTATATATTTGTATCATTAAAATGAATACAATGTTGATAATTATGGCTTGAGGCCTTTTCCGCCAATCTTCTTATCTTAATATTCTTATGCTCAATTTATTCAACCAATAGTATCACAGGGAACTAATAAACATCAAGAAACACACAAATGCACACATTATTTAAACCCCCTTATTCAATTTTAAGTGGTCTATCAAATAAAATAAAATGATTTTGTTAAGGGATATTTTCCTTTGTACATCACACTCTTGAATAAAACTCATATACTCTTTAATAAAACTCATATAGTACTACTTTTAATATGGTTCTATACATCCTTCTATCTCAAAACATTAATGAGAACATTAGTTTTTAACTAAACTTACTCCAAAACCCTTGATATTTTTTTCACTCTCACCTTACAAATTTTAAATCAATGTAACATCATATACATGTTCATTTTTCAAAGACACCGCTCAATAATATTACGTCAAAACTACAGCTAATAAAACTCATATAGGATTACTTTTAATATGGTTCTATATATCCTTCTATGTCAAAACATTAGTGAGAACATTAGTTTTTAACTAAACTTACTCCAAAACCCTTGATATTTTTTTCACTCTCACCTTACAAATTTTAAATCAATGTAACACCATATACATGTTCATTTTTCAAAGACACCACTCAATAATATTACCTCAAAACTAGAGCTATGTCTCCTTTGTCTTTTTCTCTTTGAAGCGATAATATTACCTCAAACTATGATAATCACCTCTTTTATCTTTCTCTACTTTGCTTCAAATGAAAAAAATTAACCTTCCCAGAGTACTTTGAAATCATTTGAAATAAAAATTCGTAATCAATCACGAGTTTTTTCAAGCTTCTCAAAGTATTTTGTAATAAAAAGGTACTTTAAAATTATTTGAATAAAAATTCATAATCCATTATAACTTTTTCAACCTTCCCAAAGTACTTTGGGATCAATATATTTTCTTCAACTTTCCCAAAATACTTTGATGAAAAATCATAATCAATCATTAATATTTTCAAGCTTCCCAAAGTACTTTAAAATTAAAAATCATAATTAATCAATTATTAATATTTTCAAGCTTCCCAAAGTACTTTAAAATTAAAAATCATAATTAACCAAGTACATTTCAACCATCTCAATATACTTCGAAATCAAGCTTCCAAAAATAGTTTGAAATCAAACAATAAATAAAAATAAATTGAAATAAAAAGAACTTTCTCCACCTTTCCAAAGTACTTTGAACTAAAAAAAATCATTATCAATGGAGAACTTTTGCAACTTTCTTTGGGATAAAAGTCATAATTAGTTTAAAAAAAATTCAAGAAAATTTTACAACCTTCTTTGGAATCACTTGAAATAAAAGAACTTTCTCTACCTTCTTGAAGTACTTTGAGAATTTTATTTTCTCCACTGAAACAAAAAAATCATAATAAATCATAATTAATAGAAAAATTTACAATTTTTTTATAAAAATCATAATTAATAGAAAAATTTACAACTTTTTTTATAAAAATCATAATTAATAGAAAAATGTACAACTTGTTTTTAGAAATCAACCTTTCCAAAATACTTTAAAAACTTCTTAAAATATTTTTAAATAAAAAATTCATAATTAATATAAAATTTTACAACTTTCTTTAAACTTTCCCAAAATAATTTGAAATCAAGAAAACTTTCACCACCTTTCTAAAGTACTTTAAAATGAAATATCATAAAAATTTTATAGCCTTCTTTTCTTTTTTTCTTTAAAAAAAAAAAAAAATCAATTAAAAACCTTTTCAACCTTCCCATAACACTTTGAATTCAAAACGATTCAACATAGAAAATTCAGACTCAATAAGACTTTATAAACAAGTGTTGCATAACAGCGTAGTCCCTGCTGGGGTAAGTTTGAAAATAGAAAATACTACTGCCTTCAAAGTGAGATTTGTATGCCCCCAGATGGGGTGCTAGTGCGAGCCAACTGGCGCGAGGAGGAAGAATGAATCGGCCAATGAGGCAAGGAGCCATGTGATGAGCTCGTGCCATTGCCCACCACCCTGACCCTGCATTAATTCGACATTACGTCATTGCAGTGGCTTTAACTCTGTTTCATCCGTCTCTTTTACGAATTATTCCATGGCCCTGTTGTTTGTGTTAGCCTCTCACCTTCGCTCACGGACCGACTTGATCTTCCCTCCGCTGCCCCGGCCTAGTTCAAACTGGACCTTCATGGTGATTATAGCCCCTGCACATCTCCAGGATTTCTACCTTCGCCTGGTGCACTTGGTTTTCTTTGGAATTCATTCAACGAAACTCATGCCACGTCAAAGGGGACGGCCGTGAAGAGGATCTCCATGGAATCCTCACCGGCCCCAGCCCTCTGTCTCGCCCCTTGGGTCGCCTTCCACAATCTCCTCACCGCCCCTCCAGCCCGAGCCAGCACCTCTCGCCTCCTCCACCCCGCCTATCTCTCGATTTGATTGCTTAGCCATCATGGATAGCTCGTCGGGTTCCTCCTTGCAACACCTTCCCATCCCTCCAATTTCCAGAAGTGTCAAGCCTTCCCATGCACCAGTATTTGGATCCTCAAGGACGCCCATGGGGGCACCACCTCCATTTCGAAGGCCCCAAAACAACGAGAACCCATCTTCTAACTCCTTCTTTGACACGCAGTTGAAAGAAAGTTTTACTATTCTCTTTGGTTTGGTCTTCGAACTCCATCAGGGGGTGGAGGACCTCCAATTCTGTCTGCAGACCACGGATGGAAAGGTCACATCCCTCCTTCAAATCCTTTCCTCCCTCCAAGATGCTTTTCCCCCTGACCCAGTAGGTGCATCTTGAGCAGCGGAACCCCATGCAGATACCAATGAAGGAAACGCCCAGACGTAGTGCCCCGCAGAGATTGATGTGGAGTAGGCTGAGCATGAGGACACGGGCGTGGAGAAGGCCACAATACAACATTAGCTACAGGACACCTCGCCAGTCACCGATAGAGATGAGAGAAATGTGGACGCTGGCATGCAGTTGGAAAGTAAAGGGACACTCGTCGAAGAGGAACCTTGGTACGAGGCCATTCTTGCCACCTGACCAGGTTATTTGCCAAGTGTTTAAGCCCACAGGGGTTCTTTACGTTTTAATATTTTTTTAGTTGTTGTCCAGTCAGCTTAATGCTGATATATAAGACTGTTAAATTACATATGCTTTATTCACCCGACTGGCTGGACTGGTTTCCCCTCTATTGGGGCAGTTCAGTAACTACAGTACGGTTACTATCTGTTTTTTGTACCTCTAACTTGGTTTTTTGAAGGCCTTTATATATAAAACTTCTTACTTACAAAAAAAAGAAGAAGTGAGATTTGTATGATATATTTATTCCAAGTTGCAGGAGTTTTGCAACTATGATAATACTCCTGTATGATAATTTTTGCAAGGATATCTTTATTTCAAGTTGCAACACTACCCAGATCATGTCAAGCCCTATAATTTTGTTTCACTTTAGATCTTAGTTTCTTAGAAAATTGGACAAAAGAACCCTACGGTCCAATTACAATTAATCAATTTAGGTTTTCTAGACTTTGGATCATTGGCTTCTTAAATGTCCACTTTACATAGAATTCTACTCTGGTAATTTAGCAGCAGTAATAAAGTGGAACCAATAGGAGAAACAACATATATGTTAGCTCTCATTGCTAATGTAAGGACTGAATATGTTTGTTCACACTCCATCTTCATGATATATCATTCATGAATCTTAATGTATTTTTCGTTGATTGGTATCAAAATATAAGATATGTTTTAGAAAAATAAATAAAAACTATATTACTGCAAAATACAATATTTATATAGAATAAGCTCAATATTTTTACACACTATGCAATATAGATATATTGCATCTATGCAATTTTATTGTGATATTTGCAAACAAACGAAGATCTAATGTTGTGCAAAGATACGTGACACAGAAAATGAGATACCTGACATAGAACTATTGACCTGCAAAGGAGAATACCTCACATAGAAATTCAAAATTTTAGCAACAAATATATTATCTTACAAATGCTCAAAAATGTAGAAATGTATACAACCTCTAAAATATAGAGCCTTCAGCAAAAAAAACAAGAAATTTCAAGATTGAAGAAAGACATTATCGTATACCAAGTTAGTAATGGAAGCATTAGCCTTAGATAGAGGAGCTACCAGAGGAGTCTGAGATGAAGAAAATAACACAAAATAAATAAATGATGTGCGTGATGAAAGTTGTTTAAAGTCCCCTTTACGAATGAAATTTTGCAAACTACAGTGCCAGGCTCTTTATGTATCAATTACCAGTAAACCTAAGGATGCTCACCACTTTTTGTTAGAAAGTCCATGGTTGTATGACAGATGCATGGTACATTATCTAAAGTCACCTACCACGTTATTAACGATGTGAGGAGATTCCAATCACTACTGAAGAAATATGAATAACCAAAAGAAGTCTATGGAGGCATGTTATACCTAAATGATTAGATCATGAACACACAATCCATCAGGTATAGGATTTCTCAAGGGTTTTGATGCTTGTACATATGCAAAATGAATATATACAATATGTATATCACCCTTCTTTGCAAAACCAAAGAACTGATTCATGAATGAATGAAACATACATCTGACATTACCATTGTAATTGAAAGTGCTTCGACATCCACTGCCTCTTCCTCTTGTTGATCAGGCAGTGCCTATGATACAAAACTAAATGAGGTATGTGGTAATTTTGTCTTTCATTGAGTTATGTGACTGATGGAAGAAACAAGGCATGCATTAAAATAATTTGGTAGTCGATGCCCAACTGGGCAGGCGTCATCATTGATCATACAATTACAGATTCATCACTGGTTCATCAATGGTTCGCTAGGTGTTCAAATAGTGCACCTGCATTTTTTTTCCTCCTTTAATTGTCAATAAGACCGGTAAATTTCATTCATATTTACTCTGTGCAAGTAGTAAATTGAAATTTTTGGATTCTCTAATTTTCATTCCTATTCATTGTTTGGAAGTAGGAAATTTATTTTTGATTCCTATTTACTAGATTCCTATTTAATATTTGGTATTAGGAATTCGATTTGGTGAAATATCAAAAGAAAACAACAATACTACATAGACAACTTCAACGCAAAGGAGGAAATCAAAGTGCAAAATTACTTGAAGCTTAACATCCCATGGCATGAAAAGCAGGCAATAGTACAACTAAGAACCATCTTCCACAATTTGAGATGTGAAACAGGAAGATGGGAACAACTCAAGGATCCATGAGATGAAAGGTTATGCTAGATATGTGGAAATAAGGAGAACCAAGCAGCATTTTTAAAAAGATGTTTTATACAATAGTCACAAATTAGGGATAGATCAAACTTGCATATTGCAATGGTTGGTTGAGGAAATGATGTGGACAAGGAGGCTGTTGAAAGAAGATTCAATGGGGTAGCCATCCATGAACAAATAATATTGGATCAAAATGATTAGACTAGGACCATGATTCGGTTCCCCCCCATTACAACCCTATCTTTGTTTATTGCAATGTTTTTCTTTAATACTTTTGAAAATGTTGCACATAATCATGGATGATTTTAAGAATGGAAATTTATTTTAAAATGTAGAAACATGGGCTAATATTACTAGTCCTTATATGCAAAATGTAAAATGTTTGGCGATAGTTTTGTAAAAATATTTAAATTTATAAGGATTTTTTATAGTTTCTATAAAATTTTGGTGATTTGTAAAGTAAAAAAAAATATTCTATGGACTTTGGGTGAATCATTTTTAGAAAAAATGGAAATTGGCGAATCGTTTTTTGGGAAAAACCATGGAAAGTTATCCCATTTGCGAAATTTATCCCCTAAAATGATCTATGTGTGACATAATGTAATTGTTTTGTCTCATATGGCCACATAGTCTCGTGGACAGTTATAATAAAAGCTATCTCTCGATCTATCTGTTTCTGAAGAAAGAATGCTTGCCTGGTTTTTTCCTATTTCTCTAAATAAACATCAGATCAACCAATGGTACAGTCATTGAGAATAGTTGGCAACAGGAAATCTAAAAAGTACTTACTTGTTCGTTGTGGGTGTTACAAGGGAAAAACTCTCTATGGTGAAGGGTAAACCACAAAAGATAGGTATGATTGCATAAATCAACTCAATTCCAACATATGCTATATAGAATAATGTGCAATATAAGAAAGAGGCCTACCTCGATCCAACGTTTGATGTTGTTCCACCGTTGAGCACTCTGACCCAAAGCTTTATACCTGCAAGAAGTTCTCAACAAACAAGAGAAGCAAGTATATAGTGATGATATAAAAGGGGTTAGCACACAAGATAGCATAATCCATTAATAAACATTGCAAACATGCCCATGGATAATAATCATATATTTACAAGATAGCAATAGGACGGGAAAGGAGTATTTTGTAAATATATGATTATTATCCATGGGAAAGGAGTATCGCATATTTGTAAATAATCAGCAAAAGTGTCAACATTACAGACTTCTATGTCGACACGGTTCAAAACCAAGAAACCAAGTTCCTTCCAACTAGGCCTCGACCACTTCAATCCTCCACCAAAGGCAAGATCACAAGAAAGAGTCAATGAGGTTCTCTCAACAATAGGAAAAGATCTTGGGGGTTGAACATTGTGTTCAAACTTGAGGGACAAAGGGATGTAGACTCAATATGAAGTAATTTCTCTAGAGTAACTTTTCTCTTGAAGTTGAATTCTTTCTCCTCTTTTTCCACGGTGCGAAATTGTTCTCTTATAGCCTTCAGAATGAAACTGAAGGGATGAATCAGAACGTTTCCAGTATATGGAAGGCCAAGGATCAAAGATCTTCTGTCGTGACATGGAAACCCGACCTCATTTTGTATTTTCTGTCACAAATATCGATATATGCGAGCTGTAATGGAGAAACAAGCATATATGCATCTTGTATAGTAGTTCGAGAGAGTATATGTGAAAAAATGTATATTTATAGCTCTGGATTCATCAAAAAGGGATGATAAGTCTGCATAGGGAAATGGAAAAAGTTCCTCTATGAAAGATAGCAATGGTGAGGAAAATATTTCTATAACAAATGCCCCCTAATGTGTGAGATCAGAAGAGTATCTGTGATGACCGAAATACATTATAAATAACCCAAAAGTGGAGTGGTAGAGAACTAGCTGGACGAATTCAATTGCTCATTACATTATGTACTAACTTTACATACATGGCTTCCAAAAATACAATGCAGATCCATGTGGAAAATATACCAAACAAGTGTTTGTGGCCATGAATAGGCAAATACAAATGCGGTCATATGCCGAGAGTTGTCATAGTCATGAACAAGGCCCAGTGAAACCAGTCTCAAAAATCAATCTCAAGATATCTGTATACCATGGAGTACAATCTGATCTCCCATGATCATTGAAGTCAAATAGGTATTGGTCCAATGAAATGGAAACAACAGCTCAAGAAAGTTGCGGCCACATAGTGATGTCTTCAAGTCTTGTACGCTATCCTCCAATGGTGCAAGTCTACATCATGTGAATAAATGAGTTGATGTTGAGCATGATGAGACATCGTTTGATTACCGATCATTGAAGTATACCNTGAGAACATTAGTTTTTAACTAAACTTACTCCAAAACCCTTGATATTTTTTTCACTCTCACCTTACAAATTTTAAATCAATGTAACACCATATACATGTTCATTTTTCAAAGACACCACTCAATAATATTACCTCAAAACTAGAGCTATGTCTCCTTTGTCTTTTTCTCTTTGAAGCGATAATATTACCTCAAACTATGATAATCACCTCTTTTATCTTTCTCTACTTTGCTTCAAATGAAAAAAATTAACCTTCCCAGAGTACTTTGAAATCATTTGAAATAAAAATTCGTAATCAATCACGAGTTTTTTCAAGCTTCTCAAAGTATTTTGTAATAAAAAGGTACTTTAAAATTATTTGAATAAAAATTCATAATCCATTATAACTTTTTCAACCTTCCCAAAGTACTTTGGGATCAATATATTTTCTTCAACTTTCCCAAAATACTTTGATGAAAAATCATAATCAATCATTAATATTTTCAAGCTTCCCAAAGTACTTTAAAATTAAAAATCATAATTAATCAATTATTAATATTTTCAAGCTTCCCAAAGTACTTTAAAATTAAAAATCATAATTAACCAAGTACATTTCAACCATCTCAATATACTTCGAAATCAAGCTTCCAAAAATAGTTTGAAATCAAACAATAAATAAAAATAAATTGAAATAAAAAGAACTTTCTCCACCTTTCCAAAGTACTTTGAACTAAAAAAAATCATTATCAATGGAGAACTTTTGCAACTTTCTTTGGGATAAAAGTCATAATTAGTTTAAAAAAAA
Source organism: Picea glauca (assembly GCA_000966675.3). Lineage (NCBI taxonomy): Eukaryota > Viridiplantae > Streptophyta > Pinopsida > Pinales > Pinaceae > Picea > Picea glauca. The sequence goes on along the minus strand of JZKD02S0238640.1, from coordinate 9,105 downwards.
TTCAAGAAAATTTTACAACCTTCTTTGGAATCACTTGAAATAAAAGAACTTTCTCTACCTTCTTGAAGTACTTTGAGAATTTTATTTTCTCCACTGAAACAAAAAAATCATAATAAATCATAATTAATAGAAAAATTTACAATTTTTTTATAAAAATCATAATTAATAGAAAAATTTACAACTTTTTTTATAAAAATCATAATTAATAGAAAAATGTACAACTTGTTTTTAGAAATCAACCTTTCCAAAATACTTTAAAAACTTCTTAAAATATTTTTAAATAAAAAATTCATAATTAATATAAAATTTTACAACTTTCTTTAAACTTTCCCAAAATAATTTGAAATCAAGAAAACTTTCACCACCTTTCTAAAGTACTTTAAAATGAAATATCATAAAAATTTTATAGCCTTCTTTTCTTTTTTTCTTTAAAAAAAAAAAAAAATCAATTAAAAACCTTTTCAACCTTCCCATAACACTTTGAATTCAAAACGATTCAACATAGAAAATTCAGACTCAATAAGACTTTATAAACAAGTGTTGCATAACAGCGTAGTCCCTGCTGGGGTAAGTTTGAAAATAGAAAATACTACTGCCTTCAAAGTGAGATTTGTATGCCCCCAGATGGGGTGCTAGTGCGAGCCAACTGGCGCGAGGAGGAAGAATGAATCGGCCAATGAGGCAAGGATCCATGTGATGAGCTCGTGCCATTGCCCACCACCCTGACCCTGCATTAATTCGACATTACGTCATTGCAGTGGCTTTAACTCTGTTGCATCCGTCTCTTTTACGAATTATTCCATGGCCCTGTTGTTTGTGTTAGCCTCTCACCTTCGCTCACGGACCGACTTGATATTCCCTTCGCTGCCCCGGCCTAGTTCAAACTGGACCTTCATGGTGATTATAGCCCCTGCACATCTCCAGGCTTTCTACCTCCGCCTGGTGCACTTGGTTTTCTTTTGCATTCATTCAACGAAACTCATGCCACGTCAAAGGGGACGGCCGTGAAGAGGATCTCCATGGAATCCTCACTGGCCCCAGCCCTCTGTCTCGCCCCTTGGGTCGCCTTCCACAATCTCCTCACCGCCCCTCCAGCCCGAGCCAGCACCTCTCACCTCCTCCACCCCGCCTATCTCCCAATTTGATTGCTTAGCCATCATGGATAGCTCGTCGGGTTCCTCCTTGCAACACCTTCCCATCCCTCCAATTTCCAGAAGTGTCGAGCCTTCCCATGCACCAGTAGTTGGCTCCTCAAGGACGCCCATGGGGGCGCCACCTCCATTTCGAAGGCCCCAAAAAAACGAGAACCCGTCTTCTAACTCTTTCTTTGACACGCAGTTGAAAGAAAGTTTTACTATTCTCTTTGGTCTGGTCTTCGAACTCCATCAGGGGGTGGAGGACCTCCAATTCTGTCTACAGACCACGGATGGAAAGGTCACAACCCTCCTTCAAATCCTTTCCTCCCTCCAAGATGCTTTTCCCCCTGACCCAGTAGGTGCATCTTGAGCAGCGGAACCCCATGCAGATACCAATGAAGGAAACGCCCAGACGTAGCGCCCCGCAGAGATTGATGCGGAGCAGGCCGAGCATGAGGACATGGGCGTGGAGAAGGCCACAATACAACATTAGCTACAGGACACCTCGCCAGTCACTGATAGAGATGAGATAAATGTGGACGCTGGCATGCAGTTGGAAAGTAAAGGGACACTCGTCGAAGAGGAACCTTGGTACGAGGCCATTCTTGCCACCTGGCCAGGTTATTTGCCAAGTGTTTAAGCCCACAGGGGTTCTTTACGTTTTAATAGTTTTTTAGCTGTTGTCCAGTCAGCTTAATGCTGATATATAAGACTGTTAAATTACATATGCTTTATTCACCCGACTGGCTGGACTGGTTTCCCCTCTATTGGGGCAGTTCAGTAACTACAGTATGGTTACTATCTGTTTTTTGTACCTCTAACTTGGCTTTTTGAAGGCCTTTATATATAAAACTTCTTACTTACAAAAAAAAGAAGAAGTGAGATTTGTATGATATATTTATTCCAAGTTGCAGGAGTTTTGCAACTATAATAATACTCCTGTATGATAATTTCTGCAAGGATATCTTTATTTCAAGTTGCAGCACTACCCAGATCATGTCAAGACCTATAATTTTGTTTCACTTTAGATCTTAGTTTCTTAGAAAATTGGACAAAATAACCCTACGGTCCAATTACAATTAATCAATTTAGGTTTTCTAGACTTTGGATCATTCGCTTCTTAAATGTCCACTTTACATAGAATTCTACTCTGGTAATTTAGCAGCAATAATAAAGTGGAACCAACAGGAGAAACAACATATATGTTAGCTCTCATTGCTAATGTAAGGACTAAATATGTTTGTTCACACTCCATCTTCATGATATATCATTCATGAATCTTAATGTATTTTTCGTTGATTGGTATCAAAATATAAGATATGTTTTAGAAAAATAAATAAAAACTATATTACTGCAAAATACAATATTTATATAGAATAAGCTCAATATTTTTACACACTATGCAATATAGATATATTGCATCTATGCAATTTTATTGTGATATTTGCAAACAAACGAAGATCTAATGTTGTGCAAAGATACGTGACACAGAAAATGAGATACCTGACATAGAACTATTGACCTGCAAAGGAGAATACCTCACATAGAAATTCAAAATTTTAGCAACAAATATATTATCTTACAAATGCTCAAAAATGTAGAAATGTATACAACCTCTAAAATATAGAGCCTTCAGCAAAAAAAACAAGAAATTTCAAGATTGAAGAAAGACATTATCGTATACCAAGTTAGTAATGGAAGCATTAGCCTTAGATAGAGGAGCTACCAGAGGAGTCTGAGATGAAGAAAATAACACAAAATAAATAAATGATGTGCGTGATGAAAGTTGTTTAAAGTCCCCTTTACGAATGAAATTTTGCAAACTACAGTGCCAGGCTCTTTATGTATCAATTACCAGTAAACCTAAGGATGCTCACCACTTTTTGTTAGAAAGTCCATGGTTGTATGACAGATGCATGGTACATTATCTAAAGTCACCTACCACGTTATTAACGATGTGAGGAGATTCCAATCACTACTGAAGAAATATGAATAACCAAAAGAAGTCTATGGAGGCATGTTATACCTAAATGATTAGATCATGAACACACAATCCATCAGGTATAGGATTTCTCAAGGGTTTTGATGCTTGTACATATGCAAAATGAATATATACAATATGTATATCACCCTTCTTTGCAAAACCAAAGAACTGATTCATGAATGAATGAAACATACATCTGACATTACCATTGTAATTGAAAGTGCTTCGACATCCACTGCCTCTTCCTCTTGTTGATCAGGCAGTGCCTATGATACAAAACTAAATGAGGTATGTGGTAATTTTGTCTTTCATTGAGTTATGTGACTGATGGAAGAAACAAGGCATGCATTAAAATAATTTGGTAGTCGATGCCCAACTGGGCAGGCGTCATCATTGATCATACAATTACAGATTCATCACTGGTTCATCAATGGTTCGCTAGGTGTTCAAATAGTGCACCTGCATTTTTTTTCCTCCTTTAATTGTCAATAAGACCGGTAAATTTCATTCATATTTACTCTGTGCAAGTAGTAAATTGAAATTTTTGGATTCTCTAATTTTCATTCCTATTCATTGTTTGGAAGTAGGAAATTTATTTTTGATTCCTATTTACTAGATTCCTATTTAATATTTGGTATTAGGAATTCGATTTGGTGAAATATCAAAAGAAAACAACAATACTACATAGACAACTTCAACGCAAAGGAGGAAATCAAAGTGCAAAATTACTTGAAGCTTAACATCCCATGGCATGAAAAGCAGGCAATAGTACAACTAAGAACCATCTTCCACAATTTGAGATGTGAAACAGGAAGATGGGAACAACTCAAGGATCCATGAGATGAAAGGTTATGCTAGATATGTGGAAATAAGGAGAACCAAGCAGCATTTTTAAAAAGATGTTTTATACAATAGTCACAAATTAGGGATAGATCAAACTTGCATATTGCAATGGTTGGTTGAGGAAATGATGTGGACAAGGAGGCTGTTGAAAGAAGATTCAATGGGGTAGCCATCCATGAACAAATAATATTGGATCAAAATGATTAGACTAGGACCATGATTCGGTTCCCCCCCATTACAACCCTATCTTTGTTTATTGCAATGTTTTTCTTTAATACTTTTGAAAATGTTGCACATAATCATGGATGATTTTAAGAATGGAAATTTATTTTAAAATGTAGAAACATGGGCTAATATTACTAGTCCTTATATGCAAAATGTAAAATGTTTGGCGATAGTTTTGTAAAAATATTTAAATTTATAAGGATTTTTTATAGTTTCTATAAAATTTTGGTGATTTGTAAAGTAAAAAAAAATATTCTATGGACTTTGGGTGAATCATTTTTAGAAAAAATGGAAATTGGCGAATCGTTTTTTGGGAAAAACCATGGAAAGTTATCCCATTTGCGAAATTTATCCCCTAAAATGATCTATGTGTGACATAATGTAATTGTTTTGTCTCATATGGCCACATAGTCTCGTGGACAGTTATAATAAAAGCTATCTCTCGATCTATCTGTTTCTGAAGAAAGAATGCTTGCCTGGTTTTTTCCTATTTCTCTAAATAAACATCAGATCAACCAATGGTACAGTCATTGAGAATAGTTGGCAACAGGAAATCTAAAAAGTACTTACTTGTTCGTTGTGGGTGTTACAAGGGAAAAACTCTCTATGGTGAAGGGTAAACCACAAAAGATAGGTATGATTGCATAAATCAACTCAATTCCAACATATGCTATATAGAATAATGTGCAATATAAGAAAGAGGCCTACCTCGATCCAACGTTTGATGTTGTTCCACCGTTGAGCACTCTGACCCAAAGCTTTATACCTGCAAGAAGTTCTCAACAAACAAGAGAAGCAAGTATATAGTGATGATATAAAAGGGGTTAGCACACAAGATAGCATAATCCATTAATAAACATTGCAAACATGCCCATGGATAATAATCATATATTTACAAGATAGCAATAGGACGGGAAAGGAGTATTTTGTAAATATATGATTATTATCCATGGGAAAGGAGTATCGCATATTTGTAAATAATCAGCAAAAGTGTCAACATTACAGACTTCTATGTCGACACGGTTCAAAACCAAGAAACCAAGTTCCTTCCAACTAGGCCTCGACCACTTCAATCCTCCACCAAAGGCAAGATCACAAGAAAGAGTCAATGAGGTTCTCTCAACAATAGGAAAAGATCTTGGGGGTTGAACATTGTGTTCAAACTTGAGGGACAAAGGGATGTAGACTCAATATGAAGTAATTTCTCTAGAGTAACTTTTCTCTTGAAGTTGAATTCTTTCTCCTCTTTTTCCACGGTGCGAAATTGTTCTCTTATAGCCTTCAGAATGAAACTGAAGGGATGAATCAGAACGTTTCCAGTATATGGAAGGCCAAGGATCAAAGATCTTCTGTCGTGACATGGAAACCCGACCTCATTTTGTATTTTCTGTCACAAATATCGATATATGCGAGCTGTAATGGAGAAACAAGCATATATGCATCTTGTATAGTAGTTCGAGAGAGTATATGTGAAAAAATGTATATTTATAGCTCTGGATTCATCAAAAAGGGATGATAAGTCTGCATAGGGAAATGGAAAAAGTTCCTCTATGAAAGATAGCAATGGTGAGGAAAATATTTCTATAACAAATGCCCCCTAATGTGTGAGATCAGAAGAGTATCTGTGATGACCGAAATACATTATAAATAACCCAAAAGTGGAGTGGTAGAGAACTAGCTGGACGAATTCAATTGCTCATTACATTATGTACTAACTTTACATACATGGCTTCCAAAAATACAATGCAGATCCATGTGGAAAATATACCAAACAAGTGTTTGTGGCCATGAATAGGCAAATACAAATGCGGTCATATGCCGAGAGTTGTCATAGTCATGAACAAGGCCCAGTGAAACCAGTCTCAAAAATCAATCTCAAGATATCTGTATACCATGGAGTACAATCTGATCTCCCATGATCATTGAAGTCAAATAGGTATTGGTCCAATGAAATGGAAACAACAGCTCAAGAAAGTTGCGGCCACATAGTGATGTCTTCAAGTCTTGTACGCTATCCTCCAATGGTGCAAGTCTACATCATGTGAATAAATGAGTTGATGTTGAGCATGATGAGACATCGTTTGATTACCGATCATTGAAGTATACCATCGACAAACACAAGACAAAATATTGATAATGAAAGTAGGTATCAAGGCACTAAGTACATATCTACAAATGTGAATAAAGGATTTGATGTCAAACAATTGAGAGATCCATTGATCGGGAGACATTGATGTATTCCCATCTGCCAATGGTGAGAGAGCCTACCACTAATGATTGCAAGCCTCAAGGTACTCATAAAACTCTAGGTCTCGTATCCAGAATAAATGAGTTGAAGTCGATGGAAAGAGACCCACTGAAAGGAGAGCATTGAGGCATCTCTCATCAGTCAACACAAGGAACAAAGAAGGAACTTCATGATTTGGTGGATATCAGATGAAGAACATGTTCACGAACCAACGACCCTGTGTATCTTTTGCGTGTGCCAAATGAAAGAGATACATGAAAAAGACCCTCTGAAAAGAAGCTAATGATGAAAATTGTTGACAAAGGCGAGGAAACCACCAATAAGGCTAATGGCATCCAAGACACTGCATGAATCCCAAAGTGTGAATAGATGTATTTTCGTCGAACACAAGGGAAACCACCCAGTCAACGACCAATGATGAAATGTCGATTGCTAGGTTCAAGGTGACCTACTAATGATGATAGTAGGGCCAAGGTGCATGATAAGACCATAGTATCATGTGATTCTAAGACAAACTGAGGGTATGGCCGACATGAAAAGTCAAGATTTATGAGGAGTGGTTGACACAGGTTGATATACTTCCTTTGAACAAGAGCATGAGACATATGTGGACTCTAGAAGCATAGAATCAATGATGTGACAATTAGATGCAGGAGGCATCCATAATGTTCTCTATAGGGACTGGAAGAGTAACTAGTTGGTAGAGAAAATTCTATAGAGAGATCAGCTTCCTAAGGCCATGTTAAACCCAAAATTATGATGACGCAAGGAATCAATAACTTTGTGCTATGTTCAAAGGTGACATGACTGCTTCCAATTACAATATAGTACTCCCTTCCCACTCTTTTTTTTTTTGTTTTTTCATAACAAATGAATGCTATGATAGAGAGGAGGGAACGAGTGTCACAAGTAAGAAAAACTAGCTCCAGTAGTGGAACGTACCTATGCTCAATGCAAGGAAATGCATGCAGGAGATGGACACTCAGGGTTATGTTCCCTCCAGGGTATAGGGTGTCAAATTGCGAAGGATAAAAACAAGGCTCTGCTTGGTTGAGGATGCAAACTTCTTAGGCAACGGTTTATAATGCAAAGTGAGAACCGGCTAAAAGATCAATACTGCAAGCAAGGGAATGAGTTGCAATCACAACTTAACACCAAAAAATGTCCTTTTTTATATATTTTAGTCTACTTGGTGTGGAAAAGGGGTAAACTTGTTCCAAATAGATGTCTTTTCAAATCCAATTTACGAGCGTGAAAAAGACAAGTTCACTCGGCAATCTTTTCAATTTTTGATAGGGAGTCGGAAAAGAGATTAACTAAGACTCGTGACCTTTCAAATCCAATTTTAGCGAGTGTGAAAGGGAAAAATCACTTGGGGATCCTTTCAGTTTTTAGACGAGTCGTAAAAGATCTTAACTAAGACTCATTTTTGGGAGTCTGTGAGTAGTAAGGCCTCGTGTGGATGAATGAGAAATGAGGCTCATCATAAAGTCATGTATCGAATTATAATGGACTCTCGGTCCTAAGAAAAAACTTGACATAGGCACCAAATGCAAAGAGGTTCTAACTAGGGTACCCATGTTTGGTAAGTCTCTACCATTTATTAACGACGTTACTATTAGCAGATGGAGGGTTACGCGTCATAATAAATGGGTTCATACCTAAGGTGTAAAAAGTGGTAGTCGAAGGATAATTCAAAAATGTACGATGGAGTAAATACCTATCCTATATTTTAGGTTATGAATATACCTGCTTGAGGAGATGAACGACCAACCATGGCATTGAAATTTGCAAGAAAATTGAGTCGAAACTACAAAAATAATCTTTAAACCATTCTTGAATTAGTCCATTAGATGAAACAATAGTATAAAACTATATCAAGTGGGTAAAAATAGCTTATAACTAGTAATAAAATCAAAATTTATTGTATCATTTTCATTGTTACCCAAATAGTGCAATTTGGACTAAAATGCCTCTAGAATTCAAACGACGATCATGACAGCAATAGGCAATGGAATTATGCACCTTCTGGACCAGGTAACTCTTCATCCCATCCTCTTCAAATTCAGTGGTTTACATTTTTGAGTTAGGTTCTATTTTGTTAGTTTTTAAGGGTGCAAATTGGGTTCTTTGGTATACACGGGTTTCTTTGAATATGTCGTGTATACGACAAGATATACGCCCTTGTGTGAACTACAGGGAGCGTATATGTTGTGGGTGGGAAATCCCTCCTACGGACTAGCACTAAGGGTTTTATCATGCTTGCAGAAATGACCTAAAGATTCTTACTTTTTACCACCATCCCATGCCTAAACCCCCATTACTCATATGTAAATACAAGGCTCAAGAGATTAAGTTGACGTACCTTATTTTTCGTTTTTGATGTCGATCCATTTTTGCGCTTGGTCATTCTTTGACTGCAACTCTCCTCCCAATGTTGAACTTCATTCACTAAAGACAAACAAAGAACTCCACATGCATTTGATCTATCAACTAACGGGTTAGAGATTTAATCAACCATACAATCAATATTCCAATAATGACAATCTCATATGGTGGGATGGGAAAATCAATTATTTTATTAACTTCACAATGATACCTTACTATGATAAAGTTGGCTACTGCTCCTCAATCCTGGCCCTGGGCTCTTATTCCACTATCTTCCAACT
>JZKD02S0238629.1:0-14690 GCA_000966675.3 Picea glauca | reverse complement strand
TATTTAACTCCATATATGTTTTTCTTGGGGTCATATCATATACATTTAACCCCATATATTCTCCCTTGTGTTCATAACATGTTAGGTATATGGTATTTGTTAAGCATACTTGGATTCACATGTCCATGCAAAAAGGACAACATGGTCTCAATAGGATACACAATCAAGAGATTAATTCCTCTAGACTTTTGCTAAAACAATACAAATTTGAGAATTGACTCGACAAATAACATGAACACTTTTGCAATAGTCCTTATGGTTCAATTTCCAAATATGACCTTTCACACATAGTTATAAGTCTGCAATCTTTCTCCCTTACATAGGTCTAGGTCTATCATAATTTGTTCTCACACAATTCACACAATTCTAAGTTCCATCCAATTGGATAATGGGATATGAGTTTAAATAATCATGTATCCTACTTCTCTCTTCTCAAAAGAAAACATTAACTTCATCCATCACAAATCTTTCAAATCACATTACAAACTCTAGCAAAATAGAAATCCATAACTCCCACATGAGAAACTATTACTTCCAAACAAATCCTTGTATATTAAAAATACTCAATACAAATAACTTCCTCAAATGCTTGCTTCAAATGAAAACATAAGTGTCCAACAAATGAACTATATGTATGAATAACATATAAATAAGAATGGATGTAGTATGCATGTAAATTTTTGTGGAACAATATATAACCCTTTGTTGCTTGAAACATGTATTATTAGACCTTGGATAGTAATTAAGGCAAGTCAACATTCAACAAAAAGTTGTGAATGGATGGATAAATGAATTTGTATTTGAAATAAACATTTATAAATCTCGATTAATTATTGAGGTAACTCAACAAAAAAATGGTTATGTGGATACTATAAGGTCAACCCTCAAAATTGAAGGGACATTATTTTCCTCTTCTTTTGGTAGTTTGAATACAACATATAGGTAAGGAAAGGTGTATTTGTAATCATTGAAGTGTGAAAGTAATCAACCTCTTAGCTTAGACACATTATTTATTTATCGTCTTTTAGCAATTTAATTACAATAAGGATAAAGGTAGATATATTGTTCACTAGGTCTTTTAACCTTTTTTTTAATCTATGAAAGTGTAAAAGTAATCAAATTTGTCTTCAACCTTAAGTTTATTAAGTTTGAATACAATATATAGGTAAGGATAGGTGTATTTGTACTGGTTGAAGTGTGAAAGTAATCAACCTCTTAGCTTAGACACATTATTTCTTTATCTTCTTTTAGCAATTTAATTACAATATGGATAAAGGTAGATATATTGTTGACTAAGTCTTTTAACCTTTTTGTTAATCTATGAAAGTGTAAAAGTAATCAAATTTGTCTTCACTTTTCAACAATAAAACATAGAGCATTTCCCGTGGTAAATACAATAAATAGAAAATAATATTGTTAATAGGTTGTACATCTACAAAAATATAATATTGATCTTGATTCTCCTTAATTTAGATGATGAATTGTTAAACTATATAATTTTTAGAGTGTTATATGAAACCTGTCCACTCTACACCAAAAATCCATATAATGATGAATTGTTAAACTATCAAATTTTTAGTGTAATTTGGATGATGAATTGTTAAACTATCAAATTTTTAGAGTACCATATAAAACATGTCCACTTTGTTAGCAATGAAATCCATCCCAGATTGTGGGAGGATGAGCTCAGTACCCATTAGAGTTTTTGGTGGATGTTTGATTTATGTGAGTGGAGGTCAAAGGGGGAAAACTTAATACATGAATGATATCAACACAGAACTGGACAAGTAATGCACCGGGAAGTGAGGGCCACAACTAACTTCAGTCAGTGAATTGAGTTTAAGTGTGAGCAGAGGGAAGACTTAGTGAGAAAGGTGGACAACACTGCTATGGGTAGGAGGCCTTCAAGCAGCTTGGAGAAGAAAAACTCAGACTCAAGATCACTCTTAAGCTCAAGCTTCAGACACTGAAATTTGTCTAAACAACACAGTCACAACAGCACAATGATCAAACCTACATCACCATGTAGCTACAACAACTCAACTGGATCCTCCATGCCTGAGCCATTTAGTGTAAGAAGGGAAAAGAACACAAAGAAGCTGACTAAAACTGGTCATGATACCACTGTAATCAAACCTACATTACAGCAGCATAAAAACCCTCGACTGGATCCTCCATGCCCTAGTGTTTTAGCATAGTTTTTACAAAGAGATGAAAAGGAGTTGACTTCTATTAATCTGAAAGTCTCAAATCCGATACATAACCAGAGAACAATTCTGGCATCAAAACATTACAAAATAGGGAGCTTTGCTCAACCAGTTGACGACCTTAACAAAATATCAAAACTAACTATTTATACTCAGAACAATTCACCACTACCAGGAGCACGATCGGGCCCCTGCATTCAAGTCTTTCCATCTGCGTCTTCTCTGTCAGACTGTGTGGGCATTCTTTTGTCAGGCACGAGCTCAGATCAACATGGGTTTTGCAGGAAAATCTGCTTGCAAGAGTACCACAGGCTGACGGTTCAGCTCCCACGACCAAACCTTCCATACCTTCCATTTATGGAGTGAGCCAAGGTTTCAACCACCACTCCCTTTTTCATTAACTACCTTCATCGGGATCAGTATGAGGCTTAACGCTCAGAGATCTACCATGCGCTGCTAGCAGCCCTTCGAGTCAACTCAGCACTTTGAAACCATGATGGTCTCATTCTTTAAATCACATGGCCATCCTCGACTTTTGGTGCAGGTTTCTTGAAATACACACCCTTTCCTTCGTGCTCCCAAAGCTCCTAGTGCAAGCTTCTCCTTCACCGCATTTTTTCTGCATGCGACCTTGGGCCATGACCCGACGCTCATCTCTAAAGGAGCTTCAGGACTTCGCTTTTCGGAAGCCTTCACATCACTTGTCTCCAAATTTCCCGATAACTGGATCGGCAAAATCGCTTATCAGACCAATGGTCAGATCTGCTTCACAATCGACGATGGCGATTGCTTCTTCAGAACTTTGAAACGGCCATCCTTATGAAATTGGCGTTGGCCTCCTTTCCTAAGCCCTCCTTTCACATAACCTCGAGCTATGACCATGGGCTTATCTCCAAAGGAGCTTCGGGATTTCGCCCTTCGGATAATTTTACAACACTAGACCACAAACTTCCCGATGCCTACTTTGACAAAATCACCCAACTCAGATTGACGGCTGGATCTGCTTTGCATCCAACAACTGTGATTTATTCCCTAGAACCCCGATCTACCAGCTCCACGTGACGAGCGCTCACCTTTCTTTCTGGAGCTGCTTCCATGTGACCTCGAGTTGCGACCATAAGACCAATTCCTAGGCACTTCGCAAATTGGCGCCATGCTCCATGCTAGAATCTATGATTCATGAAACTGTGAATCCGTTGCTCCGGCGTCATATGCCCCTTTGGTTTGGATGGCCCAGATTCATTTTCTTTTGACTCCTTCCAAAACTCATGAAAGTCGCTTCTGTGAACCATCAGATCAACTTCCACCTATCCCCCTAAGATCCATGGTCCAGATCTAATCTTCATCGTATCGAGATTTCGTGTCTCGAGAAGTTGAAAGACTACTCACCTCCCTTCTCCCGAAACCCGAACTAGCGAGTTCCGCTTTCCAGATCAACGGTCCACAATCCCGCGATCCAACGGTCCTGATCGTCTTCCACTCGCCAGATCAATGGTCCACAATCCCGTGATCCAATGGCTCTGATCAACTCTTCGTGAATCGGGACTCCGCGGCTCGCGAAGTTTAACAATTTCTTTATGTTTGTGCTTCAAGCCTGAAATGGACGGTTAGGAAAGTTGCGCTTTGTGTTCATGGTTGCGGCCTACATGATCGAGGATTCGGACGACTAACTGTGGGCTGAGAAAACAGGGAGACCAGGACATTTTAAACATAGAGGGAGGCAAACGAAAATGATTTTACAAGCTGAAGGGGGGGAATTTAAAACTTGGTCTGCAAAAAAAGGAGAAAGGCAGAGAAAATTTACAAACTTAAATAGAAACCACAAATCCATAAGACTTTAACAAGTTCATGTGATAACACACTCTACACCAAAAATCCATATAACAAAGAATTATTAATTTTTTAAAGTACCATATGAAGACTGTCCAATCTACACCAAAATTCCATATGAAGCATGTCCACTAGTTACTAATTCAAAAGTCCATATGAAGCATGCCCACTCTAATGTTACTAATTCAAGTTGAATAGATGAAAAATTATTCAACTATGAGAATTAGGCTTCTATTCTAATAACCCATGTAAAAAGTGTTCATAAATATTATTTTTTTATTTATAATAATATTGCGAATAAGAATTGTTTTTTTATATTTAAATAATTTTACTTTTAAAAATGTATTTTTAAATGAATAAAAAAAATTAAAAACAAGTCGTGTTATTTTAAATATATTTTCATTTTGCTTTAATGAAACTTAAATATGTATATTAACTATCATAATTTAAACAATAAATGAATTCTAAATTTAATATAAACAGATAGTAAAATTATGTGTTAAAATGTTTTAGGTGTATTCAAATTTTGAAATTAGCTATTAAAAAAGTTTGAATTTGAATTGTAATTTTGTTAAAATTTAAAATATATAAATTTATATATTTTAAATATTAACAAAATTATATGTTGGTTTGTTCAAACGTTAGTTTGATGTTGACTCTGTAGTGATATAACTACATCATTGTGGGGGGGAAGGCAGACTACCCATTGGTAGCCACACTATCTCAAATTTCACAGTATTGTTACTAGAATAGGGTGGGTCAGGCCATATGTTGTCAAAGTTCCATCTGTAAACTTCATTTCATTAATACAATATCACAACCTGGTACACACTGGAGTTTGAGTCGGTCATGGAGTAATTTATGCTTGTACTTTGAGCTAGAGTTGGTCATGGGAGTAGTTTATGCTTGAACTATGAGCTTGGAGTTGGTCGTGGAAGTAATTTATTCTCGAACTCTAACTTCTAGGGCCGCCCCTTGCTATCACCCACTAGGGAACTGCCTAGAACATGACCATAAAAAATAGAATCAAATTGCATTTTGGTGAATCGCACCTTTCAACACTTTTGAAACGGTATAGGATTTCACCCACTTCTAAACAATCTTCTATAGGCATCCGTGGGAAATGGTAGATTCTTTCTCCAACCTCTTGGAGCTGAGCTTGCAACCCCCACACCATAATTCAAACTCCTTACAGTGAACAAATCGGAAACACTATTGGAGACTATGCCTCTTCAATTTTGAATGTTTGCACCTGGTTGTTGGAGGTTGATGATGATCCTCTTCAATTTTGAATGTCCAAGCCAAGTTGTTGGATATTAATGACGATCAGGACTTGAGTTTGATAGGTGTGAATCCAAGGTGGATAGTAGAAGGTGTCGAAAACAGAGAGCACTGGAAAATGCAAACAGAAAATGAAAATGAAAACAAAAATGTCACAGGAGGGCAAGGGTTGTCAGAACCAGGCATAAATGTTGAGAGAGAAAATGTATAATAGATAGACTACCATGATATAAAATATAATTAGTAAATAGATTTTTAAATATATTAGAAGTTATAATCAGTTAGTTTGTAGAGAGAGGTTATTATGTTCGTAAATGATAATATAATATATAACTAGCAACAACCACATTAATAATATTAATCTGTCAGTATATTAATGTGGTTTTTTTGCATAAACTAGTGGACGCATGCATAAAAATATTAACATAAATAAATATTATACTATAATATTATATTATATTAACTTATACTAATGTTTGTATTAATTTATATTAATATAATATATGTATTAACTTATAATAACAAAGTTTATAAAAAACGAGGGGAGGTAGGTGTCGGGGTACTGTATGGGACCAGAGGACACAGAGTTTTTGAATTCTACTGGAATCTAGGAATCGCCACCAACAACAGGGTAGAAGTGTATGCTATGTACCAGGGCATCTAATTAGTCAAGCACGGGAAAATATCAAGTTTCAATATAATTGCCATTCTCCTCCTCCATCTGACCTAAGAGTCTTCACATATTTACCACTCAATTTTTCAGCTTCAACCTTGAATTCTTTGAACTTTGCAAAGGTTTCAGACTTGTGTCTGAGAAAATAGATCCAAATTTTCCTGCTAAAGTCATCAATAAACGTTAAAAAATAAACGCTGCCACCTATTGACTTTGTTTGCATTGGTCCACATAGGTCAGTGTGAACCAACTCTAAGTGTTGTTTGGCTTGAGTGGAGGACTGTGGAAAACTAGTTCTCTTATGTTTTCCAAGAATGCAAGACTCACATGGGGGATTTTGCTCTTTGAAGACAGGAAGACCTTTGACCATGGAGTGATTTTGTAGAAGGCTTAGACTCTGAAAGGGTAGATGTCCAAATATTGCATGCCAAACCATAGTTTCATTGGGGGTGCATGCACTTTGTGCATATGATTGGATCAGATTTGTAGTTCTAAGGGCCAGGGGAAACATTCTATTCCTAGTCATGTGGATTTCAGAAATCAATTGTCTGTTGGGGGTTTTTCATATACCCTACATGATGCTCCTTCAAAAAGTACCTTATAGCCATGTTCAATTAGTTGTCCTACACTTAACAGATTATGTTTCAGATCTGGAACATGATAGACATTGTATATGTCGTTCTTTACATTTTGTTTAGTAAGAATAGGTGCAGTTTTTTTTCCTTGAAATTTGACTAAGGAATCATTTCCAAGTGTAATATCAGATGAAATAGAAGAATCAATGAATGAAAGTAAATCTTTGTTACCTGTCATGTGATTGTTGCATCCATTGTCCAGCAACCAGAGATCTTTGTATTGTTCTTCAGTCTTGTAGCATGAGAGAAACATACCATCTAAGGTTTCTCTTTCATGTATTGAGACATGTGCTCTGCCTGAGAGCTGATCTGCTTGCTTCTTCCAGCATTTAGATCCATAGTGCCCATACTTTTTGCAGTAATAGCATTGTATGCTTGATTTGTCATCTGATCTTCTCCCTCTTCCTTGGTGACCTCTACCTTTGCCTCTGCTGAAAGAGAATTCAGTCTTGAAGGCATTGGCCATTGACTCATCTTCGATATGTAGTTTGGGCCCATGTGTCAATAGAGAGCCCATTAATTCATCTATTGAAAAATTTGACAAATCCTTGGATTCAAGGATGGCTGTAACAACCATTTCAAATTTCTTTGGTAGACTTCTGAGGAATTTCTCAATGATTCTTTGATCAGGGATGGCTTCACCAGTCAATCTAATCTGGTTTACAATTCCCATGACTTTGGTCATAAACTGATCAACGTTTTCAGACTCTGTTATTTTTAAAGTCTCAAAATGTGTCCTCAAGGTCTGCAACTTGATTTTTTTGACCCTGTCATTTCCTAAGTAGGTTGATTTAAGGATGTCCCGGGCTTGTTTTGAAGTAACAACGCATGTGATTTTTGAGAAAATCGAGTCATCCATTGAGTTTTGAATCCATAATTTTACCTTATTCTCTATGTTCCTCTATGTTGCATGAGAAGTTCTCTGTTGATTGGTCATGGCAGCAACGTCTGTTGGATCTAGTTCCACATAGCCATGATCCATTGGATCCTAGCACTCTTGTGCTTGTAAGAAGTATCTCATTCTAAGAGACCAAAATTCATAGTTCTTTCCAAGAAGAATCGGTCCTTGTGTTGGTCCTAAATTGCTAGAGGTGGCCATCTTGAAACAAAACAAAAAAACAATTGTTGGAGATTTGTGTGCTTACCTGTTTCCTGCGCGTAAAACCAAGTCTGTGAAATCTCGTGTGTTACTTCAGGCCAAAAAACATGGGGTAGACCACTTCTTTAACTTCGATCTGGTTGGATCTGACTATCCAAGCAGGAGATCTACGAAGTCAGAGCTCCGAGCTCTGTTCTTTAGTGACTTTATCCCCTCAAATGGCAGAATTGGGCTTTCTGAGTTTACTCGAGGGCCAAAAAAAAATTGAAGTTCAGCTTCTCATGTGACCGGGGGCTGAAAACCACGCGCTTCGGCCTTCGGGCGTTTCGACGCATGAAGGTCTCAATTCCTCTGAATAGTCGAATGGTCGGATAACCGATTCACTGCAAAGCTCAATGGTCCTCATTGATTTTGAGATCATCGGTCCATAATTACTTCAGAAATTCGTGCCTTCGGGGCTCTGGGCGATATTCCTTTCTTACTTCGCAATCCTCTGAACTCGCGAACCTCCAAACAGGGGGAAGAGATCGACGGTCTCAATTTCTCGTCGAGATCTACGACTTAGAATTACTTCGGGAGTTCGGGCTTCGAGGATATTTCACCGCTCTTAATCACAAAACTCGAGAAGTGTCGGAGTGGCGAATTGACTGGAGAGAGGTAAATCCAACAATCCTTAGGCCTTAGCAAACAAACGACCAAGATCTTCTTCGGAACTCTGGCCTTCAGGAGTTTTCGTCTGCTAATACGCGCAATCCTCTGAAGTGTCGAATCTCTGAAGTGTGAGATCATCCTCCACGTGTCCTCTTGATTTGGATGACTGAGATTTACTTCGGAATCTCGAGCTTCGAGTGTTCTGAGATGCACAACACCACAAACCTCCGAAGTGTTAATTTTCCGGAGTGTCAGATCTGTCGACACGTGTCCTCGGCCTTCAATGGCTTAGATTTACTTTGAGACTTCAGGCAGTTATTGCTCTAGTGTTTCGCTCCACAAAAACCTTCCGGAGTACTAAGTCTCCGAAGTGAGAGATCCGGCGCCGCATGTCCTCGTTGATGGACGATCTAGATGAACTCTGGGCTTCGGGCCTTCGGGAGTTCTCACTTCTCACATTCATCTTTCATTCGAAGTGGTTATCTGCCAGAGTGCAGGATCTCCTGCCACGTGTCCACTTTGATCAATGGTCTGGATCTACTCTGACTCTTCAGAGCTTCGGGCTTTCAGGAGTTCTTTACTCAACTTCTGCTTCTTCTTGCTTCCTCTCAGAGAATGAGATCGTCTGAAACGTGTCCCTTGCTTGAAGATCAACGACCACGAGTGATTGCGGAGACTCAACTCGCTCACTCTTTAATTTCCTTCCTGATCTATGCAAAGCAAAGATGCTTGTCCATAGTGGAATTGATATCCACTGTTGATCTGTTGATCTAGCAAGATCAACGATCTTGAGGAATTGCGAGCTCACAATTTGCTCACACTTTAATTTTCTTCCCGATCTCTGCAATGCGAAGATGCTCGTTCGTAGCGGGATCAATATCCACCGTTGATCTCTTGATCTAGCAAGATCAACGATCTTGAGGGATTGTGGGCTCACAACTTGCTCACACTTTAATTTCCTTCCCAATCTCCACAATATCTTCCCATCGTCGATCTCTCTTCAATAAGATCTGACGGTCATGACTTAAACTTTGCTTGATCTAACGACTTATCTTGCTCTCGCCCAGATCTAATGGTTAAAAAAAAAAATCACCTCTTTTGCACGTTCCTCGTCCTTTCTTAGCTTAATTAAAGGCTCAGATTTGTTCCTGTGGCCGATCTTACGGCTGCTTTAGATTGTTCT
Organism: Picea glauca; assembly: GCA_000966675.3. Taxonomy (NCBI): domain Eukaryota; kingdom Viridiplantae; phylum Streptophyta; class Pinopsida; order Pinales; family Pinaceae; genus Picea; species Picea glauca. The sequence goes on along the minus strand of JZKD02S0238629.1, from coordinate 5,131 downwards.
TTGCTACTTCTGCAAACTTCCTCCTGAAGAAAGAATTTCACGAATTCTTTAAATGCTCACGAATCTTTAATTGTTTCGTCCTTCTGCAACGCTGCTTCCTCATGCTTGATGTCTCCAACGATCTTTTGAGCGTACTGCGTACTTCTCTCCAAGCTTTGTGAAGAATCTTGCATCTCGTGCTCTCATCTGCAAGACAATGTAAGCTATGCGCTCTTCTTCCTAGGATTGGGCTGCTCTCTAGGCACTGTGAAGAGGCTTACGTCCTAAGCTCTGATACCATGATAAAATGAGAAGCAAAAAAGATAATATAGAGAAGACAAAATTGGAAACAAGAATGAGCAGAGCGCAATTCATTAGAGGAAAAGAGTTGAGCTAAATAAGCTTCAACAAATCAAGAAAATCAAGAAATAATCGTACAGCTAACAGTATACAATCACATACTGTTGAGGTTACAGATATAATTAACAGAAACGATAGTTGATACTTACGACATGAATTTGCTCCTCTTTATTGAGCTAAAAATGTTAGCATTACTTCATCGTAAAATTGACAAATGCCCCATGCTCCTCTTTATTCTTTATTGAGTTAAGAATGGTATCATTACCTTTGTTAAAACAAAATAGAGCACTGTTCGAGAATTTGAATGCCTTGAACGTTGTTGCAATGTACATCACTACAACATAGGTACAATTAAAGGTTTCATTTCAGTATTGACTGAAATATAGTTAAGAGGGTCTTGTAATTAATAGGAATTCTACACGCTGGTTTGGCAAGCTCACTTAAAATGTTTTGGTCAACTCAAGAGTTTGAGTTTGACTAGCCTCATTGATTGAGGCTGGTTTGGCAAACTGAGTTAAAATGTTTTGGTCCGAGTTTGACTAGCTTCATTGATTGGAGCAAGTACTTGTCATTTCTTTTACCCCAATGGAAGGGTGAGTTTTCTTCAAGTATATTAAGGAAATGCTTGAACTTTGAAGCACATGTTATATAAGAGCATTTTCAAATTTTCGAGATGTCTCATATTTCAATTGAAACTGAACTGGAAATTAATGACTAGTGTGTATTTATATTTATGATGATATTTCATTATCTAATATAAATCTATCAAATGAAATATGTTGAGGTGAATACATGTCGAAAATAAAAATAAAAATTATCGCTCATTTTTAAGACTGTAAAAATATGTTGAGGTGAATACATGTAGACAACCAAAAAAAATTATCGCTTCCACACTTTAAAAGATATACCTACCACTAAATTCATGAATTAATGAATATGTACCTACTACTGAATTCATCAGTTAATGTTATTCATTTTTAACACTGTAAAAATTGATGTATTTCGAGCACGCTTCTTTATATAGTCTATGTGTTTTCTCAATGAATGACATAGACTTTAAAATATCCTTTTGTGAAAACAAACCACCAGGATTAAGTTATAAATAAAATTATGTCCTCATAAAATTGAATTTATTAAACATAAAAGGAGGATTTTAGAGTTTCCACCTCATAAAATTGAATTTATTAAACATAAAAGGAGGATTTTAGAGTTTCCCCCTCATAAAATTAAGTATACCATTGTCTTCTGGGTTTAACTAATGTGAACCACACGGAAAAAGGATTACCTCCGAAGGGCGAGAGTACCATTATCAGTTTTGTTTCTTATGAATGAAGCAATAACAATAAGACCATGGATTCAATTTTATTGCTTGTGAATGAAGCAGAAACCATAAGATCATGAGTGCAAATAGTAGAGCCTAATTTGAATTGCACAGAGTGGATTTCTACAGAAAGAGGCAGCAAAATGTAAAACCCAGTGCCTCTGTTGTCTGTATAAAGATTCGTTCTTTTCCGAAATCTTTTCACCTCGTTCAGTGAGAGGTGTTTTCCTGCTTGCAGCATGATTCAAAAACAACATTTAGAGCATTGAGTAGAGATGTCAGAAAGATCAAATTGATTCTAATTATCACACAAATTAGAAGGTATATGACAGAGCTATCTCTACAGCGTGCAGTGAGCACTGTCGTCACTGGCATGCAAGATTGTAAAGACGAAGTGTTATGATTGTACTAATTGCTTTTCATATGATGAGACCTTCCTTCAATTGTTGGCGCAGCTGCTCCACTGCTTCCCCATCCCATCCACAACCCTTGGCATTAAGCTGCTTTAATGAGGTCAAATGTTCAACACCCGGAAGCCCTTTTAAACTAAGAAAGTCACAATGAGACACGTTTAGCACTTGAAGTTTTGTGAGCCGCGTCAACCCCGCTATACTCTGCAGGCGCCGACAGGAAGTAGCCTCCAACTTTTCCAAAGATATCAGGGTTTCAAAACCGGACAACTCCTCTAGTTGTGTACAACATCGTATGTTGAGTATCTGAAGTTTTGCAAGACCAGAAAGCCGTCCTATTTTCTTCAATCTAATACAGTTCATTAACTCTAGTTTTATAAGTGTTGTTGGCAATGCACCAACCTTTTCTAGAGAATAACAACACTCGATTTTCAGATGTTTAAGGTTAGGGCAAACAACTCGAGGAAAGGATATCTCCTCTATATATGTTAAGAACAAATTGAAGTATTTGAGCCCAAGCATGTTAGTCGACACTCTTGTACCTCCAGAATCTGTTAATGTTTCTCTTTCCCCTCCAACTTTTTCGAATGGCAGTTCTCTTAAAGGACAATTTATTATTTCTAACTGTTCAAGATTGTTCAGGCCCATGACAGATGGTGGTAAGTACTCAACACCTGAGTCCATAATTTTCAACGTTCTCTACTGAGTCAACAGTCCAATGGAATCGCGCAAACTTCTCAGTCTGGTGCAACCCTCGAGCCTGAGATCCTCCAAGCTCCTTAGGACATCGAGCGAAGTTGGCAATATTTCCAACAATTCGCTTCCAATATGCAGAACTCGTAAAAGTGTTAGGTTGCAAAGCTTATGTGGTAATTCTTTTAAGCTTCTACCGAACACATGCATTTCTCGCAAGAACGGTTGATGTGCGACTTGGGGAGGCAATACTTTAATTTTCTTACAACCAGAGAGATCTAAGTATTCGAGTGTGCTAATATTTCCAAGAATTTCCCTCCAAATGCCCAACCTTTCGCATGATCTCAAAGAGAGATATTTAAGTTGCCCTAAATTTGCAAAGGAAATTGGAAGCATCTCCAAACTGGAGCACCCTGACAAGTCAATATGTTGGAGGTTCCTTAATTTGCCAAAGGAATTTGGCAGGGACTTTATTTGGGAACACTTTAATAGCTCCAAGTGTTTCAAGGACTGAAGATGACAGAATTCATCTGGTAAAGTTTTCAGATCAACCTGGGAATATCCATAATTCCGGTGCAAGATAATTTTTTCAAGGTGCTTCAGCTTCCCTATGGACTTCGGGATCTTTAGAAGGCGAGCATTTATATCCAACTCCCTCAGCTGCAGAGGTGCCTGCAATGTTCACATTTACAAAGTGGGTTTGACGCATTGGATGTCGAATTTTATGAATTTTATTGATTTTCACCTGTGAAAAACAACAAAAATTACCATATACCTGAAAATTAGTTTCTTCCCACAGTGTCTCCAATCTGCTTCCCTGAACTTGTAACACTCTGAGACTCTCCATTGGGATCCAGCGAGGCAGGCAAGAGTAGGGACAGCTATCCCATCTGAGCCATACAAGATGTGGAGACTGCACTCTGTTCAATATGCTTTCCAAACAATCTCCTTCAGCCATAAGTAACTCCATAGAATTTTCCAACGATTGGCGATGCCTTATCCTGGGTATCCATTTTGAAAGACCGTACCACTTAACTCGGTGAGAACCCCGGTGAACCATGTTGATTCCGCGCAGCTAAATTATTGTCAAAAAATAATTAGAAACATCATTGACATCCTGGCAAAGTTAACCAATTCAGAACTTGATAGACACAATTTGACAAGGCAAATTCACTATTTTCAAAGTGGGTCTAAAGCTTCAAAATACATACAGGTAATTGGTTGGAGACAATATGGAGGAGGCTCGCCCGGTCAGTAGGGCGCCAAAGACGAAGGGGAGATCCCGGATGTTCTTTCTCCGCTATATCTCTGCCGAGATCTCTAAGATGATCGTGCATTCTTATACAGTTTTCACTGTCTACCTCTACAAGACAGTTATTCTCTAGATTCAGAAAACCCAGCCGTCCTTCCCAGCAGGATCCATCCCATATTCTTATGGCCGTGTCCTTATCTTCCCCTATGAAGAAACAAGCGATGTCTAAGAATATCTGTTTCTCCTGCGGATTGAGACCATCGTAGCTTATTCTAAGTCTGCTTTGTATATCGGATGGAATTGCTTTGGAGATTTCGCGCAACTTTGCTTTCCAATGGTTCAAATCGAATTTTCCACGCAGATGCGCCCCAAGCACTCTCAGAGATAACGGCAACCCATCGCACGCATCCAAAAACTTTGCAATCAGTTGCTCGAATCCTACAAGAGGTTGAGGCTGGCCGAAGGCATGCGAGCAGAAGAGCTCTTGGGAGTGTTTTCGATTGAGGCCTTCTAGCTTGTAAAGAGATGCCTCGACAATTCCCGAGCTTGCAAGAACATCCTTATTGCGAGATGTTACTAAAATTAAACTACCCGAACGAAGGACATCCTTCATTGGGAACAATAATGCATCCAGCTGCTCAATACGGTCCACATCATCTAAAATCACAAGTGCGTGAGAAGATGAGAGATACCTTCTGAGATACGCTATACCTTCATCAGTGCTGCATAACTGCACATTCAACTGAACCAAGTCTTGGACAAGTATATTCTGCAACGAATTTAAGGAGATCCTAGCTGCGTTTTCTCTCACGTCACATAAAAAGCAAGATCGATCGTAATTTGAGCGGTGACGATTGAAAATTTCTTTTGCCAGAGTCGTTTTGCCTACTCCGCCAAGTCCCACAATTCCCACAACTCTAGTCTCCGCACTTTGGTGCTGCAATAACACTCTGCTTTCAAAGTCTTTTATTTTGTCATCCAAACCACTTGGATACTTGGACACATTAAGGGGTGTTTTTTTAACTGTGCTCAACACCCGTTGCACGACCTGATCCACGAGCTGCCCCTCGTCACTGATTAAGATGGAGAAAAAATTTACTAGCACGAAAACTGGTA
>JZKD02S0238618.1:10127-21351 GCA_000966675.3 Picea glauca | reverse complement strand
AGTCCTACTCTTGGATCTCATCAACACTTATGATAAGTGTTATCCCTTCTGAGATTGATCCTTAAAGGATTTCAATTTCCCACGCACTCCTTGTGTTCGGGGATTTAAAAAACTCAGTTCAAAGGATTACCTAAAAGGAAATTCTTCTCGCCCTCTTGATGTTCCTCTGCTCTAGTTATTTGATGCTTGGTCACTTCTTGACGTTGATCGATGGCTCACAACAATTAGACATCTTGGAGCTTCAAGCTCTAGTTTTCCTAGACTACCGGTCTGAAGGGAACACCTTCCCAACTTGCAGGGATTTAAGCTCTAAGTCAAGGCAAGGGAACTTGTGGGTTTACCATGACGGTAACTATCCCAAGAGGCTTGTTCCAACTCTGGAACAATGATGTAGCTCCCTGGGAGAGTGATTTTGAGTGACTAAACATGGACGTATGGGAAAATCAAGAAGACATATAGGTTCTCAAGGGAATGAACGCATATTCATAACTTAATCATTTAACACAGAGAAAGAACCCTTTATAGACATATAAATACTCACATACATCCATTACTTACAAGTCAAATCATAAGGAAAGAAAAACACTTATCAGAACCATATAGTGTGATGCAACTGCTGAAAGGGGTGCTCATTTCCACCCAACCGTAGGCTCAGTCACTCCCAATGGATTTATCACTGGCCACCCCTGAGATTAATTCATGCTACTTCAAGATCCTATCTCTTACTTCTATATCAATGGAAGGTAGGGACGAAGGTTACTCTCCTTCTCCCAATACAGAAATAGATAAGGACGAAGGTTACTCTCCTTCTCCTGGTTCAATCTCTATTTTCTGTGATCAGAACTCACTTTTTGCTATTTCAGTCCTTCCTCGGACCCGAGAGTTTCCTCTCTCGTCTCTACATTTTGTCCGCAAGTCTCCCTCTGTCCACCATGCTTCCTTTCTTGCCTCCCTCAACAAGATTGAGTGTGGGTCGAATCTGCCAGTCCATGGTCAGGTCTGGAAGCCTTACCGATGGGAAGTCTTCCCCATCCCTCATTAACTCTTGATGGGGCCTTCCCACCTACCAGCCTGATGGGAATTCATTCCTGGTCATACGGTTGTTATGATCTAAGCGAAATAATTCCAGCATGGTATTGGTTCGGTGGAGGTTAACGCAACCATTCCTGGTCCCCTCCACCACCTTTCACAACATTTCATGGTCTCTCTCTTAGCACATCCCCTCTTTCAACAATCATGCAACACGTCACCATTTTCTATTAAAACAATCAGAATTTACATTCATCGACCTTCTACACAAGGTCCATCAAATCAAACATTTACACTTTTAAGTTTTCCATAGTTCCTCGACCCATATAGTTGTATTTACAGACTGGGGGAAACAGGGTGTTACACTGTCCTTCTTTCCTTTCAGTTGTTTTCCAAACCTTTATGTATATGACATCTTTCTTTTTCTCTGTAGAATTTTCTTCATCTCATTTTATTGCCAATATTGTGATGTTTGGGACCTGGTATTTGTTCACATGTTCTTCGAGTTTTCTTATCCATACTTTCTTACATCTGATATCAGTGTTCTCTTTCATGCAAGTATCGATCATGCTTCTACAATCACTAACTATGTGTCCATAGTTATGAAATTTGTAACATTCAATGTTATGTGGGGAAACATAGGCATTTCTTGCTTAAACATATCTTTTATACTCCCTGCAATCTGCAACCTCTTATCCAAAGTTAGTACAATAAAAACAATGACCATAAAACAAATTTGCATACCTAGGAGTGAATGATCTTATTTGTGGCGTAGTCCTTCTGAATTTTTTCCTTGACTGATCATGATCATGATTGAAGCTTCTTTGTGGCTTGAATCATGGATGCTATTCTTGAAGATGTATCTTCAATAGTTTTCTTATATTCTAGTTTACCATGATTCCTTCCTTTGAGTACTTTGCATAACTCTTTATATTTTCTTCATTCTTTTTTTCTAGAAACCTAGAGTGCTTCTCTTCATTCTCTATAACTAATGTGGATGTTTATGTATCTTCAACGTTCTTCTTGAGCTTGATGATTTTACTTCTCAATGTGACAACTTCTTCTTCAATCTTCTCAACCTCTTCTTCTTTCTTCATTATCCGAGACTTCATGATTTCTTCTGTTCTTTTCGCTTCTTCAAGCTGAATTTTTAATGTGATTATTTCTTTTTCAAGTCCTTTCTCTTCTTGACCAAACTCTGCCTCAAGCTTGTTTAGATCGTAAGTTCTTTCCTTAAGATGATCTGGAAATATCTTCTCTCTCATTTCTGCTTCTTCCTTCTGTGCTTTTGTGTTGTCTTCCAAATACTTCTTTTGATATTCAATATTTTCTTCAATCTTTCTGGCTTCTTCTAGACGAGTTCTTAAGTTATCGATGTCCTATTGGGATTCTTAAAAAATGTGAACACTTTCCTTTTGTTTTATCAATTCTTTCTTGAGTGACTTGTTTTCTTCTCTTAATTCATCTAGAGCACTAATCAATTCAGCTTCATAATTGTCTTTGTTTTCAATTAGTTTTTCTGTCTCATTTCCTTCATGGCATTCTATTTCAGGATGTCCGTGTTTTTCACAATTAAAGAAAAACAACATACCTCTGGTGATTATGCACTCTTCATATTCTGAATCTGTTTGACATGGTGAACATAATTCTTCTTGATTTGTATCTGCATCTTCTTTGGAATTTTATGAATCTGTGATGCATGAAGAATATATTTCATGTAACTTATCCCAAAGTTCTTTGGATGATAAACATTTACCAACCTTTTCTCTTATCGGATTAGTTAATCCTTCCCAGATGAAATCCATTGATATTTTGTTATTCTTCTTCAATTCCTTCTTGGTTGTAGTCTTTTCCCTTTTTGAACTATCATATCATGTAACAATTGATAGCCAAATATAATGTCCATGTTCTTATAAAAATACTTTCATCCTTCTACTCTGCATCTCATACTTAAAACCATTATGAACATTAAACATTGGTACTCCATTCTCAGAATAATCCATGATCTCCTTCCAGTGGTTAAATTGTTTCCTGAAGGAACTCGCTCTGATACCAATTGTTGGATTACTAAGAGGGGGGTTGAATCAGTAATAGAGCAATTTAATCCTTTTTCACCATAAAATGCAAATGTTATATCAATGTAGCATTATCATCCAATAGTTGCAGAGTAAATAAACAATGAACAAATGAGAAATCACATGCATACACAGTACACCAATGTTTTACGTGGAAACCCAAAGCGGGAGAAAACCATAGAATGTTTTTTCTTATATGTCTTTAAGAATAACATTCATTGGAAGCACAAACTTCCTTTGTTTTCCAGCTACAATTGGAAGGAGGATCCAACCCTCTATTTTCTCAGGCTACAACCTGAGGGAAGATCCAAATTCTCAATTCTTCGACAAAAACCAGAGGGAGGCTACAACCCCCTATGTTCTTCGGCTACAACCGGAAGGTGGCTACAACCACTTGTCCTTGCCCCATCCAAATGCCCTAACATATAAGTAGAATGATGGAACCATTGCCGCACTATCACTGTGAGATATATTTTTGTAAACCTGTACCAATCAACCTACACCAAACAACATGTACCCCATAACCTAAACTATGCATCAACCATGCATCAACCTATAATCATACTGTAACATAAACAAGTGCATCGACCATGCACCAACCTAAACCAAACAAAATGTAATTAAATTGTACCATAAACAAGTGCATCAACCATGCACCAACCTGTAACTCAACCATTACCATGAACAAGTGCATCAACCATGCACCAAACCTGTACAAATAACCTATCAAAAAAACTTGTCCAAACAACCTATCACAACAGCCTGTCTCATCAATCTTATCAACCAAATCAGATCTACTAACCAAGATCAATCACCAAGGCAACTCTCAACCATATGCATAAGATCACCAATATGTGAATCAACCAATCATATCACAACAACTCATAATCATCCACAATATCAATATGTGTTTCTAATAATATACCAAGACAAGTATGCTACATCATCTATAAACCATGTGTCAATAATACTAATAACAAGTACCTCCAACCATGTACCAAGTATGTACCAATCATGCATCAACTACACATCAACTATGACTCATCAATATCTACCAACATCATCAAGTATAAACCTCTTGTATGTACCAACTCATCAACTACGTGTCCCAACCATGTACCTCAAGCAAAATCCCTCATCAATTTCATCATCCAAATTTGATCTGATCACATATACCTCAAAAACTATACCATAAGTCTATACCTCAAACCATGTGCTAGAACCTCATTGTTATACTACCTCTATCTGTACCAATAACTTCAACAACATACCTCAACCAAAATCCCTCAAACATGANTTCTCTCTCATTTCTGCTTCTTCCTTCTGTGCTTTTGTGTTGTCTTCCAAATACTTCTTTTGATATTCAATATTTTCTTCAATCTTTCTGGCTTCTTCTAGACGAGTTCTTAAGTTATCGATGTCCTATTGGGATTCTTAAAAAATGTGAACACTTTCCTTTTGTTTTATCAATTCTTTCTTGAGTGACTTGTTTTCTTCTCTTAATTCATCTAGAGCACTAATCAATTCAGCTTCATAATTGTCTTTGTTTTCAATTAGTTTTTCTGTCTCATTTCCTTCATGGCATTCTATTTCAGGATGTCCGTGTTTTTCACAATTAAAGAAAAACAACATACCTCTGGTGATTATGCACTCTTCATATTCTGAATCTGTTTGACATGGTGAACATAATTCTTCTTGATTTGTATCTGCATCTTCTTTGGAATTTTATGAATCTGTGATGCATGAAGAATATATTTCATGTAACTTATCCCAAAGTTCTTTGGATGATAAACATTTACCAACCTTTTCTCTTATCGGATTAGTTAATCCTTCCCAGATGAAATCCATTGATATTTTGTTATTCTTCTTCAATTCCTTCTTGGTTGTAGTCTTTTCCCTTTTTGAACTATCATATCATGTAACAATTGATAGCCAAATATAATGTCCATGTTCTTATAAAAATACTTTCATCCTTCTACTCTGCATCTCATACTTAAAACCATTATGAACATTAAACATTGGTACTCCATTCTCAGAATAATCCATGATCTCCTTCCAGTGGTTAAATTGTTTCTTGAAGGAACTCGCTCTGATACCAATTGTTGGATTACTAAGAGGGGGGTTGAATCAGTAATAGAGCAATTTAATCCTTTTTCACCATAAAATGAAAATGTTATATCAATGTAGCATTATCATCCAATAGTTGCAGAGTAAATAAACAATGAACAAATGAGAAATCACATGCATACATAGTACACCAATGTTTTACGTGGAAACCCAAAGCGGGAGAAAACCATAGAATGTTTTTTCTTATATGTCTTTAAGAATAACATTCATTGGAAGCACAAAATTCCTTTGTTTTCCAGCTGCAATTGGAAGGAGGATCCAACCCTCTATTTTCTCAGGCTACAACCTGAGGGAAGATCCAAATTCTCAATTCTCCGACAAAAACCAGAGGGAGGATACAACCCCCTATGTTCTTCGGCTACAACCGGAAGGTGGCTACAACCACTTGTCCTTGCCCCATCCAAATTCCCTAACATATAAGTAGAATGATGGAACCATTGCCGCACTATCACTGTGAGATATATTTTTGTAAACCTGTACCAATCAACCTACACCAAACAACCTGTACCCCATAACCTAAACTATGCATCAACCATGCATCAACCTATAATCAAACTGTAACATAAACAAGTGCATCGACCATGCACCAACCTAAACCAAACAAAATGTAATCAAATTGTACCATAAACAAGTGCATCAACCATGCACCAACCTGTAACTCAACCAGTACCATGAACAAGTGCATCAACCATGCACCAAACCTGTACAAATAACCTATCAAAAAAACTTGTCCAAACAACCTATCACAACAGCCTGTCTCATCAATCTTATCAACCAAATCAGATCTACTAACCAAGATCAATCACCAAGGCAACTCTCAACCATATGCATAAGATCACCAATATGTGAATCAACCAATCATATCACAACAACTCATAATCATCCACAATATCAATATGTGTTTCTAATAATATACCAAGACAAGTATGCTACATCATCTATAAACCATGTGTCAATAATACTAATAACAAGTACCTCCAACCATGTACCAAGTATGTACCAATCATGCATCAACTACACATCAACTATGACTCATCAATATCTACCAACATCATCAAGTATAAACCTCTTGTATGTACCAACTCATCAACTACGTGTCCCAACCATGTACCTCAAGCAAAATCCCTCATCAATTTCATCATCCAAATTTGATCTGATCACATATACCTCAAAAACTATACCATAAGTCTATACCTCAAACCATGTGCTAGAACCTCATTGTTATACTACCTCTATCTGTACCAATAACTTCAACAACATACCTCAACCAAAATCCCTCAAACATGAWCCAATATTAAACTTCAGTAGATCTGCCTTAGATCAACTCTACAACAAGCCATAAACTCCCAAGAGGGCATCCAACATATTTACAAGGAAAACCCTAAACTTGATTCATAAATTCAACACTACACATATGATAACCATACTTTTTTTTTTCTTCTTGTACCGTTCTGTTGCCATGAATCCATTGCCGCGATTTTTCTTCCGCACTTTTTCTATTACGGTTTTTCTGCCACACTTTTCCTGCTGCGATTTTTCTGCCGCACTTTTTCTTCTGCAGTTTTCTTTCCGCACCTTTTCTGCCTCACTTCTCCTTTCTCACTTCTCCTGCCGCACTTTTTCTGTCGCAGTTTTCCTATCGCACTTTTTCTACTAGAATTTTTCTGATGCAATTTTCCTGCCGCACTTTTTCTGCCACAATTTTCCTGCCGCACTTTTTCTGCCACACTTTTTCTGCTGCAATTTTTTTCTATCAATAATACCTGCCCAAATAATATTTAACAAAAATATATATTCAATGATATTCAAGTGTGATTTGAATGAGAGACCCTTGCCTCTTATTCATACTTTTATGTAGCTTCCTCAAGGGTTTACCTTCTAACCATCTTAACCCACTTTCCTTATTTTAGGGTTAACCCACTTATAACCACTTGTCCACTTAACTTAACCACTTTCCATAATTAGTAAGTTATCCATTAAATTTATTATTTAAANAATCAACCCAATTAATCAACAGATAATTCAAAGTACTACAGGCCATGATTTCAGACCTAGAGGGGCCGAAATTTCAGAAATACATCAGAAAGAAGGTTGGTGAACTGGACAGACTCACAATTAGGGTTTTCAGAGGAGATGAAGATAAATACAAAATCAATCCTATGGAATGGTTGAGGTTGGTAAAGGAATATGATATGAATCCTTCAAAAAAACGTTTTAATCCTTTTGGTGAAGCTCGGAAGTGGTGGATGCGTATGGATAATGATACTAGATGGAAGCTCACATGGGAAGAATTTGAAAAACTCTTCTCATATAAATGGATTAGGGACACAAAAATGGAGGCAATGTATACAATTAAATATGAGTTAAAAGAAGCAAAAGAAAAATTCTCCAAATTTCCAAAGGAGAATGAAGAACTAAGAAAATATATTATTAAGAAAGATGATGAGTTCACCAATATGCAATCCCTTAATGAACCACTCATTAAGGAGGTTAAGAACATAAAGAAATAAAACATTAGCGATGGAAAGTTGGAAAAAATGATTCAAGGGAAAAATTGCATAACAAAGATGAAGAAATATGTAGATTACGAAACCATAATAAAAAATTATTGGATGAGGTTAAGGGATTGAAAGAAGAAAAGAAGCATTGTCAAAATCAAGAAAAAGAAATAATATTATATGAAGAAACTACCAAAATACTTGAAGAGGAAATTTACAAGAAGGTTGAGGAATCCCTAAACATCGATGAGGTAAAATCATAAATGCAATCTTGAATTGAAGAAGGACGTCAAAATTTGATAAATTGGGTGACATTGCAACTTCAAAAGGAGAAAGAAAACAAGATTCAAGAAGCTCACCATAAGATATGTGAAGAATTTGAACTTCATCTATAGGACGTACATGCCAAATATGATAGTATTATCTCTAAGGCTAGAGTAATAAAAGACCAAGAAAAGATGATAGAGGATTCCATTGTCTATGAAAACAAGAAAGATGAAATGGGTGTGTAGAATGAAGAAAAAACATCAAATGTGAAACCATATCGACACCCTCATTATCAAGAAAGATTTCAATGAAGGCACAAATATCAATATTAACATTATCAAGGAAGAAGATGAAATAATCATCAATATTAATGGAGTATGGCATCACAAAACCATTATTCAACAAAATATTATCATAGACCAACATCTACTACATATTGGAGAAGATTGAACAACAATACATGGAATCAAAGGAATAAAATTATGCAACGACTAGCCACCAAGGATTATGACTAAAAAGAATTGATTTTGGATCGATGGATCATCATCAATGGAAAGAAGAAGGTAGGAACATAAGAAAATCATATTACTTGGTTTCATCACATGTGAAGCATTTAATTGAAAAGCTTTAAGGACAAAGTTTTTTGGAGGGAACTATGTTATGACTCAAAGGAGGAATATATAGGTCTAAATGTATATGATATGGCCCAAAGGGGGGGAATATATGGGGATAAATGTACATGTAATGTGTAAATATATATGTAATATGATCAACCTAATAAAAAATGGTCCTCATGTGTAGGTGTGAATAGGTATATACAAAGATCATGTATTCATTATTGTATACATGTGAATTGTGATGTATGAATGTATTTGGTTATTTGGAGGAGGTTCTCTGATCATTTAAGGATTTATTGTGTAATTTATATATCTTGAAGTTGTGATGCACGCTCAAATTGTTGTACATGGTTTGTACTTCTAGTTTATTATGATATTTTAAGCATTTGGTTCATAACACTATCAAATAATATATTCAATACACACTTGATAAAAAATCATGATCTATTAACTTCCACCAAACTATCTCTCAAATAAATATATTAGAGAATAATCCCACAACAAAACACTATGCAAGAAAACTAGAAGCCATGCTTTCATACAACCAGATTTTTCACAACCATACCAATTTTCTTATAATCAAAATATATATTAAATTACTAGAGGAAAAGGATTCACTTATCTTTTGAAATTTGTATACTAAACAACTAGTTGAGTGAGTATTTCCAACCAACTTTAGGTAGTCCACAATGGACACCACCCTCTAGTTGGGCCATGATACCACCAGAGTGAAATAGAACAAGAACAAATCTAAATCAAAAACTTCAATAGGTTGTCAACCAATTTTTTTTATTGTTGGCTTCTTGAGGAAATAGTATCTCTCAAGCGCCTACATTACCTTCCCCACACAACACAAGGATTGTATCCTTCTGTATTGTACAGTAACTCAAAAAATCTTCCTTTTAGTGTTATTCATCATGTGCATAGAGAGGTCAAGGATGATATCCAAAGATTATGCAAAATTTCTCTTGGTTTCTTGACATTTTTCTTTGTCTAACACCTTTCTCTCATGGATATTTTGTTCTATATGAACTTAGCTCCCAATTTTTTGTTGTCTCCTCTCTAAAATCTCCCCTTTTCCCCTTTTCTTAACTTCCCCTTTCTTCCCATTTGAATTTTCTTCATGCATGATGGAAAGAGAATTCCATTTCAGCTTCTTTTCCTAATTCCAATAATGTAGGGAAGCCAACTTGCTAGATTTTAGGAAATGGTGGCTTAGATTGAGGAATTTGCTTCTTATACTCCTTTTAACCCCTTCTAGCTTTGAAATTAAAATTTTGAAATGGGTTAAGGTTCAAGGTAACATAGGTATATTTTATTAGGGATAACCCCCCCTTATACCCCCTCACGTTTCCCCTCTTGTGGTATCTGTTAGCACTCCGTAAATCTATTCGGCTGATAAACATATGACGAAGGTAACTTTTTCAACCAACTTTGAGACCTGAAACTAGCCTTTTGGATTTGGAGAGGGGTCTCTCGGGAGGCGTGGTCTCCGTGAGGGATATGGCTTTAAAAGAAGTGGCTAGATTTAACACCTTTGATATAATGGGTTCTGTTTATATTGGTGCAAGAAAGTAAGACTTGGGCTATGGAGTCGATCTCAGGAAATGACAGAGACAAATGACTCAGTGAATGAACTTGAGAGGATAAGGCTAGGGGAGTAACAATATTCAGTGTAAAACCGTAAGGTGAGGTGGGAGAAAAACACAGGAAGTAACTCAGAGCACCGTTGCGGGTGAATTCAGAGTTAACTTGTTACAGGAAAATGTTTTGTCTAAGTGGCGCGAACAAGGGGCGTTGTGAAGCGAATCCACAGGTTCGAAAATTCGTTCCGAAATAGACAGAAAAAGATATGAATAAATATGACAGAAAGAAAATACACTAAGTAAGAGGCACAATACATCCAACTGCTACAACTAGAATCTTTTCATCAAGTCACAAGACCTTTGCATTAAATTTCGGTCAAAAACTCAAATTTACATACAATAGCTATCATCTACCAAATTTGCCAACCAACATGGCTTACATCGAAAAGATGAAATATCCTTACAAGGGCACCGCTTGGGCTACCCTGCTTTCTAACTTCTAACCCTAAAACTAGGAAAACTGAGTAGCATGCGCTAGAGACTCTTCGCATGGCGTTGCCCAAAAATAGACAATAATCACATCTGCTTACCCATGATCGTCCGCAAATATGCCACGAGGATCTGATCATCGATCAGGTCTCGATATGAAAAAGTATGCGTCAGTGTATCCCTTTGATCATGTGTTCGAGGGAACATGTGTCTGTCGGGAACTTTCTATCTGCTATAATGGATTTGATTTTTGTTTTGTGTTCATTTGCTGGAAAATGTGTGTGGCGAGTGACTATTTGATTGTTGCAGCCGTTATAAAAAATGTAGATCACTTTGGGGAAACGTGTCCTTCAAAACTGCCAATATTCATCTTATGTTTGCATATGTGGAGATGAGCGTCAGCTAGGCTCATTTTTTCTGTGCACTGCGAGAGCCACACAAGTCTCCTTCCCAGCCGCTTCGTATTCTCTGGAATACTCTGTATGCCTTTCTTCCGCCAGTCTCTGTGCTTCTCGAAACTGTACAATGGTGTCTTG
>JZKD02S0238607.1:3185-13376 GCA_000966675.3 Picea glauca | reverse complement strand
GGCAAGCTATCGTTAGCCTGCATCATCAACAATCATGTCAGAAATGTCAACATCAATCATCAAATCAAATGAAACATCATAGTAAAACATATCATCCCAAAAGCACACTCCCTGACTCAGTCCAGAGTCCAAGGGGGTTCTACCAATGCCTCCGCATTTTCAAGGTCAAAAACCCTGCACACTCAATAAAACTGAGTCAATAGCACCTCTCTACATCATATAGTAACACATGATGTCATCTGTTAATCACATCATAATCAGGTATAAATAGTCTAACATCATAAATGTCCAGATCACTTGTGAGCAAGTGTCCTCAAATAATAAGTTTTCTCAGTGCGCCAGAGTGGGATGTTACATACACCCCCTCTTGGTCTAAAATTCGTCCCGAAGTTTCTCAATATAAATGCAGAATAAAGTATCATAGTATCATAAGTCTATCTATCAAACAAAAATGGAAATTGCTGACGCATCTCATATGCATCCTCCCAAGTCGCCGAGTGCGGACTATAACTGTCCCACTGGACCTTGACCTGATCTACCGTTCGACGTCGTAACTATCGAACACGATAATATAAGATGCGGACCGGCTCAGCCATGAGCGCTCCCTCATCCGATACCTGCAAGTAACTCAGGTCAATCACATGTGTACGATCAGTAATATAATGTCTCAAAATAGATACATGAAAAACATCGTGCATACGCCTCAAAGAATCAGGCAAGGCTAATCGATAGGCCACGGGCCCCTTTCTCTCAACAATCTCAAAAGGTCCCATGAACCTAAGAGAGAGTTTAGATCCCTTTCCAAACTTGATCGAACTCTTATGCGGTTTAACCCGCAAGAAGACTTGGTCGCCGACCTCGTACCTATGGTCGACTCGGTGCGCATCGGCATAACTCTTTTGTCGATCCTGTGCTTCTTTAATCCTTCGTCTTATGGTTTGCATCTGATCTTCCATTTCTTGGATCGCTTCTGGTCCCACCAGGACCCTATCCTCAAGCCAATCCCAACTCAAGGGCGTCTGACACAGTCGCCCATAAAGAAACTCAAAAGGCGCCATCTTAATGGTGCTCTGGTAACTGTTGTTGTAAGAGAACTCTACTAGAGGCAAGAATTCCTTCGAATGCTTTTGTTGGTCCATCACATACATGCGCAACATGTCTTCCAAAGTTTGGTTCGTTCGTTCAGTCTACCCATCGGTCTCTGGGTGATACGCAGTACTAAAATTAAGTTGGGTTCCCAATGCCTCTTGGAAGCTCTTCCAAAATCGCCCAGTAAATATCGATCCTCGATCGGATATAATCTTTTTAGGCACGCCGTCCAGCCTGACAATCTTACTGATGAAAACTCTCGCTATGTCAGGTGCCTGATATGTGGTACGCACAGGAATAAAGTGAGCACTCTTTGTCAGAGTGTCTACGACTACAAAAATCGAGTCATGTCTCCTTGCCGTCAGTTGCAATCCAATAATAAAATCCATCGATATAACTTCCCATTTCGATTCCGTAATGGCATGTGGTTGAAGTAATCCTGTTGAGTGTCTATGTTTAGCCTTTACCTGCTGACACTCGAGACATCTAGCCACAAAGTTGACTATGTCGGCCTTCATTCCCTTCCAAAAGAATAATGGTTTAAGGTCTGCCCTCATCTTCGTAACTCTCAGGTGAGCCATGTAAAATGCTATATGAGCCTCGCTCAGGATCAACATCCTCAACTTGTCATTTGGTGGTACGTAAATCCGACCTCTAAACCTTATTAAACCATCGCTATCCAATGAATATCCCTCATAACGTGGTACCATCATTGTGTTTTCTTCGATAAAATCCTTGACTTCTGTGTACCAGTCATCATCACGCTGTAAGGTGAGAATCTTCTCACGTAGATTTGTCCGAAGAGGTAACACCGAAAAGATGTGTGGCCTTCGACTCAAGGCATCTGCCACTCAGTTCACTGTTCCCTTTATGTAAGTAATCTCGAAGTCGTATTCGCTAAGCGATTCCGACCAACGTCGTTGTCGCACGTTCAGGTCACTTTAAGTAAAAATGTGTTGTAGTCCACAATGATCAGTATTTAATTCAAATTTTCATCCAACAAGGTACTGTCTCCAAACCTTCAAGGCATATATGATTGCTAATAACTCCAAATCGTGCATCGCATTGTTCTCCTCATGCCTTCTCAGCTTCCTCGAAATGTAAGCAATCACTCGTCCATCCTGCATCAAGACTCCGCCTAAACCTTCCTTGGATGCGTCAGTGCATACCAAGAAGTCCGCGTCCATGTCAGGGACCTTTAGTATTGGCGTGGTTGTCAACAATTCTTTAAGCCTCCGAAATGTTTCTGCGCATTTCTCTGTCCAAACAAACTTCTTGTTTTTCTTCTACAATTCCGTGATTGGATTTGCTATCTTCAAAAAACCTTCGACAAACCTTCGATAGTATCCTGCTAATCCCATAAAACTACTCACTTCTGTGACATTCGTCAGCGCGGGCCATTCCATAATAGCCTCAACCTTGGCTGGATCCACGGCGATACCTTCGTCGGAGATAACATGCCCTAATAGTGAATCCTCGATTGATAAAAAGAGAATTTGGATAACTTCCCATATAATATGTGTTCTCGTAAACATTGTAGTACCAAGCGCAAGTGCTCGTCATGCTCCTCCGTCGTCCGAGAGTAGATCAAAATATTGTCAATGAATACTTGGACAAACTTGTCCAAGTACTCACGTAACACCCCGTTCATCAAAATCATCAATACACTTGGGGCGTTTGTCAATCCAAAAGGCAAAACAGTAAACTCGTAATGTCCAAATCTCGTCTTAAAGGCAGTCTTAGAGATGTCATCCTCCTTGATCCGTAATCGGTGATACCCGTATCGCAAATCGATCTTGGAGAACACCGTCGCACCCTTCATTTGATCGAACAGATCATCAATTCTTGGTAAGGGATACTGATTCTTGATCGTCGCCTTGTTCAGTTGACGGTAATCAATGCAAAGCCTCCATGATCCGTCCTTCTTTCGTATGAAAATAACTAGTGCACCCCACGGTGACACACTAGCACGTATCAATCCCAGTTCCAACAACTCTTTCAGTTGCATTTTCAACTCTTGCAACTCCGGGGTCGACATCCGATGAGGCGTTATTGCTATCGGTTCGGTTCTCGGTTTCAGGTCTATGGTAAACTCCAGTTCCCTTTCCGGCAGCATCCCAAGCAACTCTTCTAGAAACACGTCTGCAAACTCCTTCACCACCGGAAGGTGTTCTAGACCTTCCGCTACTCCCTTTTCGTTTAGCGCAAGGATCACGTAAATCTTCCACCCCTTGCGCATACTCTTCCATTACTGTAAGGAAGAGATGAACTGCAGGGAAACTCCCTGGTTCCTTCCTACAATTACACGTCTCTGTCCTTCGTCATCCACCAAGCTCAACGGTTTCGTCTTACAGTTGAGTATCGCCTCATGCGTTTCCAACCAATCCATATCGATCACAACGTCATAAGATCCTAAGATTGTGACGTACAAGTTGACTCTCATGAAAAACTCTCCCAGGTTAACGGCACAGCCCGTAACCTTTCCTCCAACCTTTTGTTTGGCTCCTGAAGCCATCTCCATGAAGCTAAACTCATCCTGTTTGACAGCCTTTACCTTAATCCTTTTTAGTGCTGCAGCAGAAATGAAACTCTGAGTATCACCTGGGTCTATCAAAATATTAAGGGTCTGGTCAGCGACAGTACCTGTCGTCTCGAGCACTGTTGACTAATGCTCTGCCTGGCGGTTATTCACCGCTACATGAATCTGACGGGCCTTGCCCATATCTCCCACGGTAGCGGGTTCGGCTGATCTAGACGTCCTGGTCCTCTCCATAGGACAGTCACACTGGTAGTGTGGCTCCCCACACGTCCAACACCCCTTCTTCGGCCCAGTAGTCCTGGTACCCGAAGTAGAAGATGACTGCCCACCGACCTGAAACCCTAGTCTGTTCTGCTGAACAGGCCTAAACTGCTACTACTCCGAATGACATTGTTGCTGGTGCTGTGGTCCTCGATAAGCTGTCCGCTGCTGAGGTGGCAGTCATCGAGGTGTAGTGAACGTGGATCCCCTCTGACAGCCACGATGTCCCGACGTATGTCTGACTGGTGTATGATGCTGCAATGCACTAGATGAACTCTGCCTTGCGGGTCTCGCTGAAGTCCTGGTCTGAACCCCGCTGATAAGCTCCTCCTTTGCTATGAGGGCCTTTTCGACAGCGTCGTGCAAGGTTTAAGGCATCAAGATCCTAACCTTTGCATGCAGGCTGCCGTTAAGGCCAAACACGAACCGGTTGACCTTGACCTTCTTCGTGTTAAGGTGCATAGCATACCAGAGCAGCTCCATAAAACGTGCCTCGTACTCGGGCACCGTACGACCTCCCTGTCGTAAGGCATTGAACTCATTGAGCTGACGCTCAATGAATTCCTCTGAAAGGTACCTTTCTTGAAACCGTTCCTCGAACAGTTCCTATGACACATCTTCCACGGCCATGTTCAGCTGCGACAGGAGTGTCTTCCACCATAGAAGAGCGCTCCCCTTCAGTTGAAAGACCACCATGTGAACCTTCATGTTGGAGGTATAGTCGCGAAGTGCGAAGCACATCGCCATATTCTCCAGCCATGCCTCGACGGCTGTGCCATCTGGGGTACCAAAGAACTCAAGAAATTTTACCTTCTCGAGTTCCCGGTGAATGCTACCTATAACGGCCGGTGCGCGTGGCAGAACCTCAGGGGGTGCCGTCACCCTAGCCTCGTCTTTGTCCAAGAGGCTAATCAGAGCCTCGAACATGTGCTGAAAGGATCTCATCATCCCAATAACATCACCAACTACTATCTGCTCCTGTCCGAGAACCTGCTCGCCTCCCTAGGGGTTAGACCCCTCAGACGTGGATGCTGCTGGAGGCGTCACGCCTCCTCCCCTAGCACATCTTCGTATGCCTCTGCGGCGTCCTCTAACCATGATTACCTGCACGCACACAATCAAATCAATCAGCAACAGTATAATAAACCAACTCATGTCAACGAAAGTCATAGCGAACCCCAAGTCGCGGGTCGAATCGGCTCTGATACCATATGTAAATCCCCTCCTCGTTACGACAACAACCCTTTACAACAGGTGCAATTTTTTATTTTTAAAGAGTGTGTGCGCACGTGTAGATAAGAAATAGACACACTGGGCTCTACGATGCCACCCGAAAACTAAAATGACGCAAGCAAGATGAACATAACAAGATGACATACGAAGTCCAACAGTAACCGCAAGAAAGAAACATCCCTGACATAAGGCGCATAACAGGTAACCACAGGCATTAACACCACAAGGGTACAACACAGTCACAGAAGGAAGAATCCATAGTAGTATAGTTTACTATTTCTGCACAGGAAAGTAGGGCGTTTAATCTTAGTTCTCTGCTCCGGGGAGAGAGAAGGTCAGATAGGCTCCTGGCCGCCTGCTCAGGCAGAAACTAGTAATCCCCACAGGTGTGTCGCAAGAGTGGAAACCCTGCCTTTAAAGGGCCTGAGACTCTTGATACAGCACTGGATTCTTGATGCAGTAAAACACACCGACATATATACTAAGGCTTACCATGAGGTGTATAGATCACTCCTGACACAAGTAGAACAACAAGGGATTGATTCCATCCAAGTACAATAAGGGTTAAAGAACAACAATCCACATAGGAAAGCTTACGCTAAATACAACCTCGTCAACTACCCGACCAGTATTCCTGGCTAAAGGTCAATATCTAAGATCTAAAAGGACGCTAAAATACCTTTCACTGCACCGGTCTAGGTTTATTGTAGTATTACCTCCTGAAGGCGGGTCATAAACCAAATTGTCGGTTACAACTTTAGGTNGTCCAAACAAACTTCTTGTTTTTCTTCTGCAATTCCGTGATTGGATTTGCTATCTTCGAAAAACCCTCGACAAACCTTCGATAGTATCCTGCTAATCCCATAAAACTACGCACTTCTGTGACATTCGTCAGCGTAGGCCATTCCATAATAGCCTCCACCTTGGCTGGATCCATGGCGATACCTTCGTCGAAGATAACATGCCCTAATAGTGAATCCTCGATTGATAAAAAGAGCATTTGGACAACTTCCCATATAATTTGTGTTCTCGTAAACATTGTAGTACCAAGCGCAAGTGCTCATCATGCTCCTCCGTCGTCCGAGAGTAGATCAAAATATCGTCAATGAATACTTGGACAAACTTGTCCAAGTACTCACGGAACACCCCGTTCATCAAACTCATGAATACACCTGGGGCATTTGTCAATCCAAAAGGCAAAACAGTAAACTCGTAATGTCCAAATCTCGTCTTAAAGGCAGTCTTAGAGATGTCATCCTCCTTCATCCGTAATCGGTGATACCCGTATCGCAAATCGATCTTGGAGAACACCATCGCACCCTTCATTTGATTGAAAAGATCATCAATTCTTTGTAAGGGATACTGATTCTTGATCGTCGCCTTGTTCAGTTGATGGTAATCAATGCAAAGCCTCCATGATCCGTCCTTCTTTTGTATGAAAATAACTTGTGCACCCCACAGTGACACACTAGGACGTATCAATCCCAGTTCCAACAACTCTTTCAGTTGCATTTTCAACTCTTGCAACTCCGGGGTCGACATCAGATAAGGCGTTATTGCTATCGGTTCGGTTCTCGGTTTCAGGTCTATGGTAAACTCCAGTTCCCTTTCTGGCGGCATCCCAGGCAACTCTTCTAGAAACACGTTTGCAAACTCTTTCACCACCGGAAGGTGTTCTAGACCTTCCGCTACTCCCTTTTTGTTTAGCGCAAGGATCGCGTAAATCTTGCACCCCTTGCGCATACTCTTCTGTAACTGTAAGGAAGAGATGAACCGCAGGGAAACTCCCTGGTTCCTTCCTACAATTACACGTCTCTATCCTTCGTCATCCACCAAGCTCAACTGTTTCGTCTTATGGTTGAGTATCGCCTCATGCGTTTCCAACCAATCTATATCGATCACAACGTCATAAGATCCTAAGATTGTGACGTACAAGTTGACTCTCATGAAAAACTCTCCCAGGTTAACGGCACAGCCCGTAACCTTTCCTCCAACCTTCTGTTTGGCTCCTGAAGCCATCTTCACGAAGCTAAAATCATCTTGTTTGACATCCTTTACCTTAATCCTTTTTAGCGCTGCAGCAGAAATGAAACTCTGAGTAGCACCTGGGTCTATCAAAATACTAAGGTTCTGGTCAGCGACAGTACCTGTCGTCTCGAGCACTGTTGACTGGTGCTCTGCCTGGCGGTTATTCACCATTGCATGAATCTGATGGGCCTTGCCCATATCTCCCACAGTAGCGGGTCCAGCTGATCTGGACGTCCTGGTCCTCTCCATAGGACAGTCGCGCTGGTAGTGTGGCTCCCCACACATCTAACACCCCTTCTTCGGTCCAGTAGTCCTGGTACCCGAAGTAGAAGATGACTGCCCACCGGCCTGAAACCCTGGTCTGTTCTGCTGAACAGGCCTAAACTGCTGCTACTCCGAGCGAAGTTGTTGCTGGTGCTGTGGTCCTCAATAAGGTGTCTGCTGCTGAGGTGGCGGTCGTCGAGGTGTAGTGAACGTGGATCCCCTCTGAAAGCCACGATGTACTGACGTATGTCTGACTGGTGTCTGATGCTGTAGCGCACTAGATGAACTCTGCCTTGTGGGTCTCGCTGAAGTCCTGTTCTGACCCTCGCTGATAAGCTCCTCCTCTGCTATGAGGGCCTTTTGGATACCGTCGTGCAAGGCTTGAGGAATCAAGATCCTAACCTTTGCATGCAGGCTGTCGTTAAGGCCAAACACGAACCGGTTGACCTTGACCTTCTCCGTGTTAAGGTGCGGAGCATACCAGAGCAGCTCCATAAAACGTGCCTCGTACTCGGGCACCGTACGACCTCCCTGTCGTAAGGCATTGAACTCATTGAGCTGACGCTCAATGAATTCCTCTGAAAGGTACCTCTTTTGAAACCGTTCCTCGAACAGTTCCTATGACACGTCTTCCACGGCCATGTTCAGCTGCGGCAGGAGTCTCTTCCACCATAGAAGAGCGCTCTCCTTCAGTTGAAAGACTGCCATGCAAACCTTCATGTTGGAGGTATAGTCGTGAAGTGCGAAGCACATCACCATATTCTCCAACCATGCCTCGACGGCTGTGCCATCCGAGGCACCAAAGAACTCGGGAAATTTTACCTTCTCGAGTTCCCGGTGAATGCTACCTATAACAGCCGGTGCGCGCGGAAGAACCTCAGGGGGTGCCGGCGCCCTAGCCTCGTCTCTGTCCAAGCAGATGATCAGAGCCTCGGACATGTGCTGAAAGGATCTCATCATCCCAATAACATCACCAACTACTATCTACTCCTGTCTGAGAACCTGCTCGCCTCCCTGGGGGTTAGACCCCTCAGACGTGGATGCTGTTGGAGGCATCACGCCTCCTCCCCTAGCACATCTTCGTCTGCCTCCGCGACGTCCTCTAACCATGATTACCTACACGCACACAATCAACTCGATCAGCAACAGTATAATAAACCAACTAATGTCAATGAAAGTCGTAGCGAACCCCAAGTCGCGGGTCGAATCGGCTCCGATACCATATGTAACTCCCCTCCTCGTTACGACAACAACCCTTTACAACAGGTGCAATTTTTTTTTTTTAAAGAGTGTGTGCGCACGTGTAGATAAGAAATAGGCACACTGGGCTCTACGAAGCCACCCGACAATTAACATGACACAAGCAAGATGAACATAACAAGACGATATACGAAGTCCAACAGTAACCGCAAGAAAGAAACATCCCTGACATAAGGCGCATAACAGGTACCACAGGCATTAACACCACAAGGGTACAGCAAAGTCACAGAAGGAAGAATCCATAGTAGTATAGTTTACTATTTCTTCATAGGAAAGTAGGGCGTTTAAGCTTAGTTCTCTGCTCCAGGGAGAGAGAAGGTCAGATAGGCTCCTGGCCGCCTTCTCAGGCAGAAACTAGTAATCCCCACAGGTGTGTCGCAAGAGTGGAAACCCTGCCTTTAAAGGGCCCGAGACTCTTGATACGGCACTGGATTCTTGACACAGTAAAACACACCGACATATATACTAAGGCTTACCAGGAGGTGTCTAGATCACTCTCGACACAAGCAGAACAACAAGGGATTGATTCCATCCAAGTACAATAAGGGTTAAAGAACAACAATCCACATAGGAAAGCTTACGCTAAATACAACCTCGTCAACTACCCGACTAGTATTCCTGGCTAAAGGTCAATATCTAAGATCTAAAAGGACGCTAAAATACCTTTCACTGCACCGGTCTAGGTTTATTGTAGTATTACCTCCTGAAGGCAGGTCATAAACCAAATTGTTGGTTAAAACTTTAGGTTAGTATTGAAGGCATTTTAAACTCAATAAGTCGACATGTACACCTTAAGTTAGCATTGAGAATCGATCAACATTAAGGGTTTTAGCAACTTGAGGAAACCATGCACCAAGTCATACTAACTTAACCAACCCATCCTTAATAAATGCATAAAAAAATATATATCCCTTTTTTAGATAAATACAAAGAATAAATCTCTCCTTTAAAGGAAATAGTGAAAGAATAAATCCCTTCTTACATGAATAGCTAAAGAGTACATCCTTTCCTTAAACAAATGGATCAAGGAACCCATCCCCTCTTAAAAATAAAGAATACCACTTTTCTTTAATAATTAGATAAGGAATAAAACCCTTCTCAATAATTAAATAAAGGAGTTCTCTTTTCTTTAAATAAATAAATAAAAGAGTAAAACCTTTATCCTCATCATGACAGCATCATACATAAAGGTTAACATCATGTAAGCACATCCTCATATAATTAACTTCATGATATAAATAACATCATATAAATAAAAAAATTAACAGCATCTTAATATAATTGACCGCATCATGATATAAATAACAACATCATATAAATGACATTATACATAAAAATAACCAATAACATCATATTCGAATATGACAACTCCCTTGTCCTAAGGATAACATATAAAAATGACTGTATTATAATTAACGTCATAATGGAAATAACCAGGTATCGACACGGTTAAAACTGTCACTATATAAAAATGAACATAATTAAAATGTCCCTTTGAGAGGTATCAAAATTTAAAA
>JZKD02S0238596.1:0-21353 GCA_000966675.3 Picea glauca | reverse complement strand
CAAATTCGGGGAGGCCGATGTCTCTCATTTCTCGGTTGATCTTGGTCCAAATCTTTTCACACTTGACCCATTTCTCTTGGATTTCTTGATGAGGTTCTTGAGCCATCTTTAACCAATATTCAGTTGATTTCCTTATGTGATCAATGCTTCTTTCCCTTAGCACCCGGATGTTGTGCTCTTAAGAATATCGGCCCAGTTGAACCACACTGATATATTCGATCCTTTCAATGCCCTCATGTGATTTCTCATACCACATTTCCATATCCTTGCACGTTGCCATTGCCATGAGGGTGTCTTCTTGAAGCTTGACTATCCTTGCAGTGAATAGGTGTCATTCATTTGTAAATTTACTGTAGGCCTCTTGGAATTCACTTCTCAGGAACACCACGGTCTGTGTGGTGTCCTGGTAATATTTCACCAAGTGGCGTAGATGTTCCAATTCCTTCAGCAAAATGGCCAACTCCTCTTCATCCATTTTCTCTCTATACAGGGTGGCATCTGTGATTTCTATCCCTGCATCGATAAGTTCAGATGTCTTGGCATGCTATATGTTCATCAAATTTTCCTTCGTGGTGATGAGGATGGAGTGATATAGGGTAATACTCCTCTTCTTGGTGGTTCTCTTCATGATAGCTTTCCTTTTTTGATCATAAGAGATAGCATGTATGTCAGCAACTTCATCCATGGGTTCAGGGATTTGTTGATCTCCCAAGGTAAGCATATTTCCCAAGTTTCTGATGGTGTATATTTGTTCAATACTGGGTTCTTGAACCTCCTCCATGTGTTCCGAAGGTCCGACTTTTGTTTGTTTCTCATCGACAGGTTGAGTACCGGTTGAAATTGAAGCATCGGGGGTAGGCTCAATACTTACTTGATAATCAACCGTTGAGATGCCAATTTCCTGCTGTGGAGCTTCTTATTTTTGTTCGCTCGACCCTAGCTTGTCCGTCGGAATATCCTTTTGAGTTTATGGTACATCAAGCAGTTAAGTGTCTAAGACACTTTCTACCTCCTAGTCATTCTGTGAAGGGATCTGAATTTGAGTGTCGAGAGTTGGGGAAGATGCCTTCTCGAGCTCTGTTTCCTCTGTGATCTGTACAAGAGTCACCAGGGATACCTCCAAAATTTTATCATTATCATAGATGTTTATCAATTCTCAGAGGGGGTTTGGTGCACTTTCTCTCCCTAATGTTATTACTATCTTCAGCTGAGATGAAACACCCTCCGATGATCTAGCCTGTGGCATTGTAACATCAAGGTTATCTGACCTGACGATTTCATCAATTTGTATTAGCTCAGGGCCGCTTGGTACTACACGGCTTTCATCTGGGTTGTCGGCAGGGGCCCCTATCATTCCTATGAGGTATGGGTCATCTTCCAGATGATAAATTACTCATTGTGCATGTTATATCATGAGACATCCTCTTGCCCATGCATCCTGTGTCATAGGGAATTCTCTATCCTTCATCGGAGCCACCGGGGGAACCTCTGTTGCTTCTATCGCTTTGATTTCTTCCCTGGCTCTTAGGGATTCTAGAGCCGATTGATATATGGTCTTAGTATGTTCATCTAGGCTCATGGCCCTAAACCTATCCACTTTTGGGTCGACCATCCTTGCTACCAACTCATCCCAGTCTTGGGAATTTTTCATGAATACTTCATCTTCAAATTTTTCGTGGGTGTACGATCAACAAGACGACACCTGTGAAGTGTGTTGCAAGACCAGGTTGTTTGGATCATGCTTGCGGAACTGGCCTGTCTCGAACTTGAACTCAAGTTGGCTCAACCCTTCTTGTTTGGATTGAGTTGTATCTTTAACCAAGTAGAAACCTACATGGAAACCATAGGGAATGAAGGCCCGCTTCTTGTCCTTGACTAGGGTGGTGTTGTATCCTTGCAATATGTTTTGATAGCATATTTCTCCTACTACAAGCCAGTCTGGGACATGATATGGTAAGAGATATGGTGATCTGGTGGCCCCGAACACCTTGATGTAGTTTTCTCGCTCGTCCAAGTACCAGTGACCTACCTTGGAAATCGTTTTCTTGGCTGCAACCTATAGTCTCGGGATTCCTTCTTAAAAAGAATGAAATAAATTCATGAAATGAATTCATCGTAGATGAGGGAGTAAGACCTTTTATACCTATTCTCCCATAACATGCTGAAATAGATGTGGACCGGGAGCTTTGCGACATGATAGCTCAGATTCATGTCGACAAAGATGTTTCTGGTGCACATGACATCAAGCAAATATGAGGCCATGTAAAAGGATGGTGTCTCTCCTTCCTTCAACGTCTGAGCCTGTTGTATGCAGATGATCGGTTGTTTATAAATTAATTCTCCCCTATTGAAACCTCTCCCGGAGATCGCCACCATGTAAGCCAAGGGCATCCATGCCTTTGAAAATATGGAGCAGTCCTACTCACCATATAATCGACAGATGAGAGCCATCAAATAGATTTATGGCTCCTTAAAATTGGCCGTCCTATACCATCTAGTGCTCCGATTGGTGTACTTCTTGTCCTCCCTCCACCATGAGGCCATCACCCGGCTGGTATCGTGGCTCTTGCATAAATTCATGACAAAATCTGTGTTCATCTGATCCTCAATATATCTAAGCTTGTAGTATTTATGAACTTCCACCGGTAAGAACACTCCGACACAACCACCATTGTTATTGTTGATCAAACATTTTTGTGTGTCTGTGTAGTCGATGAGCCACTTCAGAACTTCAATACAGGGAAAAATAGGGGTTCTGCTCGCCACCATATGCAGGTATGACCGTCAGATGTTCGGGAACACTTCGTCGTCAAGCACTCTAACATATGGATCATTGTGTGGTATATATTCTGGGTATTCCTCCCAGTTGATCTTGTTAAAGAGTTAGACCAACTGTGGGAGTGCCATCTTGGACCCTGTGCTTGCCTCTATATTTCCAAAGGCTGGAGGCTGGATGAAAACCTTCTTCATTGCTATCTTAATGACAGGTTTCAGCCTCATAGTGTATTCTAATTTCTTTGCATCCCCTAGAGAAGATCCTTCGCCTACCTTTGGTTCTTTCAGCTTTGGTGCCCTCGACGATCGTCTGATGGTTGGCTTTCTTGGCGGAATTGTTCCTGCAACTTAAAATAAAATTTTAGAGACTGTGTAAAGAAAAAAACTAGATAAAAAATATATGAACTGTACCCATGTAAAATCCACAGACTTGGATACATACCTGAAATCTTTCTAATCGTGGTTATTTTGATACTCACGGGATCTTTGCAGCCTTCAAATTACTCATCTTTATTCTTCATAAGCTATGAATTTCCTTGCGCGCATAATGATTTCGTTTACAACGGATCAAGATAATTTAAACCAGGGAAGAACTTACCATGTCGCATCAGCCATTCAATTTGGGTGATGAGTAAAATTTAAACAAATCTATCGTCTAATCTATGCAACTTAAATTCCTCGTGGGTTGTCGATGGAGGCTCGCGGGTGATGTGGTTTATCGGTGATTTTAAATGACTGTTTTGATTGTCGCACGAGGTAGAAACTAATGTGGTATTTGGTATTAATTAGCCCCTTAAATTCTAAAAATCCGATCGTATCTAACGCTAAAACATCCCATCGTGTCACTCTCTCAGTGGGTGGATCAAAGATTGGGGATGTTTTATGCATGTTGACGTTGATGTCCTTCTGCAAAAGATCTAATGTCGATCAATCTCACCGTACAATGATGTCATGGAAAAGATGACTTGGAGGTGTGACTCGGACCTAGAGAACCAAGAATGACTTGGGGTAAAACTAGACCGTACGGTTCTCCAATCTAGTAAAGACACGTGGCATTGAAGACTGGTGACCTATTTCATGTGTATTAATCGGATTCAGGAATTTTCTTAAGTTATTCATTCTAAAACAAACCTTAACTTTCCGGTGCGGAAACGTATCCAGGTTCGGGGATCGGTGATAAACCTATCAAGTGCTTTCTTCGGATTAGCTTCCTCGAAAAAGTCCCGATGCTGAAAACGCATTGCGGATTGATGATCGGGAATACCATTTAGCATGGTCACAATGTTTGTTGCGATATTTTTAGGTTTTCCCCGATTCCGATAAGCACGTTGGGTATCGGTTATCAACACTATCTTTTCTTTCTTTGTTAGTGTCTATTCCCTCGTTTTTTACCAATGCCAAAGGGGAATCAACTATTGACGATATCTTTTTGCAAGTATTTGACGCAGACAAAAACTGCCTTTTTTTGATGTCGATGGAGATCGACGCTCAGTGACTGAGGTTTCCCGAATGATTCTTTTCCTTCTTTGAATTACTTTCGATGCCGAATTTGAGCGTGTCGGGTGAAGTGTTTTGGTTGTTGATTCTTTATTCAGGTGTTAAGGCATTTTAAGTCATGGGGTTTCATAAGTTCAAACAAACTTGAATAGCTGATGAGAGTCATGATAATAAGAAAAGACAAAACATTTCTCAAAATGAAGTCGAATTAGACAGTGAAAAGATCAAGTGGTACCCAAAAAGTAAAAATTTGACATAGGATTTTTTAGGTTGTGTTGAGTGCTCAACAAATGGCGACTTACTGGGTGAAAGAAGAATCTCTGTTCCTACCTCGGGCTCAGCTGATGCAAAAGCTGGTTAAGAACTTAATTTTTTTTTAATCAGAGCCTCTTTTATCCTTGCATTAGAAAATCCTTGGTTGGTGCATATGGTCTGCCTATGGGGTTTTCAACCTTTATTCCACCTTTGTTTCCTATAACCCTGACTCAAACCCCTTTTGACAAGAGTATAGTAAATAATTCATTGGAACTAGGCCTTTTAGTTACCCTTATTCACTTGCTACAGTGTTGCTCCACTNATATCTAAGCTTGTAGTATTTATGAACTTCCACCGGTAAGAACACTCCGACACAACCACCATTGTTATTGTTGATCAAACATTTTTGTGTGTCTGTGTAGTCGATGAGCCACTTCAGAACTTCAATACAGGGAAAAATAGGGGTTCTGCTCGCCACCATATGCAGGTATGACCGTCAGATGTTCGGGAACACTTCGTCGTCAAGCACTCTAACATATGGATCATTGTGTGGTATATATTCTGGGTATTCCTCCCAGTTGATCTTGTTAAAGAGTTAGACCAACTGTGGGAGTGCCATCTTGGACCCTGTGCTTGCCTCTATATTTCCAAAGGCTGGAGGCTGGATGAAAACCTTCTTCATTGCTATCTTAATGACAGGTTTCAGCCTCATAGTGTATTCTAATTTCTTTGCATCCCCTAGAGAAGATCCTTCGCCTACCTTTGGTTCTTTCAGCTTTGGTGCCCTCGACGATCGTCTGATGGTTGGCTTTCTTGGCGGAATTGTTCCTGCAACTTAAAATAAAATTTTAGAGACTGTGTAAAGAAAAAAACTAGATAAAAAATATATGAACTGTACCCATGTAAAATCCACAGACTTGGATACATACCTGAAATCTTTCTAATCGTGGTTATTTTGATACTCACGGGATCTTTGCAGCCTTCAAATTACTCATCTTTATTCTTCATAAGCTATGAATTTCCTTGCGCGCATAATGATTTCGTTTACAACGGATCAAGATAATTTAAACCAGGGAAGAACTTACCATGTCGCATCAGCCATTCAATTTGGGTGATGAGTAAAATTTAAACAAATCTATCGTCTAATCTATGCAACTTAAATTCCTCGTGGGTTGTCGACGGAGGCTCACGCGTGATGTGGTTTATCGGTGATTTTAAACGACTGTTTTGATTGTCGCATGAGGTAGAAACTAATGTGGGATTTGGTATTAATTAGCCCCTTAAATGCTCAAAATCCGATCGTATCTAACGCTAAAACATCCCATCGTGTCACTCTCTCAGTGGGTGGATCGAAGATTGGGGATGTTTTATGCATGTTTACGTTGATGTCCTTCTGCAAAAGATCTGATGTCGATCAATCTCACCGTACAATGATGTCATGGAAAAGATGACTTGGAGGTGTGACTCGGACCTAGAGAACCAAGAATGACTCGGGGTAAAACTAGACCGTACGGTTCTCCAATCTAGTAAAGACACGTGGCGTTGAAGACTGGTGACCTATTTCATGTGTATTAATCGGATTCAGGAATTTTCTTAAGTTATTCATTCTAAAACAAACCTTAACTTTCCGGTGCGGAAAACATATCCAGGTTCGGGGATCGGTGATAAACCTATCAAGTGCTTTCTTCGGATTAGCTTCATCGAAAAAGTCCCGATGCTGAAAACGCATTGCGCATTGACGATCGGGAATACCATTTAGCGTGGTCACAATGTTTGTTGCGATATTTTTAGGTTTTCCCCGATTCCGATAAGCACGTCGGGTATCAGTTATCAACACTATCTTTTCTTTCTTTGTTAGTGTCTATTCCCTCGTTTTTTACCAATGCCAAAGGGGAATCAACTATTGACGATATCTTTTTGCATGTATTTGACGCAAACAAAAAATGCCTTTTTTTGATGTCGATGGAGATCGACGCTCAGTGAATGAGGTTTCCCGAATGATTCTTTTCCTTCTTTGAATTACTTCCGATGCCGAATTTGAGCGTGTCGGGTGAAGTGTTTTGGTTGTTGATTCTTTATTCAGGTGTTAAGGCATTTTAAGTCATGGGGTTTCATAAGTTCAAACAAACTTGAATAGCTGATGAGAGTCATGATAATAAGAAAAGACAAAACATTTCTCAAAATGAAGTCGAATTAGACAGTGAAAAGATCAAGTGGTACCCAAAAAGTAAAAATTTGACATAGGATTTTTTAGGTTGTGTTGAGTGCTCAACAAATGGCGACTTACTGGGTGAAAGAAGAATCTCTGTTCCTACCTCGGGCTCAGCTGATGCAAAAGCTGGTTAAGAACTTAATTTTTTTTTAATCAGAGCCTCTTTTATCCTTGCATTAGAAAATCCTTGGTTGGTGCATATGGTCTGCCTATGGGGTTTTCAACCTTTATTCCACCTTTGTTTCCTATAACCCTGACTCAAACCCCTTTTGACAAGAGTATAGTAAATAATTCATTGGAACTAGGCCTTTTAGTTACCCTTATTCACTTGCTACAGTGTTGCTCCACTACCAACAAGCATCCATAGCCCTGACATAGTCACCCCAACATCACAGATCTTGTTCCACTTCCAACGAGCATCCATAGCCTTGACGGAGTTATATGCATACCCTCTCCTACTGTGCACTCATTTGATATAGATGATTTTATTTCGGAAGAATTCCCTGAGCAAGTGGGAGAGGAGGATGTCTGTTATTTGCATAATGAGATGGTTAAGGTGAACTTTTTCTAGCTCTGTCTCTGAGGTACATGTATTCCTTTCCATCTTGCCATATTTACCTTAAGGTTTTACCATACCACTAGGAAGACACTTCATCACTTTTCCAAGGCTGCTCATTTGTGCCGGTTAGATAGAGAACCCCTTAAAACAATCGCAGGCCCTCTAGCGCTTCTTTTGTTGTATGTGAGCGATGAGTTAGGAACAAAGTTCGTTATATCGCATAAATTTAAGGTCAACCATTGTCTTGCAAGAAACAATCTTTAAAAGTGCAGANCGATGCCGAATTTGAGCGTGTCGGGTGAAGTGTTTTGGTTGTTGATTCTTTATTCAGGTGTTAAGGCATTTTAAGTCATGGGGTTTCATAAGTTCAAACAAACTTGAATAGCTGATGAGAGTCATGATAATAAGAAAAGACAAAACATTTCTCAAAATGAAGTCGAATTAGACAGTGAAAAGATCAAGTGGTACCCAAAAAGTAAAAATT
Organism: Picea glauca; assembly: GCA_000966675.3. NCBI lineage: Eukaryota > Viridiplantae > Streptophyta > Pinopsida > Pinales > Pinaceae > Picea > Picea glauca. The sequence continues at coordinate 13,571 of JZKD02S0238596.1, read as the reverse complement.
TGACATAGGATTTTTTAGGTTGTGTTGAGTGCTCAACAAATGGCGACTTACTGGGTGAAAGAAGAATCTCTGTTCCTACCTCGGGCTCAGCTGATGCAAAAGCTGGTTAAGAACTTAATTTTTTTTTAATCAGAGCCTCTTTTATCCTTGCATTAGAAAATCCTTGGTTGGTGCATATGGTCTGCCTATGGGGTTTTCAACCTTTATTCCACCTTTGTTTCCTATAACCCTGACTCAAACCCCTTTTGACAAGAGTATAGTAAATAATTCATTGGAACTAGGCCTTTTAGTTACCCTTATTCACTTGCTACAGTGTTGCTCCACTGCCAACAAGCATCCATAGCCCTGACAGAGTCACCCCAACATCACAGATCTTGTTCCACTTCCAACGAGCATACATAGTCTCGACGGAGTTATCTGCATACCCTCTCCTACTGTGCACTCATTTGATATAGTTGATTTTATTTCGGAAGAATTCCCTGAGCAAGTGGGAGAGGAGGATGCCTGTTATTTGCATAATGAGATGGTTAAGGTGAACTTTTTCTAGCTCTGTCTCTGAGGTACATGTATTCCTTTCCATCTTGCCATATTTCCCTTAAGGTTTTACCATACCACTAGGAAGACACTTCATCACTTTTCCAAGGCTTCTCATTTGTGCCGGTTAGATAGAGAACCCCTTAAAACAATTGCAGGCCCTCTAGCGCTTCTTTTGTTGTATGTGAGCGATGAGTTAGGAACAAAGTTCGTTATATCGCATAAATTTAAGGTCAACCATTGTCTTGCTAGAAACAATCTTTAAAAGTGCAGAAGTACAATAACAAAAGACAAAACAAAAAATGTATTTCACAATCGACCTAAAACAAACATCGTGGAAACATAAACATATATATATATATATATTTTTTAGTGAAAATATTGTTTAAGGGCTTGGCCATTCACCGGGAGGGCATCAGGTTCCCACTTCATATTCTGCAGCCGATACATGCCTACCTCAATCTTCTCGGACACCTATAAAGGTCCAAGCCATAGATTCTGAAACTTATAATGTTTTCCTTTAGNATTTATTTATTTATTTTTAGTGAAAATATTGTTTAAGGGCTTGGCCATTCACCGGGAGGGCGTCAGGTTCCAACTTCATATTCTGCAGCCAATACGTGCCTACCTCGATCTTCTCAGACACCTATAAAGGTCCAAGCCATAGATTTTGAAACTTATAATGTTTTCCTTTAGGTTCATTTTCTTTGTCCCATTTTAGGACTAAATCTCCCACTTCAAAATTCTTCTCTTTAGCCTTATGCTTATCAAACCACCTTTTAACTATCTGCCGATGAGCTATGAAATTTGATTTTTCTTTCTCCCTTTCTTCTTCCAGCATAAGGAGGGTATCAATTCTTTGTTGCAATACTGATGAGGGTTGTACTCTCGAACCCTGAGCAAGTTGAAGAGATGGAAGATAACCCGTTCGGGAAAATCGCTTCTTGTCTGTATACCAGAAAGTATGGGGAATTCCCTATAGCTTCCTTAGGTGTAACTCTATCATCCCATAAGGCATTTTGGAGTGAACTGTGCCAATTCCTTTGGTTGTCTACAACTATTTTATTTAATATCCTTACTAGGTTCTTATTCGTTGATTCTGCCACTCTGTTACCCTTTGGATAGTAGTTTTTAGAGTATCTGATTATGATTCCTTTATCTAGAGAAAACCCTGTTAATAAGGTGGAATCAAAGTAAGTTGCATTATCAAAACCAAGGACGGAAGGCACATCGAACCTTGTGATCAACTATTGTTCTATGAACGGTATCACCACCTTCTCGTTTACATGAGTCAGAGGGATGGCCTCTGCCCATTTTGTGAAATAATATGTGGCGGTTAGTATGTATCTATGATGTTTTGAAGAGCTCAGTGTAATCTCTCCTATGATATCTAACCCCCATTGCTCGAATGGCCTAGAAATGACTACCGTTTGGAGTGGGACAACTGCTATATTCTCCATCCCTATGATTATTTGACAAGTTTTACAGTTTCTAACGTACATGTGAGCGTCCTTGAACAGAGTAGGACAATAATAGACAACTCTCAGTATTTAATGAGCAATGGTGTTTCCTGCGAAATGTCCACCTGGAGGGCCATCATGGAGCTCCTTCTGAACTTTTTCTGNAACTTATAATGTTTTCCTTTAGGTTCATTTTCTTTGTCCCATTTTAGGACTAAATCTCCCACTTCAAAATTCTTCTCTTTAGCCTTATGCTTATCAAACCACCTTTTAACTATCTACCAATGAGCTATGAAATTTGATTTTTCTTTCTCCCTTTCTTCTTCCAACATAAGGAGGGTATCAATTCTTTGTTGCAATACTGATGAGGGTTGTACTCTCGAACCCTGAGCAAGTTGAAGATATGGAAGATATAGCCCGTTCGGGAGAATCGCTTCTTGTCCGTATACCAGAAAGTATGGGGAATTCCCTATAGCTTCCTTAGGTGTAACTCTATCATCCCATAAGGCGTTTTGGAGTGAACTGTGCCAATTCCTCTGGTTGTCTACAACTATTTTCTTTAATATCCTTACTAGGTTCTTATTCGTTGATTCTGCCACTCCGTTACCCTTTGGATAGTAGTTTGTAGAGTATCTGATTATGATTCCTTTATCTAGAGAAAACCTTGTTAATAAGGTGGAATCAAAGTAAGTTGCATTATCAAAACCAAGGACGGAAGGCACATCGAACCTTGTGATCAACTGTTGTTCTATGAATGGTATCACCACCTTCTCGTTTACATGAGTCAGAGGGATGGCCTCTGCCCATTTTGTGAAATAATCTGTGGCGGTTAGTATGTATCTATGATGTTTTGAAGAGCTCGGTGTAATCTCTCCTATGATATCTAACCCCCATTGCTCGAATGGCCTAGAAATGACTACCGTTTGGAGTGGGACAACTGCTATCTTCTCCATCCCTATGATTATTTGACAAGTTTTACAGTTTCTAACGTACGTGTGAGCATCCTTGAACAGAGTAGGACAATAATAGACAACTCTCAGTATTTAATGAGCAATGGTGTTTCCTGCGAAATGTCCACCTGGAGGGCCATCATGGAGCTCCTTCTGAACTTTTTCTGCATATTCATGTTCGAGACATATTAAAAGTACCCCATCATAATTAACATGAAAGAGCACCGAATTTATGAGGCTATATTGTGCAGATTTTAACCTGAGGGCTCTTCTTTCCCTAGGGTTTAGGTTTTCTGGGAAAGTCCCATGATGTAGGAGATAATTCAGTTTCTCGTACCAATACTCTTTCCCTGGGGAGACGTATGAAGCTTCACCACACCATAATGCCAATTCATTCTCCCATCTGGGGTCTTCATTTACTCGGTCCTGGGCTTTAGCTGGCAGTTTTCATAATCCTTATCCCTTAACTAGTTTAGTAGGTTTTATATCTAGATCAAATTCTTGGACTAATACCATCCAGTTTCCTCTTCTTTCCCCCATTTCCTATTGAGTGAATAGGGATTGGACTGCAGGGTGAGGCACGATGACTTTGGTATGGTTCTTAAGGATGTAAGACCTGAAGTGTTTCACAACCTTGTATACAACATAAGCCTGCTTGTCTATAGTAGGGTAGTTTAGTTTGACCCTTGGAGATTAGTGCTCATGAATGATACCAAGGCCTCATTGTTGTCATCATCCTTTTGAGTCAATACTGCAACTAACAATTGGTCAGAGGAAAACATATAGAGGAAGAAATCTCTACTCAAATTGGGACTTCAGAATACTGGAGCCTCAGATATTGTTGTCTTAATATTGCTGAAAGCCCTCTTTCGTTCATCATCCCAATTAAATTCAACATCTTTACGAATCATTTTTTGTAAGGGTGTGATAGTTTCAACAAAATCGGGGGTGAATTTTCTCACAAAATTGATTTTCTCGAAGAACGATTGCATAGCGTTCTTGTTGTGAGGTAATGGAGGCTGAGCTATAGCCTTAATCCATTCTGGGTCTATGTGAATGCCTTCTTGATATATAATGTGGCCTAACAACTTACCTTCCTCGACACCAAAACTATTTTTCTTAGGTTTTAAGGATATACCGTATTTCCTACACCTTTGAAAATCTGGGTTAAATGTTGGATGTGATCTTCTCTGTTCTTTGAATACACAGTCACGTCATCTAGATAGACTACTACACATTTGTTGATTAGTCCTAAAAATTCTACGTCCATGGCCCTCTGGAAGGTTTCCGCTGCCTTGATTAACCCAAAGGGATACGTTTATAAGAAAAGGTTCCCCATTTGGTTCGGAAGGTAGTTTTCAAGCGGTCTTCTTCTGAAACTAGAACCTGGTTCTAACCTGAGAAACTGTCGATCAGGGAGAAACTATCAGAGACTGACACGATCCGCAAGAGTTTCTCCATTGGTGGGATTGGTAGTTGTCCTTTTCTGAAGCTGTATTGAGGTTTCTGAAATCTACGCATAGGTGGATCTCCCCATAAATTTTCCTCACAGGGACCAAATTTGTTACCCATGCAGAGTGTCTAACCTAGAAGATAATTTTGGAATCTAATAGTTTCTTTAAATTCTGACACATGAGAGGTTACAGGGATGGGTGATACTTCCAGAGATTCTTTTGGAAGGGTTTCACTTAAGGTTTTAATGGGATAGTGTGTTGAATGATACGTGTATCATGAGTTTTCAGATATCCGTAGGACCATGCAAAAACATCTTAATATTGTTTGAAAAGTTTGAGATAGGCCTTCCTTTCCTCTTTAGATAACGTCTTACTAAGATTTATTTTTTTAGGGTTTTTCGGGGTTCCTAAATTTATAGTTTCATGCATGGGACAAGAACTCCCCGTCTTTTCATTCTTTGACCCTTTAAATCTTTCCCTTAGGTCAAAAAGTTTTTCTAAATTGGATATTCCCTTCGGTATCGTGTGATACCTTGGCTTGTCAGTCGATTTATCTTTCTGAGGATCGGTTTATGCTGATTGTTCCTGGAATACTTCATCGTCAATAGCCAAATATTTAAAATTATTCTGATTGGTCAAAACTTTTATGATCTGTTCATCTCCTTCAAAGACATTCCAATTAGAAATATTGTTGGGAACAAATGATTTGTAGAGTACCTCCACAGTGAACCGAGAGGCTTTATAATATTCTAGAGGTGAAATCTTTGAGGCAACTGTTACAAGGGAAAAACTCTCTATGGCCAAGGGTAAACCACAGGAGACAGGTATGGCTACAGAAATCAACTCAATTCCAATATGTGTTATATAAACTAATGTGCAATACGAGGAAGAAGCCTACCTCAATCCAATCATTTGATGTCGTTCCACCGTTGAGCACTTTGACCCAAAGATTTACACCTGCAAGAAGTTCTCAACAAACAAGCGATGCAAGTATATAGTGACAATATATAAAATGAGTTAGCACATCATATGGCACAATCCATTAATAAACATTACAAACATGACCATGGATAATAATCATATATTTGCAAGATATTGATAGGAAGGGAAAGGAGTATTTCTATTAATAATTGATCAACAGAAGTATCAACATTACATACTTCCGTGTCGGCACGGTTCGAAACCAAGAAACCAAGTTCCTTCCAACTAGGTCTCCACCACTTCAATCCTCCACCAAAGGCAAGCTCATAGCAAAGAGGTAATGAGGTCCTCTCGACAATAGGAAAGATATTGGGGGCTGAAAACTATGTTCAGACTTGAGGGACAAAGGGATGCAGACTCAATATGAAGTAATTTCTTCAGAGTAACTTTTCTCTCAAATTTTAATTCTTTCTCCTCTTTTTCCATAGCTTGAACTTGTTCTCTTATAGCCTCTAGAATGCAACTAAAGGGTTGAGTTGGAATGTTTCTAGTATATGGAAGGCCAAAGATCAGAGATCTTTTTTCGTGACATGGAAACTCGACCTCATTTTGTATTTTCTGGCACAAATCTCGATATATGCAAGCTGTAGTGGAGCAGCAAGCGTATACGCATCTTGCAAAGTAGTTAGGGAGTGTATATGTGGAAAACTATATATTTTTGGCTCTGGATTTATAAAAAAGGGGGTGATANTACCATCCAGTTTCCTCTTCTTTCCCCCATTTCCTATTGAGTGAATAGGGATTGGACTGCAGGGTGAGGCACGATGACTTTGGTATGGTTCTTAAGGATGTAAGACCTGAAGTGTTTCACAACCTTGTATACAACATAAGCCTGCTTGTCTATAGTAGGGTAGTTTAGTTTGACCCTTGGAGATTAGTGCTCATGAATGATACCAAGGCCTCATTGTTGTCATCATCCTTTTGAGTCAATACTGCAACTAACAATTGGTCAGAGGAAAACATATAGAGGAAGAAATCTCTACTCAAATTGGGACTTCAGAATACTGGAGCCTCAGATATTGTTGTCTTAATATTGCTGAAAGCCCTCTTTCGTTCATCATCCCAATTAAATTCAACATCTTTACGAATCATTTTTTGTAAGGGTGTGATAGTTTCAACAAAATCGGGGGTGAATTTTCTCACAAAATTGATTTTCTCGAAGAACGATTGCATAGCGTTCTTGTTGTGAGGTAATGGAGGCTGAGCTATAGCCTTAATCCATTCTGGGTCTATGTGAATGCCTTCTTGATATATAATGTGGCCTAACAACTTACCTTCCTCGACACCAAAACTATTTTTCTTAGGTTTTAAGGATATACCGTATTTCCTACACCTTTGAAAATCTGGGTTAAATGTTGGATGTGATCTTCTCTGTTCTTTGAATACACAGTCACGTCATCTAGATAGACTACTACACATTTGTTGATTAGTCCTAAAAATTCTACGTCCATGGCCCTCTGGAAGGTTTCCGCTGCCTTGATTAACCCAAAGGGATACGTTTATAAGAAAAGGTTCCCCATTTGGTTCGGAAGGTAGTTTTCAAGCGGTCTTCTTCTGAAACTAGAACCTGGTTCTAACCTGAGAAACTGTCGATCAGGGAGAAACTATCAGAGACTGACACGATCCGCAAGAGTTTCTCCATTGGTGGGATTGGTAGTTGTCCTTTTCTGAAGCTGTATTGAGGTTTCTGAAATCTACGCATAGGTGGATCTCCCCATAAATTTTCCTCACAGGGACCAAATTTGTTACCCATGCAGAGTGTCTAACCTAGAAGATAATTTTGGAATCTAATAGTTTCTTTAAATTCTGACACATGAGAGGTTACAGGGATGGGTGATACTTCCAGAGATTCTTTTGGAAGGGTTTCACTTAAGGTTTTAATGGGATAGTGTGTTGAATGATACGTGTATCATGAGTTTTCAGATATCCGTAGGACCATGCAAAAACATCTTAATATTGTTTGAAAAGTTTGAGATAGGCCTTCCTTTCCTCTTTAGATAACGTCTTACTAAGATTTATTTTTTTAGGGTTTTTCGGGGTTCCTAAATTTATAGTTTCATGCATGGGACAAGAACTCCCCGTCTTTTCATTCTTTGACCCTTTAAATCTTTCCCTTAGGTCAAAAAGTTTTTCTAAATTGGATATTCCCTTCGGTATCGTGTGATACCTTGGTTTGTCAGTCGATTTATCTTTCTGAGGATCGGTTTATGTTGTTTGTTCCTAGAATACTTCATCGTCAATAGCCAAATCTTTAAAATTATTCTGATTGGTCAAAACTTTTATGATCTGTTCATCTCCTTCAAAGACATTCCAATTAGAAATATTGTTGGGCACAGATGATTTGTAGAGTACCTCCACAGTGAACTGAGAGGCTTTATAATATTCTAGAGGTGAAATCCTTGAGGCAACTGTTACAAGGGAAAAACTCTCTATGGCCAAGGGTAAACCACAACAGACAGGTATGACTACAAAAATCAACTCAATTCCAATATGTGTTATATAAACTAATGTGGAATACGAGGAAGAAGCCTACCTCAATCCAATCGTTTGATGTCGTTCCACCGTTGAGCACTTTGACCCAAAGATTTACACCTGCAAGAAGTTCTCAACAAACAAGCGATGCAAGTATATAGTGACAATATATAAAATGAGTTAGCACATCATATGGCACAATCCATTAATAAACATTACAAACATGACCATGGATAATAATCATATATTTGCAAGATATTGATAGGAAGGGAAAGGAGTATTTCTATTAATAATTGATCAACAGAAGTATCAACATTACATACTTCCGTGTCGGCACGGTTCGAAACCAAGAAACCCAGTTCCTTCCAACTAGGTCTCCACCACTTCAATCCTCCACCAAAGGCAAGCTCATAGCAAAGAGGTAATGAGGTCCTCTCGAAAATAGGAAAGATATTGGGGGTTGAACACTATGTTCAGACTTGAGGGACAAAGGGATGCAGACTCAATATGAAGTAATTTCTTCAGAGTAACTTTTCTCTCAAAGTTTAATTCTTTCTCCTCTTTTTCCATAGCTTGAACTTGTTCTCTTATAGCCTCCAGAATGCAACTGAAGGGTTGAGTTGGAATGTTTCTAGTATATGGAAGGCCAAAGATCAGAGATCTTTTTTCGTGACATGGAAACTCGACCTCATTTTGTATTTTCTGGCACAAATCCCGATATATGCGAGCTGTAGTGGAGCAGCAAGCGTATACGCATCTTGCAAAGTAGTTAGGGAGTGTATATGTGGAAAACTATATATTTTTGGCTCTGGATTTATAAAAAAGGGGGTGATAAGTCTGCATAGGGAAATGGAAAAAGGCCCTCTATGAAAGATAGCAATGGTGAGGCAAATCTTGCTATAATAGATGCCCCCTAATGTGTGAGATCAAAGGAGTATCTGTGATGGCCGAAATACATTATAAATAACCCAGAAGTGGAGTGGTAGAGAACCAGCTGGACGAACTTAATTTCTCATTACATTATGTACTGACTTTGCATACATGGCTGCCAAGAATACAATGCAGATCCATGTGGAAAATATACCAACAAGTGTTCATGGCCATGAGTAGGCAAGTATAAATGCGGTTAGATGCCAATCACTGTCATAGTCATGAACAAGGCTCAGTGAAATCAATTTCAAAATCAATCTGAAGATATTTGTATACCATGGAGTACAATATAATCCCCCATGGTCGCTGAAGTCAAATAGGTACTGGTCCAATGAAATGGAAGCAACATCTCAGGAAAGTTGCATCCACAAAGTGATGTCTTCAAGTCTTCAATACAATCGACCAATGGTACAAGTCTACATCATGTGAATAAATGAGTTGAGGTCAAACACGATGAGACATCGTTTGATTACCGATCATTGAGGTATACCATTAACAAACGCGAGATGAACTACCAATGATGAAAGTAGGTATCAAGGCACCGAGTACATCTCTAAAAATGTGAAAAAAGGAGCTGGTGTCGAACACTTGAGATATCCATTGATCAAGAGACATTGATGTATTCCCATCTGTCAATGGCGAGAGAGCCCGCCACTAATGACTGCAAGCCTCAAGGTACTCATAAAACTCTAGGTCTCGTATCCAGAATACATGAGCTGAAGTCAATGGAAAGAGATCCGCTGAAAGGAGAACATTAAGGCATATCTCATTAGTTAGCACGAGGAACAAAGCAAGAGCTTCATGATTTGGTGGAGAACAGACGAAGAACATGTTCACGAACCAATGACCCTGTGTGTCTTTCGCGTGTGCCAAATGCAAGTGGTACATGAAAAAAACCCTCTGAATAGCAGGCAATGATGAAAATTGCTGACAAAGGTGAGTAAACCACCAATAAGGCTAATGGCATCCAAGACACTGCACGAATCCCAAAGTGTGAATAGATGTCTTGTCGTCGAACACAAGGGAAACCACCCAGTCAACGACCCATGATGTAATGTCGATTGTTGGGTTCAAGGTGACCTACCAATGATGAAAGTAGGGCCAGGGTGCATCATAAGACCAAAGTATCATGTGATTCTGAGACAAACTGAGGGTATGGCCAACATGCAAAGTCAATATTTCTGAGGAGTGGCCGACACAGGTTGATAGACTTCCTTTGAACAAGAGCATGAGACATACGGTGGACTCTGGCAGCATTGAATTAATGATGTGACAACTAGATGCAGGAGGCATCCATAATGTTCTCTATAGTGATTGGAAGATTAACCAGTCGATAGAGAAAATTCTATAATGAGATCAACTTCCTAAGGCAATGCTAAACCCAAAATTATGATGACGCAAGGAATCAATAAATTTGTGCTCTGTTCAAAGGCGACACAAATGCTGCCAATTACAATATAGTACTCCCTTCCCGCCTATCTTTTTTTGTTTTTTAATAACAAGTGAATGCTATGATACAGAGGAGGGAATGAGTGTTGCAAGTAAGAAAAATTAGTTCCAGNAATGACTGCAAGCCTCAAGGTACTCATAAAACTCTAGGTCTCGTATCCAGAATACATGAGCTGAAGTCAATGGAAAGAGACCCGCTAAAAGGAGAACATTAAGGCATCTCTCATCAGTTAGCACGAGGAACAAAGCAAGAGCTTCATGATTTGGTGGAGAACAGACGAAGAACATGTTCACGAACCAACGACCCTGTGTGTCTTTCGCGTGTGCCAAATGCAAGTGGTACATGAAAAAAACCCTCTGAATAGCAGGCAATGATGAAAATTGCTGACAAAGGTGAGTAAACCACCAATAATGCTAATGGCATCCAAGACACTGCACGAATCCCAAAGTGTGAATAGATGTCTTGTCGTCGAACACAAGGGAAACCACCCAGTCAACGACCCATGATGTAATGTCGATTGTTGGGTTCAAGGTGACCTACCAATGATGAAAGTAGGGCCAGGGTGCATCATAAGACCAAAGTATCATGTGATTCTGAGACAAACTGAGGGTATGGCCAACATGCAAAGTCAATATTTCTGAGGAGTGGCCGACACAGGTTGATAGACTTCCTTTGAACAAGAGCATGAGACATACGGTGGACTCTGGCAGCATTGAATTAATGATGTGACAACTAGATGCAGGAGGCATCCATAATGTTCTCTATAGTGATTGGAAGATTAACCAGTCGATAGAGAAAATTCTGTAATGAGATCAACTTCCTAAGGCAATGCTAAACCCAAAATTATGATGATGCAAGGACTCAATAAATTTGTTCTCTGTTCAAAGGAGACACAAATGATGCCAATTACAATATAGTACTCCCTTCCCGCCCGTCTTTTTTTGTTTTTTAATAACAAGTGAATGCTATGATACAGAGGAGGGAATGAGTGTCACAAGTAAGCAAAATTAGTTCCAACAATGGAACGTACCTATGCTCAATGCAAGGAAATGCATGCAGGAGATGGATACTCAGGGTGATGTTCCCTCCAGGGTATAGGGTGTCAAATTGTGAAGGATATAAACAAGGTTGTGCTTGGTTGAGGATGCAAACTGCTTGGGCCATGGTTTATAACGCAAAGTGAGAACCAGATAAAGGCTCAATACTGCAAGCAAGGGCATGAGATGCAATCATAATTTAAYGCCAAAAAATGTCCTTTTTTATATCTTTTAGTCTACTTGGTGTGAAAAAGGGGTAAACTTGTGCCAAATAGACGTCTTTTCAAATCCAATTTATGAGTGTGAAAAAGACAAGTTCACTCAACGATCTTTTTCATTTTTGATAGCGAGTCTGAAAAGAGATTAACTAAGACTCAGTATCTTTCAAATCCAAATTTAATGAGTGTGAAAGGGACAAATCACTCGAATCAACATGTAAAGGGGGAGGCCAAGGTTTCCGTCCTGACCTTTTACCGAAAGTCAGTATCTTGTAGATAGTTGACAAAAGCTTGGGAAAGCCCAAAGCTCTCCAAGTCAAGGAGGAGAAAGTGATAACGGAGTACATAGTCTTTTTTATGGTTTTAATAATGTCTCTTAGTGGAACAGACATAGGTGAGGGTATGGGATGTCCCGTCAGGTCGTCCCAGTCGAAGGGGACCTCGTCAGAACTTGGAGAGAGAGTATTCGAAGGAAGAATGAATATCTATTGTTCAGAAGGGGGAAGACTTGGAATGTTGATGATGTGACTGGAGGGTGCATCACTCTTTTCAAGGAGAGTTGGTTTGACCATAAATGGCATCGACGTGGTCACTTCTTCAATTATAGGTTGAAGAGGATGCATGGTAACGAGGGCAGGAGACGCTTCACCCTCCGTGGAGGGGGTGAGGTCAGAGGAAAATCTCGACGGTGAGACCGTCAGGATCATTAAAGGTGAAGTGGTGTGAGGACGAACAATGGGTGTCTCAGAGTCCAAAGGGATTTTGGGAGAGCCCCATGCCTCTGGTATCCCGACAGTCACTGGGCACAAGCGAGTAAGATGGCTTCCTTCACAAGTCTTGCAAAGGGATTTAGGCTTACGTCTGAGACGTTTAGGTTTCTCGATGGGACTAGCCGAGGAAGAGAGTCATCTCTTGTATGATGAATAGGAGTTGGAGATGTGACACGACTATGATCTAGGGTGAAAAGGATGGTACCCCCAACATAATTGGCAGAGGTTGGAAGTGAGTTGTCGACATTATTTGTAGAAAGTGTCGACTCATCTCCGACATGACTAGCAGAGGTGGGCGATGGTGCACTGGTGTGGCTTACAGTGGTTGGGTTAGCGATATATTGCGGTATTTGATTCCAAGGTCCCGAAAAATATTGATTCTGAAACATTGCAGGCCAGAAAGGATCCTGGTATACTCCCTGTCCTGGACTAGAAACATGGTGGTTTATGCCAAGGTGGTCTGAAGCGGTATGGATGGGCATCATCATTGAGGTCTGTAAATAGACCGAGGTAGGATAAGAATTATTCGAGTGAGGATATATGTTTCCCCCTTGTGAGGGTGTCCCATAAGGAGGGTAGCTCGAATTATAAAATTGATTCTCCCCATATGGAAGACCTGGGGGTACTTGAGGACCTGGTGCAAAAAAAGTGTTTAAAGGGACCAACATGGAAGATGAAAGATACATGGGTGGGGTGTAATAAGAACCCATCTGAGCACTAGATCCTGAAAGAGCATAGATAGGATTGGATCCATAAGGTGGAAGGTTCCAACCTCCCATGGGAACACAACTCATATCAAATGAAGAAGTGGGCATGGGAGCGATGGTGCCCCCAGGTCCAATGCTAGGGTTCATATAAATAGACCAGGGAGGGGGTTGCATGTGGGAAGGCATATCAACAGAAAATTGACTAGAGACCCAAGGTGCAGATTGAGCATTGTAATCGTGCATACCATTGTAAAAAATAGAAGGGTCTTCCCCCATGAAATGAGGAGGCATCATGGGGGGGGGTAGCGGTGAGTGGAGGAGTAAAAGGCACTTCGCTATCCATGATAATGAAACCAAAAACCAGAGTCCTAGGGCCAACTAGTAATCAAAGAGCATACCAAAAAGTCAAACGACCAATATGCATGCAAACGGGCTAAAGTGGTTGAGTGGCCTCCCTTGCTAAAGAAGATATGCCTCATCCAGGAGGGACCTGAGACTCCCTACTAAAGTTTGGAGGTAACATAATCAGTTATAAGGGCCCTCGTAGGCTTAAAAACTAGTCGGTTAGATTCCCCCAGAGAGGTAATCTTCCATAAAGGTTGTGTGTT
>JZKD02S0238585.1:7431-21353 GCA_000966675.3 Picea glauca | reverse complement strand
AGGGCTACGAATCCACAAGAAAGGATGTCTCCTATGGGTGTTTATTGTCCCCTCATAGCAAGCTAATTCTTACAACCATTCCAATCCACTAGTTCTCTTTCCCCTCAACCTGCACAACCCAAGGAATGGGATCCCCTTCTTTGCCACGCAGTCCTTCAGGCTATCCCACTTTCGTCCAGGGCTCCTTTCCCCTCAACCTGCACAACCCAAGGAATGGGATCCCCTTCTCTGCCATGTAGTCCCTCGGGTTATCCCACTTCCCTCCAGGGCTCCAACACAGGTTGGCCAGGAAATCTCTCTGTTGAGGACTCTAGAAATTTAGAGTTACAACATGCATTCTCACAGCAACAACTCACTTGCTCGCTTGGGAAATTCTTACACAAAAATCTCACTCACAGGCCTAACAACTGCTTTTTTATGCAATTACTAGCTCCAAGAGTTGCCCACAAAACCCACTATGGCTGTCTGCTATCTCCTAACACTCCACACACATTTCCCTTCTTCTACCCAACTATAAAAACTGCCTTCTCTCCCCATTCGAATTTCCTTTTCTCCCATGCATGTAGACTCTCCCATTTCCCAAGGTTGATTATACTCAGGTCCATGCTCTCAATAACTATGTGAGGTGACTTTACCCACCAACCCCTCACATGCATTCAATTATTGGGCTTTGAAACAGTAAAAAAGGAAATAGAAGGTTCATACTAGAATAATTTTGAAAGATGGTTTGGGTTTAATAAGCATGTATAATTTCCCTCCCCCTCGGACCCCCCTATCTTGTGGAAACTTAACCCTCATGACTATGTCCATATCCATCTTCATCTATTGATGCATTTTATTTTATTATTTTCGATATACAATGTTTTTATATTACATTGCTTGGCTCGCGACCATACATCGTATTTACAATATACATTGCTAAATAGGGGATGTTACAATAGTCCCCTCGTTGCTCCCTCAAGCAATTATTTTGGTGGATATTATATTATTATACATGTTTCTTTTTCATACATGCTTTTACATATACATGAGGAAATTAGCCCGATGGGTTATAGCTCGAGCAGTTGAGTGCTATGATTTACAAGCATGAGGTCTCGGGGTCAAGTCCTCGAGTTAGCTACCTCTATGGACTTTGTGAGCCTCATTTGACGTCCTTGCTGGGTTAGGTTGCCAAAACTACGAACAATCGGTTTGCCTTGGGTACCCTCCTTGGCATGAGGGGAAGTGCCTGGGGGTTTTACTAGGAATTGTATTTCAAGGAATATTCACACACACGAGCATATCATGGAAAATACACCTATTACACTGTAAACCTATAAACCTAACCCACCACTTGGACTCCTATGCATTCACTAGTCGGGCCTTGGCCTTGAGCTCCACACTAGGGATATTTACAATGCATTTCACATATTTACAATATGAGATCATTATATCTTAGCCCACATATCTTGATTCTCGTCACATAAACCACATCCTATAAATAATAGATGATTATTACATATTATATTCTAGGGGTCAAAATCGAGATATTAGATTCCTCTCCCCCTTGGAATAACACCATCCTTGGTGTTTTTTTTTCTTCCAACAATAAGACCATGTCTTACATGTCTCTGCTTTTTCAGTTGCATCCACAATGATATCCTTTTCATTGCAACTTGCATTTGATGGCTATCTAGATAGTAGCTTTGCCAATTTCATTCACCGTCTTGAGATGCTTCCAAGGCCTTAACATTTTAGCATATACTTACAACAATCATCGAGGAAAACATGCATATCATAGCCATTTATTTGGAACAATTATTCCATCCATATGAATTTCAATTCACAACTATATTCATATCACAAGATAAAGTATGCAAATCAATCCAATACTTATCTCTATGAATATATTCTTGCTTCACATGACTGCCATGGGTGAGATTCAACTCATTTTTTGTCTCTAACACACCCAAAATACATAATGCCTTTTGGATCCCAGCCAACAGATAACATGAATCTCTCACAATATATTTGTTCAAGTTACCTCTTCCTTGCTACATTCACCCTTCCAGGTTCAAGCATCCCCTCCTTTGCTAAACAATCCCTCAAGCGATCTATCTTGCCAAGGCTTTCACATGCAAGAAGAGCATAGACTTATAGAATCTCACTGCCAAGGTGTCCCACTAATCAAGGCATATCCTAGGGTTCCAATGTCATCACAGAACGTGTCCTGCCCATGCTTTCCAATTTACAACAACCATCATCTGTCTTTGCTGGACAAATCCATCATCTCACTTGTATTATACACATATAGTCACCATGAGATGTCATCATAAAAATTCCAATCAGAGATTTTTAAATCTATTTCATACAAAAAGTAGATTTCATAACTATGAAATCCTTCTTATAATGTTTGGCCTTTGCATGCAGTAGCAACCAATCTTCATTATGGGCTTACGCTCCTCACCATATCCAAGACAATTCTACTCGCAATTTATCCTCTTTGATAGAACTTTAAATCAGCCAAAAAAATTGTGAGTATTTATGGATAAAATCCTTTCATTGCAACATTCACAACAACCCATGAAATGATCTCAGAATTATGGCATATCAATAATTCATTCACTTTCAACTATCAATATATTAAATGCAATGAAATATCATTCCCTACATATGCATCACCAACAAAAAAAAAACATTCATACAATTCGATCAAATATATTTGCCGATATTCATAGATGCATGATCACAATTTGCACATTTACATAATCTACTTATGCACATTCATTCAATGCATCCTTGCATTGATTCAATAATACCATAATACCAACTCATGTGATGTACCATGATTTGCCAAATTAGATCAACGACTATCATTGATCCGTGGAGTTTGGGAAAAGTTTGGTGGAGGGAGAATACATTACTATGAATGGTCCAAATTTAATCGCCCAAGTGAGATGGATAGTTGATAGGCTCCGCAAGGAATCTAGGAGAGAGGAGACCTGGAATTTTTGAGTGTTGCAAACTGTCCAAATTTAGTTGAGGAAGGTAGATCTATGGTAGAGATCTCATCGCAGCAAATGGGAAAATAGTAAGAGGAGAGAGAACCATTTGCTGTGAATGACCCAAATTTCATCGGACAAATAAATCAACAACCAATAAGCTTTCATGGGAGGAGATTTCAGATGGAGGAGAGAGTGAGGGGTGTTGCAAACAACCATTATTGCACTCGCAAATTATGATCGACGATTCATATTTCATTGCAGTGATTGAGATTCCTTTTGCCATGAACAATTGAGATTTCACTCGTAGATTTGAGATCGGCAGTCCAAAACCACGCAGACCCCTATGTAGCTGGGACATGTGAGCAAGTTAGAGGTTGACATGGCAAGACCATGGGATGACACATAGGCTATAGGTGGACACCAGTGCCACATCATCATGGGACATTTGTTATGCCACGTGAACATAAAATTTTTACAGTTTAAAGAAAAAAACAAGTTTGGAGTCAAAATCTTATTTTGACCATAACAAGAGCATATAAAGTCAGATTTGTTGAAAAACTGATGCATGTAGGTAAATTTAAAAAATTTACATTATACAACCAACATACCAAGTATATATGAGGATCACTGAGAGTGAGACAATCACAGAGAGAACACAAGTATACCCTGGGAAACCCTCTTAGGGTAGAAAACCCAACCAAAACTTCTCTTTAGATTCTTCAACAAAGTACAATACCGGTACAAGACTTTAGAGTAACTAGCTAGGTCTCAGAGGGCTGAAACAATACCTTTGTTTCAACACTTACAAACTTCACAAATAGTTGAACTAACACTTACAGTAACATCATGACAAAATCACCAAAAGATAATTGACTTTCCTTCTTGCTGTAGCAGACTTATGGCAGCTTTAACACAATGTTTGTAACAACCTTATATTAGCAAGGAACAACATAAGACTTCAACAAGAATAGAGTGCTTGTATCAGCAGTATACTTCAACAATTAACTGCCATATACCAGCAGAAGACTCCAACAACTAGCAACCATATACCAACAGAAGATTCCAATAGATATCAGTCATATACCAGCAAAATACTTTAGCAAATAGATGTCTTGCCTCAATAGAAGACTCCAACAAAACAATGGTATCCAAATGTTAAGTGAATGCCCTTTTCTATAGGTTGGTTTGGCTGCCCTAAGCAACCCCCTATGAATGTATGACAACTATATAACAACTGTCATACCTGCCCTCCTTTGGCCGCCAAGAGTCACCTCCCAAAGCTCCCAAGAGCCACCTCCTAATGCTCCCAAAGGTCACTTTTTTTGTCTCTTCTAGAGGCTGCCCTAAACTGCTGTCTTAGGATTGTATGACAACTATATAACAACTGTCATACCACCACCCTAAGCAGCCCCCCTAAGCTGACCACTCCAACCACCCTAAGCAGCCCTCTTAAGCAACCTCCCTAAGCTGGCCACTACAATTGCCCTAAGCAACTCTCTTAGAGGTGCTATGAGGTTGACACATGGCATATGGTTGTCTTGGCATAAGTTTGACACTTGTCATGTGTTTGATGCTTGACATAAAGTTAACACTATATCAAAACTTTATTTACATGGTTAGTTACAATAGGGAAAATAGCTTCCAAAGCTATATAATTCAACACTCCCTCTTAGCAAGRAAGGTATTTTCCTAGTACCAACTGTTACATCCATTTGTCTTTACTTGACTATTGACTTGTTGATCCATGTAGAATTTGTTCATCAAGAGAAGTTTTGTATCCATAGCTAGCATTGGGATCAGTAGCATCTCTGGTGAGCACACTGATGTCGTTACAGGATTTTTATTCACTTAGTTCACCAAGAACTGTCCTACTAGCCATATGCTAGAGGAAGTTATACAGTTCACCAAGAACTGTCAATTCACCAAGAACTGTCTTACTCCGTGCCAATCCTTTAATACTGGAAGAGTAATCTTAGAGCCAGTCCTTTTTCATACTGGATAAAAATAAAGTAGAATAGCCCACATCCTACCTATAAATGACTTGCCCCGCTATTGTCACCAGAATCCCATATGCAACTCCTTACTCCTTCTTATGAGGGACCAGTCCAAGTTTGTCTCTAAAGTACTCAAACTTCACCTTTGACAAACGTTTGGTTAGCACATCTACAACCTGCTCATTGGTAGCCACATAATGAAGCTTCACTGCTCCCTTTTCTACCACATCACGGATAAAATGATACTTGATTCCAATATGCTTTGATTTGTCATGAAACACGGGGTTCACTGACAACTTTATGCAACTCTGATTGTCACAGCAGATACTAGTAACATCTAACTCAATATCAAATAATCTTGAAAGTAATTTCCGTAGCCATACAACTTCAGTACATGCTAAACATGCTGCCATATATTTTTCCTCAATTGTATTGAGCGCAACACTGGGTTGCTTACTACTAAACCATGAGATCATACCTGATTCCAAACTAAAATAACATTCTGATTACTCTTACGATCTGTGACACTACCAACCCAATTTGAATCAAAGTATCCTTGTAGTCTGAATTCACAATCTGCATCATACTGTTGAGTTTTGTACCTTGGGAGGTGTTCCCCATATGCTTATGACCTTCTTAGCACATGAGGGAAGGACATTATACTTTGTACCTTGTACTTTTGTCTAATTTCACTTTGACTTTGTCTAAAGTGAAATTTAGTCATTTTTGTCCTAAAAGTGACTATTAATTCACAAAGGGGTGAATTAGAGACATAAAGTTGACTTAGGAAACTTAACCCAAAGTGGGTTAATGATTTAGATATTTTTGGGGAGATCTCAACCATTGATTAGATGGTAGATGAGATGATCTCCACCATCCATATCTTAGGTTTCCTAAAGCATGTCAAAGAGAGGCGCAAAGGGTGAAGGAGGGCGCATTGTTCATTCATTCACTTGTTCATTGTGAGAGGAGCTCTTGAAGGATGAGCATGAGGTCAGTTTTGTGAGGATGCTTGAGCTTGGGTGCTAACTTTCATGGAGGGAGGCTACTAGCTACTTGCTTTGTTTATTTACTGGAGAGGTTCTACTTCTGTGGAGGGCGCATTGCCATATTGGGGCGCATCAGTTGTAGGAGGACTGCTAGCCATCAGATTGCAGTGAGATCAGTTGCAGAGGGAGGCCATTCAACAGAGCTTCATTCCTGTGGAGGGGTTTCCAGATCTGAGCTCATAGTTTGCAGTTGAAGCAGATTCAGTGGTTTTGCCAGCTTGTATGTGGGGCACACCTTCCTAGGGTGCACTTGGTGACTTTGAGCTTGTATATCAGCTCAGTTTGGGTTGCTATTGTATCAGATTCTTTCATATATTGTACTCGCTGTATTCCATCTTCTGCTTTCCTCATATATACATATATATCTCAAACTGGTTTTCCCCGGGGGAGTTTTATCCAGGGTCATGTTGACCAAAAATACATGTGTACACGAATGCACGTATTAGTCTCTTAGATCTTTTTATTTTCAGCTGTAAAGATCTATAGGTGTGTTATATTTATTTTGGTATGCATGTGCTAACATTTGGACACTAAAACTACATGCTAGAGCACTCAAAATTACAAGTATAACCGTAACAAATCAGCAAGAAACTTTTGGACTGTTGGCTGTTATAAAACAACATACACTACATTTGGCAGTTAAAACTTAGAGCCTAACTGTGGTCAAAGACATAACCAGTAGGCAAGTTGATAGGACTTGAAAATCTTCACATACTTGATACCATACTCAGTGGTACCTTTCAAGTATCTCATCACATTTTTGCTGCAATCAAATGAACATCTCTGGGTTCAACCATATATTGACTTAAAGTGTTCACAACAAAACATATGTCTGGCCTTGTGTTCATTAAATACATCAACGAACCAATCATTTTCCTATACAAAGTGGCATCCACTATCTTTGATGAAGTATCACATAATAACTTTGGATTTGTCGTCATAGGTGTAGTCATGGATTTACAATCCATCATTCCAAATCTCTTTAGAATTTTCACAACATATTTTCCTTGACTAAGACAAATCTCACCTGGATTCTGCCACACTTCCAGACCTAGGAAATAGTGCATCTGACCTAGATATTTCATTTCTACAACACCATTTTGCTGAGGATTGTATGGAGTAGAAAGCTCCCTCTTTATCCCAGCTTCTCTACAAAATTCCTTGAATTCACTAGATGTGAATTCTCCTTTGTTATCGGATCTTAAAACCTTTATTTTTCTCTCAGAAAGATTTTCAACATGAGCTTTAAATTTCTTAAACTTACTAAAGATTTCATCTTTATTCTTTAAGAAATAAATCCAAGTTTTGCGAGAAAAATCATATATAAAAGAAACATAGTAAACATACCCGCTGAGTGAAGTGGCTGACATAGGTCCACACACATCCTGAATGAATTAGATCCATAACTCTTTTTGCTTTACTGTCACTGCTTGGAAAAGTCTTTTTCACGTTCTTTCTTTGTGCACATCCTTTGCACACACCATCCTTGAACACTTGAATTTTTGGAAGGCCTTTCACCATCTTGTTAACAACTGGCAAGGCTTTATAGTGAATATGAGCAAACCTTCTATGCCACAGTTCACATGGGTTTATAGTACTGTGTACTAGCTTGATCTGCCTTTCCTTTTAACTTGTATAACCCATCTTCATGTATACCAATTATAATAGCATCATCAATATTCTTTCCTCTTGGCCACATAACAACTTGGCCATCGACAAAAGCTACTCGGAATCCTTTCTTTTCCAATCCTGAAATAGACAGGAGGTTCTTTTGCACACTAGGTACATATAAAACATTTTCCATTTTCAAATGTTTTCCTGAATCTAAGCTGTAAAAAGCATTCCCTATGCCCTTAATAGGATAGGAAGAGTTATCACCTAGTCTCACTTGATGAGAAGAATCTTTCTTAGTCAGATTTGAAAGAGAGTCTTTAAAACCAGTCATGTTCCTGGAGGCATCACTATCCACAAGCCATGTTTCATCATCATAATTTACCGAATTAGTAAGAGCTCCCAACAAAACATGCTCTTCATTTGAATCTTCTTTTCTTTCTCTCTTGAAAACATGTTCATCATCTTTAGCAATATGAGCATGATGTCTTTTGTTTTTCCTCCTTTCTTTGACCTCTTTTATGAAAGGACAATTTCTGGCAAGATGTTCCAACTTTTCACAACATAAACATTTGAGTTTAGAATAATCTCTCTTACTTTTCGCAAATTTCTGAAACTTCTTCTGTGGAGGATGATTTTTCTTCTTTTTCTTTCCTTTCTTGAAATGGGCTGCAAGAGCTTGATCTTCATCATCACTTAGTTTTTCTTCTCTTGCTCCCAGTCTTGCTTCTTCTTGGACACAATCTTCTCACATCTTGCTAAACTTTGTTAACTTACTTCTTGAACAGATTCCTCTTATGAAAGAGTCCCATGACTTCGGAAGTCCATTCAGAGTAGTCATTACTAACTCAACTTCTTCAACTGAGTCATCGATAGCTATAATTTGTTCATTAATCTGAGAAATTATTGTAAAGAAGGCATGAATAGATTCATACTTCTGCATCTTTACATTTTTGTGTTGAGTCGTCAAAGCCATCTTCCTGTTTATGTTCCATCCTTCATGTAGACGAGATAGAGCATCAAACATGTCTTTGGGAGTCTTCAAGGATGATACATGAGGAATAAGATGGTCTTTTATAGAATCTGCAATTATTCTCTTTGCCCTTATTAGATTCTTCCTGTACTTACCTTTAGCTTCTTCTTCCTCAGGTTCTGCAACCTCTTCCATAACATAATATGATAAGTCATTTTCTTCCAAAACAAGGGATATTATGTACTTCCATGCTTTGAAGTTATCAAGTCCCTTAAGTTTCTCATCAAGCTTAGTGCTTGATATAAACTTGTCCTTGTTTTTGACTTCCTTTAAAAAACTGAAATACTGTAGTCTCCTTCACAAATCTAATAACTCTCTGTAGAAATGGCTTCTTTCAAGGAAGCTCTGATACCATGTTGAAAAACTGATACATGTAGGTAACTTTAAAAAATTTATAGCATACAACCAACATACCAATACATCTGTATATATGAAGATCACTGAAAGTGAGACAATCACAGAGAGAACACAAGTATACCCTGGGAAACCCTCTTGGGGTAGAAACCCCAGCCAAAAATTCTCTTTAGATTCTTCAACAAAGTACAATACCAGTACAAGACTTTAGAGTAACTAGCTAGGACTCGGAGGGCTGAAACAATACCTCTGTTTCAGCACTTACAAACTTCACAAATAACTGAACTAACACTTACAGTAACAGCTTGACAAAATCACCAAAAGATAACTGACTTTCCTTCTCGCTGTAGCAGACTTATGGCAGCTTTAACACAATATTTGTAGCAGCCTTATATTAGCAAGGAACAACAAAAGACTTCAGCAAGAATAGAGTGCTTGTATCAAGATTATACTTCAACAGCTAGCTGCCATATAACAACAGAAGACTCCAACAACTAGCAGCCATATACCAACAGAAGATTCCAGTAGATATCAGTCATATACCAGCAAAATACTTCAGCAAATAGATGCCTTGCCTCAGTAGAAGACTCCAGCAAAACAAAGGTATCCAAATGTTAAGTGAATGCCCCTTTTTATAGGTTGGTTTGGCTGCCYTAAGCAGCCCCCTATGAATGTATGACAGTTGTATAACAGCTGTCATACCTGCTCTCCTTTGGCTTCCAAGAGTCACCTCCTAAAGTTCCCAAGAGCCACCTCCTAATGCTCCCAAAGGTCACTTCCTTTGTCTCTTCTAGAGGCTGCCCTAAACTGCTGTCTTAGGATTGTATGACAGCTGTATAACAACAATCATACCACCACCCTAAGCAGCCCCCCTAAGCTGGCCACTCCAACCGCCCTAAGCAGCCCTCTTAGAGGTGCTATGAGGTTGACACATGGCTTATGGATGTCTTGGCATAAGGTTGACACTTGTCATGTGTTTGATGCTTGACATAAAATTAACACTATATCAAAACTTTATTTACATGGTTAGTTACAATAGGGAAAATAGCTTCCAAAGCTATATAATTCAACAGGATTGAGGTGAAATTTCAAGGGTAAATTTGTGTTGATGAGAATTGTAAAAACGTCATTGAGGATCAAATTGCTGATTTAGCCTTTGAATCCCAAAATTTAGAAAATAATAATTTTCAAAGGATAAGTCCGTACTTTCTGCCAGTCACTCTGTTGGTGATGAAATTTGGACATTAAGGAATAGGGGTAGGCAGAAAGAGTCTCAATTGAGTGTTTGGATAGATTCTAAAGTGTTTGGAGTGGCACTGAAGAAACATGGCTAAATCCACTATTCCGGCAATTTTTGAAACTGCGAATTGAGGAAAAGTGACTCGAGACAACAAATTTGAACCTTTTTTTCCAAGTTAGCATTTGATCTCCTCAACAATCTAGACAACTTTGTCCTAGTGAAAATTTTCCAATTTTGCACCGTTTGAAAAATAACAGTTTTCGCCAAATTTCTGAAGTCTGGAAAAAATGCAAAAAGTGAAAAGTTAATGATTCCAGATTTATGTAGAAAATGACTGGAGTATTGGATCGTCGAGGTGAAGGTTGCTGAGTGCTCACAATCATAATTACTATCAACACCCAATACAAAATTTTTCTTGGTTCTTGCTGGATTCTATTCCACTGTTGGATGAAGTTGGTCTCTGACCTTGATTGCACAAGAAGAAAATGGTGTAGAAATTGGTCAAAAATGGCAACTTATGGGAGCTATAACTTTTAGCTCTGAAATGAGAATTGAGCATGAATATAATTATTGGAAAGTCAAACCAAAGGAGAATTTAACTATTGATTTGCTTATTATAAAGGTGATTTTGGTTGTCCCATAAAATTAGTAGAACACAGCCTTTGAGTTTGATTGGGCAATACAATTATCTTTGTGCATAATCTCCAAAGTGTGCTGAATTTCGAGTGAGGGCTATGTGATGGAACAAGGTTTATAATGAAGCATAAATAAGCCTATAAAGGATTGTGTATCCTATGTAATGGGACATTCAAGGAAGGATGTTAGCTTATTTGAATGAGCAAGCTAATTGCCATTAGTGAAAGGAGTGACCTGTAAATGTGGTTTAAGGATGCTAGTGCATTAGCAAGATTGCGTACAGTACATTGACCATACTTAGCATGAGAAACCTAATTTGCAGAGAATAAATGGTAGAGAAGAGCTGTGGTGCTCTTGGTTGTTGTAGTTGTTATTGTATACAACTAGATAATTGCTAGTAGACGTATGTGAGATACCAGTTTATAGTGAATCATGAATGGCATCCTTATGTATAAATTTTAAAAGAAGGGTGTAAGTCATAATCCCTTGGGATAGAGAAAGACAACCAAGTAATAAAGGTTGTAGATCATGGAAGGTATCATGTTTGAATGAGGAAAGGGCCATTGGAAGGCTCAGATTGTAGAAGAAATCTACCAATGTGAAGAGGGTATGTACCCCATGCAAGAGATGGGTGAACCATCATACTGGATAAAATTTGTGTATGCTTGGAAGAGTCGCAGGATATGAACCAACAACTTATGTGTAAAGAACGTGAAGTGAATAATGAACTTCAATCCACTTGAGAGCTACTTTCAAGGAAATGAAGCACTACATTATGTGGAATTGTCTTGTGAGATAGAGTATAAGACAAAGTGGAGCTTGGCTGAGAATTTTTCAAGGAATACAGAGAAAATTCAAGAGTTGGATAGGGCTTAAAGGCAGCCCAAGATAAAAGTTTCTAAAGGTAGTCAAAATAGCATAAGAGCTGTAAATCTCCGAGGAATAAGATAGCATGAAAAGTTGGGCTTTGCCAAGAACACATCTATGATAAAAAGGGAAAGGCCAAGCTGGGCTTAGTTGGAACTGCTCAAGGAAATTGGTGCAACAAATATCGAAGAATGGATAGTGTAGAGGCAACCCAAGACTTCAAAGGAAGCTGCAAAAATGCCAAGAACTAGTTGCAGTAGTAAATGATGCATGTGGCCAACAAGACAGGTCATCGAGTAAATCAATTGTGATGCAGAATTCCATGCTATGCAAAACAATTGGAAGGGGATTGGTTGAGGACATGGTTGAAGATGTTGATGATGTAGTTGCCTATGACAGTCAACCTCACGAGGAGGAAAGAGGACAAGGAGAGAGCTTGTCAAGAGGTTGATGAAGGGATCATGTGAGTTCCCATGAGGCACCAACTAATCAGGTAACATAAAAAATGTTGATGGCAACCATACATGTATGAATTGGTCATGCCAATGTTGCATGAGTGCTGAAAGGGAATTGGGTAAGAATTCCTTTAGTCATGATTGATATCTTCATTGATATGTTTATGATGACATTTGAATGCATGTATGTGATTGATAACTAGGTGAGGGTGTGGTAAAGGTAGGAAGCCTTGGACATGTAAACATTGTTTAAATATTTTAATGCATTCATATGAGCAGCTGAGCTAGAATGTCATAATTGAACCGATTAAGAGGTAGTAACCATAATGAATGAGTATTATATTCATGATTATGAAAATGGATGCCATGTGAGATAACCATGTGTGAGGCCATGTGCTATTGGATATGGGTAGCTACAGAGTTGCAAAAATATCCAGTGGCCTCCCTCTTTATGTTAGTATCTAGGACTGAGACCTTCTTTCCAACACTGAGAGCACCATAAGAGGATGAAGGGTTTCCCGAGGGACCGTTGAACAGAGAAAGGAAAGGCCTTCTAGTATGCCCGAGGGACTGTTTAGAAGAGAAAGGGTATATTCTTGGTGTTGTGTTTGGGTCGAAGAGGAAGGCATCCAAATTACTGAACAAGTGTTGGGGAAGTGGTTGGGTGATGTGTCGAGTTGTTGGTTTATCCCTCCAACTTGATCGAGTGATCCCCCTGCTAAGGTATGTGCAAGTGGAGAACCACGAATCTTCTTCGCTGTTGATCTCCATCAATTACATCCATTGATTTCTCCTCAGGCCAAATAGTTGTCCACCATTTACTTTCCTCTTTCCACTGAGACATTCATGAAAATAAGGAACCATGGGCGATTGTATTCATCTGGATCTGAAACTGAGCACACCCCATTTTCCCATACCTAATCTACAATCCTTCCAACAATGCAAATATTGTCATTTTGACTATAAATAATGATAGAGGATGTCATGAATTCCTTAATGATTGCCCTAAATTTAGCCCAACTTTGAACCAGGGGCCTCACGAATTCAAATTCATTGCACTTCCATAACCCATTCATAGGCTTGAACATTCACCCAACATGTAGATGGGGACATCAACTCCGCATCTTGGATACTTATAACATTTATCCCCAATTCTCATTGACATTATGTCAACCACATGGCTTGCAAACTCTCTCTCTCTCTCTCTCTCTCTCTCTCTCTCTCTCTCTCTCTCTATATATATATATATAAACTATCTCATTAAGACATTTTGTCAAACACATGATATGCAAATTGCATTTTTCCTAAATTCTACTTGACTACAATTGATCCTTTGACCTCACAACTTGCTACTGGAACATTTCACAGCTGGTTCTTCTCAATGCATAAAAGGTTTCACACCCAACAAATTAATGCTTAAATCTCATCAGTAAGCTAGAGGAAAATATAAATTTTCCTATTCCTTGGATTTGATCACTAGCTCCTCAGAATCATATCAGATTCACTCCATAAGCAAGCCCACAGGATTAGTGTTGGCCTATCTTATGGACATTAACCATTAGCTGATCATTATGATCATTTAACGTAACAAGATCAACACAGTGTTCATTGAGGTGTTTTGTCAAACAGTTGGCATGCAACTGTAAAATTTCATCTAAACACTTATATTTTTTCCTAATACAGCCAAGTGTTGTAACAT
>JZKD02S0238584.1:266865-288938 GCA_000966675.3 Picea glauca | reverse complement strand
TGGACACTCATAAGACTTGTGTCCAACCTTTCCACATGTGAAGCATTTCACTACTCCACCTCTTCCTCTTCCTCTACCTCTGGTACAAGGAAAAATGTTTCCATCAGCGTACTGACCTCTCTGTTCGGTATGTTGCCCTCTCTATGAGCTTCCACCTTTCTCAGTTTGATTCTAAGTTTTCTTCCACTCTTCCTTGGGTTTCTGATTTCTATCCTGGGCAATTGATTTGCCTCTGGCTTGACTTCTGCCTCGGCCTCTTTGACCTTGTTTTCGGCTCAGCTTCTCTTCGGCTTTTAGAGCCATCTGATAAGCATCTTCCACCGTTCGAATGGTCATCATGCTCATCTCATCCTAAATGTCATATCATAGACCATTCATATATCTAACAATCTTTTCATCATCACTTTCGCGATGACCTGCCCTGATGTTCAGCATGTAGAATTCTTCAGTGTACTCCTTCACTGACATCAGTTTCTGTCTCAAATTTTGCATTCTCCAAAACAGAGTAATATGGTAATCCCTAGGAATGAATTTCGCCTTCATCATTGTGATCATCCTATCCCAACTCTTGATCTTTTGCTTGCCTTTGCAACATCTGTCAGCTTATAGCTCATCCCACCACAATGTTGCATGTCCTTTCAATCCTGTGACAACATGTTTGAACTTTTTGTCCTCCTTGATATCTTCATAGTCAAAATATGTGTCCAAAGATCTAATCCTGTCTAGAAGCTCTTTAGCATCCAGTTTTCCTTCATATACTGGAATATCCATTTTTTCCTTAGCACCCATTCTTGCAACAACCCTAATCAGGCGTTCATTTGCTGCAACTTCTTCTCTTTCATGTCCAGCCTCATCTTCACTTTCAGATTCACTGACATCTCCAACACCAGTTGTGCGCATCTGTGTTGTTTCCATGTCCTCGAGTCTGGCGCGTAGGTCATGCATCTCTCTTTCCATGGTTGGATCCGGCATCTACCTACCCCTTCTTCTCGGCATCTCCCTATCCTCTGGCGGATCGGGTGTTTGCCTGTCTCTTCTTCTCGGCGGCATGGTGAATCTCTCTTTCTCGCTTTCCCTGTCTGAAGTATACAAACAGATTCAAGCTCTGATACCAAACTGACGCAGACCTATCAGCCCTCGGGACCGAGATCCGCTCACAGGATCATTCTTTAACCCCTTCGAGCTGGATCGGCTCTTTCGGATTCCCTGCTAAAATCTCCTTTCGTTCGATCCACATGTCCTTTTTTTTCGCAACTCGCAGTCTCGCGAGTTCGCGAGTCGTGAATTCCGACTCTTCCTCTCCAATCTTGCAATACCTGAGATCGCGAAATGGGTACAACCCTTTCTTCCGTCAACGCCCTCCTTGCGTGATCGTTGGCTCGGCTAAGCGCTAGCACTTCTCGCCTCCCGCACCTTCGTGAATTCAAAGGTCCAACATTGTCACCTTCCCTTTATGAACCCCTAAGAGGCGAGGTTGACCTTTCTCCTCTAGTTCTCGCTACTCGCAACTTCGTGAGTCGAAGGGTCAAACTTTCGTTCCTTCCTTTGGAAGGAAGTGATAGGGTGAGCTATCCTTGAGAACCCTGCAATAAACCTTTTGTAATAACTGACAAGACCCATAAAGGATCTTACTTCTGTCACGTTATTTGGAACTGACCATTATCTGATGGCCTCAATCATCTCATGATTTACAACTATCCCATCCTTCGAAATAATATGTCCCAAGTAATGGATCTGGTCCTCATAAAACAAACACTTACTCAACTTGGCATATAGTTGGTGCTCTCTTATCACCTGCAACACCATCCTCAGATGATGTTCACGCTCTTCCTCCGACTTGGAATACACCAGAATGTCATCTAGGAAGACTATGACAAACTTGTCTAGATAGTCCCTGAATACGCCATTCATCAGGCACATAAAAACAACGGGTGTGTCCGACAACCCAAACGACACCACTATGAACTTGTAATGACCATATGTTGTTCTAAAGGCGTTCTTACTGATGTCTTCATCCTTTATCCTTACCCGGTGATATCCTGATGTGAGGTCTATCTTAAAAAATATCCTCGCATCCTTCAACTGATCGAAGAGGTCATCTATCCTCAGCAGAGGATATTTGTTCTTTGTAGTTACTTTGTTCAATTGTCTGAAATCAATACACAATCTCAACATCCCATCTTTCTTCTTCACCAACAAGACCGAGGCACCCCAAGGTGACACACTTGGGCGTATATACCCCTTCTTCAAAATCTCTTCAAGCTGCAATTGCAGCCCTTTCAACTCTGGCGTGCTCATTCTGTAAGGAGATTTTGACACTGGAGTTACTCTGGGCATCAAGTTTACAGAGAAGTCAATATCTCTTTTCAGAGGTAGTCCGGGTACCTCCTGGAATACATCTTCAAACTCCTTTAGTACCGCATGGTCTCCTATACTTGACACCTTATCCTTAGGTGTTTCCTCCACATGGGCTGCAAATAATTAACAACCTTTCCTGTAGCACTTCTTCAGCTGCATTGCTAAGATTTCTCTTATAGCAATAGCTCTAGGAATTCCTTGGATTGTTTTCTGATTTCCTTCCTCATCCAGGAAAGTGAATGCCTTGTTACGACAATCCAAGATGGCATGGTGTTGGTCCAACCAATCCATCCCAATTAGACAATCATAAGAACCTAAAGGCAGAACATTCAATTCAAACTTTGTGCTCAGTCCATTCATGTCCACTGGACAAGACTTAACTAACTCAATGACTTTTCTCTTGGTTCTTGTAGCCAGCGACACTAACCAAGACTTTTCATGTTTGTGTCTCGACAATTGCAAACTTTCCACCACTCTAGGATCTATATAACTATGGCTAGCCCCTGAATCAATTAAAATAGTAAAGGCATGGTTGTYGATCATACCTTCCACTTCAATCATGTGTGACTGATATTCAACTTGCTTGTTGTCCAAGGMTACGTAGATCCTTGGCATTAAATTACCCATGTCCTCCAYTGTTTCAACTTGCTGAACATTGTGGACAACTCTCACTTTGCCATTTTTGTGGGGACAATCTATGTACTTATGGTTTCCCTTACATCCCCAACACTGAATGGGTGTCTGCCTTGGCCTTTGTTCCCATTCGTCAACCATTCTTGACTCTATAAATGATGGCTGTCCTTGAGGACTATATCTGAAAAAGGGTGGCTTGGTTCCCTTCTTCCTCTGATCCATCTAAAATTTCTTCTTGTCATCCCAAGCCTTCCGAAAGGTAGGTTTTTCTCTTTGTTGTTCACATAAGCATTTCTCTCTTCTTATCATTTCTTCCATGGTCTTAGGGTCATCATACTGGATCTTGTCACCGATGGAAGGTGGCGGTCCACTCAAATACCTTTCAATCTTGAAAGTCTCATCTTTGATGAACGGAACATACTTCAGTAATTCTAAAAACCTATGTTCATACTCATGAATGGTCATGCTACCGAGATTGAGTTCAAAGAACTCTTTCATCTTTCTGTCATAGTATCTTTTAGTCAAGTATTTATTCTAGAAATACCTTTTGAATTCTTTCCAAGTGATATCTTTCTCTCTAATGTGTTGCACCTACACAAGTCGATCCCACCACATGGATGCTTTTCCTTTCAGTTGATACATCGCAATTCTTCCTTCTGCATGAGAGGAATAATTCTGCAGTTGGAAGTACTTCCTCATGCCAAGAAACCATGTTTCGACATCTTCCTCCTTCTTATGTTCTCCATCAAATGTAGGAGGCTTAATCTTACTCATTTCTCCTTTCAGTTCATCCACTCCAGACCTCCTATGTTTTCTGGTAGGAGATGGGATTGAACTATTGCGTGCTTCCTTATTGGAATGCTTTGGGGAGCGACGTCGATGCCTGCTAACACTCCTTGATCTTATTTTCTTCTCAGGGGTCCTACGACTCACTATTTTGCTTGATTCACTCTCCTTTTCCAATTTCTTTTCTATTCTCTCCAAACTCTTTAACAAATTTACCTTGAATTCACCTGGTTTTTCCTAAACTTTCTGCTATCTGTTCGGTGAGTTTGGGCATCTTTCCGCGATCTTTCAATTGTTTTCATCATGTTTCCCTCCTTATCTATCTCTTCTCCATGTACATTTGAGTTCGATCCTTCAACTCCCAAATGAACGTCCATTCCTTTTGCTTCATTCTTTGAGCCGGAAGCATTCAGTGTCTCTTTCGTTTCTCTGTACTCAATGTCAATTCACTGCAATCCTGACATTCGTTGAACTCTGCAAACACAACATGTAGTCAACCCGAATTTGTTAGGCCATCATTCCTTATCAAATCCCACATAATTCAAAAACCATCACGATTTAAGAAAATGTTCAGTTTTCATGAATTTTTTGAGCTCTTCTCAGCTCTGTAACAATTTTAGGCCTTAGCCCTTTTCTCTTAGCCTTAACCCCCTGCAACCACGGGCTGTGACCAAACGCTAGACCAATAAGTGCTTAATCAGGACTTCGGGTTCCGAAGTCTTTGTAATACATCACAACAAACTTTCAAAGTTCCAAATTAGCGAACTCATGAAGTAGGGTGGATCAACGGTCCACGTCTACTCAGCATCCAACGGTTGACATTCATGGTGGAACTTCTGTCATTGAAGCTTCGGGACTTCGGGACTTCGAATCTTCAGGTGTCGAAAGCCTTCATGTTTACTTCCTTCCAATCTCGCGACTTCTGAACTTCCAACTCCTCTATCCTCCGGTCCCACAACACAACTGTCACCAACCATGGTGGTGACACGTGGTGCACTTAGGAAGGTCCATGTCACCCCAGGTGATGTCATCTAGCCCCACTATGTCAACCTTTTCCTTCATAACCCACTAGTACGTGGAACACATCCCATGTGTCCACGTCCATCCAAGTTGTGTCAGCATGACCCACTCTTTGACTCTTTGGGACTTCGTAATTTCAGGTTTTGGGAATTTGTGCATCAGCACATCCCACTTATCTCGATAACCAAACTTCGAATTTACGATCTACCGTGAGATCTAATGGTCAGGATTCTTCTCAGATCTATGGTGTAGATCCCTTACGAAATCTCGGAGTTTCGGGTTTTGCAGGTTTGTGCCTCAACGCACCTAGCTTCTCCTGATTACTGAACTCTGAATTTATGATTCACTATTTTGCTTGGTCCAACGATCAAGCTCTTTCATCTAATCTATGGTGTATATCTTCCCCGAGACTTCAGAGTTTTAGGTTTCGGCCTTCTGCTTACCTTTTTATCCGTTTCCTAAATGTTGCGAAGTCCAAAGGCTTCTAGGATAACTCTCCTGCGCCTTCTCCGGATCTGACGGTCAAAAAAGGTTTCCTTTCCTTTCGACGGATCTTACGACCCACATACCTCTGTGGCCCAATACCACTTTTGTCATGGTTTTACGACATTGCTACTCCTTCTGAGCTTCTTAACACAACCAAGGTAACTTCTTTGCACTCAGGGAGGTTCTAAGGTCTGAAATTAGTCCTCCAGACACAATTTCCTCTTAAGACCTCGGTCCAAAGACCACTTATCCAGCCCATCATGGATCAATGCGGAAAACTTGCTCTGAACTTGAATTTTGTCCATTTCGACAATAATTCTTTTCTGAAAATCTTGCCTCAATTTCCACCAACATGGCCCATCCAAGCTCAGTGTTGAAACCATGGCTCTAATACCATATTGTAACATCCCCAAACACCAACAAGCCGGGCAATGCTACCAACACAACCTTAAGTTAGCCTTTAAAGCTCTGATACCATATTGTAACATCCCCAACCACCTATAGGTCGGGCAATGCTACCAACACAACCTTAACTTAGCCTTTAAAGCTTTGATACCAATTTGTAACATCCCCAGCCACCAATAGGCTGGGCAATGCTACCAACACAACCTTAACTTATCCTTTAAAGCTCTGATACCAATTTGTAATGTCCCCGACCATCAACCCCATTGTCGGGCAACCCTACTACGCATAATAACACTTATATAGTATGCATTCAAATGAAGTTAAATGACTTAACACAACGTAAACAAAGGATTACTGCTAACATACAGAATTAATGGAATTAACAGTAATTCATTCATTCAATAGAGTACATGATAATATTACAAGCATCACAGATATGCATTTTAATTGAAATTAAACTCATAATGATACTTATCTTTGAAACGATAGTAACTCCACCAACTATGTGCATACCTTCCACGAACCTCCCAGCCTTAGACCACGCTGCTCATCACGCTCAGCAGTGGGTCACCCCCGAGGTGGGACCAAGATCCACCAAAGGCAAGGGAATCCTAGACTAGACTGAGGTTATAGGAAAAATGCACAAAGCAACTGGAAGGATTCTCTCCAGGAGCCTTCTTATGCCCACTACTCATGAAAACTCATTCACCACATGCCTATTCCACCAGGGAGTATACACCTTCACAAGAACAATCCATCAGTGCTTCACCTCCCTCTCTAGGTCTCGATAATAGGCCGGATGAGGAATTCTTAGAGCTCCGTGGTTGGTGCTGGACTCTCTCTGGGAGAAAACCACTTTCTAGCAGACTCTCTCACCTAGAGAGAGTTGCTCATGGGCTTGACAACCTGCCTCTTTAACCACAACCACCTCCCTCACTTGGAGAGAGTGTTTCACAAAGGCCTGAAAACATGTTTCTTCAGCTCCCTTCCAGCACAAGGAGGACAACAACAAGCTCAACAAGGAACAGACGATGGCAGAAAGCCACACTCATCCAAGGAACTGCAAGGCCACAACAACCAACAACTATGATACACACGACACAGACATAGACAAGATGCTCGGGCTTCACAGAAGATGTGGTTCGGCTTCACGGAGTTGATTCTCAGAGGTGTATGGATATGCAGAGGTCCAACGCAGAGACCAAATGGGTAGTCGGGAAAGGATTCCAGTGAACTCAGACGAAGTATCGTGGAATGAGGGTGCAGGTATGCAATTGCAGACACAGAACCAAACAGTTTAGATAGTAGATGGAAGAATGGGAAACTCCCCTCCCTCCCCCCCCCATCACGACTCAATTCTTGGGTTAAATTTCATGTGCCTAGGCCAACATATGTCCCCCATGAAGTTGCATGCACTCCATCAACTACACGTTCCCTTTTCCAAGAACTTAGGATAAAAGTATACCATTAACACCACCTTGGAATAAGAATAAATTATTATTCCCAAGGACTTAAGACCCCAAGCTTAGCCCCTCTTTCCAACATTTCAGCCCCCTTTCCCTTACCCACCTTGTGGAAGCTTAGTCCCCCATCACTCTTTCTTTGTGGTCAGTCTGCACGTAGCGATGTTTAGTCTTTATTAATGTTCTGCATAATTACATATCCAACATCAGACTTCTGGCCTTAACACTTAGGCTCTCCTACCTAATAAACACCTAAGCCCACCAGCTTATCAATACTCGTCTCACCGGCCTACAAAACATGATTAAAATTCAAGAACATGATTACAATTCTTAATATAATTGGGGCACTACCGGGGGATATTACAATAGCTTTCCAAGATGGTAGAGTAGTTTTCCCTGCATACAATAGTTCTATACCTGTGCACCATGGGTTAGCTTCTCATATACTTCTTTAAAATCTTCATCAATGGCATATTGTTCCACATAGCTACCATGAGATAAAGAAGTATTCTCCAAAATAATAGAAGCAGCAATAGGAGGTCTAGAAAGCATATCAACTACCTTGTTACTTGTACCCTTTTTGTACTTGATTACCAAATGAAATTGTTGTAGAAAACCCATCCATCTGTAATGTTGAGATTATTACAGTTTGGTTTGTGCTTGGAGATACTGTAAGGGTTGGTGATCTATATGTATGATTGTTTCCTTCCCTAACAAGTAGTGCTTCCATTTCTTTACCCTTTGAACTAATGCAAACAACTCTTTATCATATGTAGGATAGTTAACAACAAATTGGTTAAAATTTTCAGAGTGGTAACATATAGGCTTACGATATTGCATCAGTACTGCACCCATGGCATATCCGTTGGCATCTGTCTCGATCTCAAAGGGCCGTTGAAGATTCGACAGTGCTAATATTGGTGCGGTACTGATCTTTTCCTTCAAAGTGTCGAAAGTTTTTTGTTGCTTTCCTCCCCACTGAAAAGTGTTCTTCACACTGGTTAAGGCATGCAAAGGAGTTGCTATAAAGGAGAAGTTTGAAATGAACCTCCTACAATACTGGACTGCACCTAAGAAGATCTGTATCTCGGTTACACTTTTGGGCTCAGGCCAATTTACAATTACAACAATCTTGGAAGGATCAATTTTTAATTGTCTTCCTCCTACAATATGACCTAAGTACACAAGTGCAGTCTTGCCAAATTCACACTTGGACAATTTTACATACAACTTTTCCCTTTACAAAGCATCCAATACTTGTTTTACATGCCTCACATGTTCATCCCAAGTCCCGCTAAAAATAAGAATGTCGTCTAAATATACAATCACAAAATCATCTAGGAAAGGCCTGAATACATCATTCATCAAACACATGAAAGTTGTCTGAGCATTAAACAGCCCAAATGGCATAACTAACCACTCAAACAATCCATGTTTGGTTTTAAGGGCAGTCTTCCATGCATCATGTTCTGCAACCCTGATCTGATGGTATTCACTACGCAAATTCAACTTAGTGAAATAAACAACATTCTTTAACTAATCAAGTAAATCATCTATACGAGGAAGAGGGTATCGATTTTTCACCGTGATTTTATTTAAGGCCCGGTAATCGACACACATTCGCCATGTGCCATCTTTCCTTTGCACCATCATGATCAGATAACCACAAGGAGATGAGTTGGGCTTGATGACTCCTTGATCCAATAAGCCTTGTACTTGCCTCTTGATCTCTTTCATCTCTACAACTAACATCATGTACATGCTCACATTAGGAAGAGGAGAATCCTGCTAAAGATGTATCTCATGTTGGATTTTCCTCTTAGGAGGTAATCCATCTGGTTCCTGGAAAATATCATCATACTTAGAAATAATATCAATTAATTATTTCTTATGAGAAGGATCACATCCTTGGAAAGCGTCAGATGTTTCGACATCTTTCTCCCTTACGACCATGAGTATGTATCTCTTATTAGTGTTAATGAGTCTCTTCAT
The DNA here is from genome assembly GCA_000966675.3 of Picea glauca. Taxonomy (NCBI): domain Eukaryota; kingdom Viridiplantae; phylum Streptophyta; class Pinopsida; order Pinales; family Pinaceae; genus Picea; species Picea glauca. The sequence goes on along the minus strand of JZKD02S0238584.1, from coordinate 279,795 downwards.
TTTTCCTACACTAACAAGTGTTGTGTTTAACCTCATGCTGTGAGCTCTAACAATATATTCCACTCCCCCCTTATTAAGGTTGTATTTGTTCTCATGGCGAAAGAATATTGATTTTCTATCATAAAGATAAGGACTCCCCAACACTATGCCACATATATCAAGTGATACAACATCAAAATCCACTTCATCAATCAACTTTGAAGAAATAGTAAATCTGACCCTACATTGTTTGGTAACATTAAGTTTTGTTTTATCACGTACCCAACCAAGAGGACAAGGCTTTGGATGTGGTTTCATTTCAAGACCCATCTTTTTGACAAGTGCTTTAGATATCAAGTTTAGTTAGGAACCCAGTTAGGAACCCGGATCAAACAATGTATCTATCTTAGTGTGTTTAGATACAACTCTTATGTGAAATAATTCATTCCTCTTTTGTTCATCATCATGAGATTCATTATTGGAATTTGAACTAGAAGGAAATCTTTACCTTTTACTCCAACCGTTGTGATCTTTCCTTCATCTCCTCAATCAGAACCAAGATCTTGTTGCACTGTAGCAACGGTTTTTGTCTTCCCCTTTTCACCGAATTGTTTCGGTCTCTTCTCTGGATGTATTTTCAAACAACGTTCATCATTGTGACCACTTTTCTGCCAATGAGTGCAAGATGGGTTTCCTCCTTCTTTCGTCATTGTGCCAGTCTTCTTGTCCTTCCTTTTAAACTTCTTAAATGGCTTATGTGGGAGATTGGAAGGTTTCTTTGTGGGATCTTCTTGAACATGCTTTCCTCTGTTCTCAAGGTGAGTGGCTTGCACATAAAATTCGTCAAGACTGGTGGGGTTAAACAATAGCAAAGTATGATGAATATAACTGTGAAGTGCGCCAATATACTTCATTAAAGCTTCATAAGAATCCAAAGGAATGTTTAATGCAAGAGATTTATTCCTAAATTCTTTTGTGAAACTTTGTACAGTTTGACCTTTACTTTGTCTTAAAGTTTGTCATTCCATCATTGCTTTATGTAATAACCCAATGTATAAAATTGCTTCCTTATCGTTGATTTAAATCCTGACCATGAGGAAAAAAGATTACCACACTTGCTTTTGTCCTGAAGTTTTCTCTCCCACCATACGAGAGCGGTGTCATCCAACTGAAGAGAAGCTAGTTGCACTTTAACTTCCTCTTCATCAATATGTTGAACACGACAATATACATCAACCTGTCAGATCCAATTATCTAGCTTTTCAGGATTAGCATCTCCATTAAACATAGGTAAAGAAAATTTTACATTAAGCTTTAATAATGGTTTCTTAGAATAGGCTTTATGGCTAGAACGATGAGAATGATGAGAATGCTCAGAGGAAGAAGAACTAGAACTTGATGGTGAAGATGGAGGCTCGAGAGGGTCTCCTCCAACCCCTTGATTTACCGAAACATCATCATCAACTTGTGCTTCATTTTTCTTCTCTCTCTTATTCATCCTCTTCTCGTAGTCTCCATACATTCATTTGACCATTTATGACATGAGATAAAAGACCATATGGAAGTTTTTCTCTTGTTCATCATGCTTGTCCTCTTCTGCCATTTTCTTCCTTCGATATGCATAACCAACTTTGGGATTGAAAGTATTAAGAGTTCCTTCACCCTACTTATGCTTGGCCCTAGTAAGCATTCACACTCAACAATTTAAGTCAAAGATGACTGCTCTGATACCAACATGATCCAAGATCTTTTCATCGAAGTGACTTATAAATAATTGCATTAAATGAGAATAAATTAAAGTGCACCATTAAAGAAGGAAAAACTCAATAATGAAGAGACATAAGCATCAAATTTGAACACAAAAAACTTAATAATGGAGTTCATCCCTGGTGGACTATGTCTCCGAGTCCTGCTCTCAAATGGGTAGGCCTTTTTATTAATTCAACAAAAGAATTTTGCAAAATACATAAGTATACATCATTCTGAAATCAAGCTACAAAAGCTTTGCTCATATCAAAAAACAGACAACACCATTGAATTTGTGGCATCGAATTACCCAAAAATGACTGTCTCCACGCCTCAATCTGACTCTGGCACTCCCAGGCCCAAGAGAAACTCTGTCTCGATTTTCATGCCATGCAACCTGCAATAAATTCCAGAACTGCCTTGTAATTTGTGTCAATTGTACCCTCACGTGCCTCCTCTCCTACACTGGGCGGATGTCATTTTTTAAATAAAAATTGCTAGCTTTGTAAACGTCGGAGGCCATTGGTCTATTGGTTGGCGGAGCATGTATTCAGGCATAGATAGAGGGGGAGGTGTCGAGGTCGAGCTCGCGGACCTCCCCTTCTGGGCTATTCGTTGTAACATATATATATTAATACATAGTGGATCCACCAACTTTAGCAGTGGTTGTGATAGTTCCATTGGGCGCCATATTTGGCTGACCCGCCCCTATTTTTATTTTTGGACTTTCATTCTCGGGCCCTCATTGGGCATTTTCCCACTACCACATGGCAACCCATGACTGGGCCATTTGGAAACCAACCATTGGGCCACATTAACCAACTGTACCATCACCTACCACGTCAGCGTACGGTCTGCCACATCAACCTACCACGTCAGCATATGGTCTACCACCTCAGCCTACCACATGAGCTGCCACATGGTTGTACGAACTGCCATGTGGCATATTTTTACTAGTCCACAAAATGACCCGAAAATGCCAAAAATGGGTGACACGTGGCATCCTCTGGTGCTTCCACATCACCATGTTGACCTCAGCATGACACGTGTTGCCTCTTGCGTGTGCCACGTATGTTTTATGAATGTTGACGTTAGCAGTATGGATGTTGGCACAGGAGTAGACACGGGGTTCAACACTCAAGAGGGCACAAACAAAACCCTAACTATCGGCCCTTTCAGCAACACCTGCGAAGCAGATGAAGTCTCACCCGAGGTAGAGGCAGGGGTGGTTGCAGGACTCCAATGTATGCAACCTTAGCAGGGACACAGATCTATGATTACAATACTATATCAAAGCACTTAGCAGTTATAGTTCATTAGTATCTAGCTTTAGTTTACAGCACGCACAGGAGAAGACCCGAGGTTCAACGCTCAAGAGCGCACCAACAAAACACTAACTACTGGCCCTTTCGGCAACATCTGCGAAACAGATGAAGTCTCACCCGAAGTAGAGGCAGGGGTGGTTGTAGGACTCCAATGTCTGCAACCTTAGCAGGGACACAGATCTGTGATTACAACATTCTATCAAAGCACTTAGAAGTTATAGTTCATTAGTATCCAGTCTTAGTTTATAGTGTAGATAAACCCTAATAACAGAGCAGCGTTGTATTCACAAAGATTCAATATAATCAAGCACTAAGCACATCGCATAGATTAGATCTAGCATTCATTCATGTTATTCAACACTAAGCTATCATATTAGATTCTTCTAAGCATATATCAGTGCACTGAGCATTTAATCACATAAACAAGAGAACAACCATAAAGCACAAAGCAACCACAACATAGGATATACATGGTTCACCCCAGCATGGGGCTACGTCCACCAACTCTTCTTCTCTTATATTGCCTTATGTCAATCTTCTACATGCACAGAGACATGAGATCTCACTTTGCAGAGGATAGGAGATCTGCGCGCACTTCGCTAGATCCTCCTTCCCCAAGTTACAACACAAAGCCTTTCCACAGTCTCTTACAATCACTTGCACTTAGCTCTACAAGTCTCATATAGTATGCACAAAGCATCTACAATCCACACTTGCACTTAGTACTTAGCACTTAGCAGGGTACCAAAAGACCTTCTCCTTTCTTACCTCGCCCAGACTTCTATTTATACATTACAAAAATGGCCTAAACATGGGTAAACCCATGGGCCGACATTCACATACCCGTTACATAGCCCAAAACCCAAAAATCTTTAAAAAGGGGCCGAGATCCCCCGATCTCCGCTTCGACTTGCGCTCCGCCTTCGACAGCCTGTCGAAGTCCCAAAATAGGTCAATCATGACCAAGGATTCTCAAAACTTGGTCAAGGACCAACATGCCCCCAACACTCACCTGTGACTCATCCCGAGTCACTCTGATCTGGGTAGCTCTGCTTTAAAATCCTCGAGCTTGGCAGTAGCTACTTCGACTTGTTGTTGCACCACGACCTCCTACTTGGTGAACTCTTAGATAACTGCTTCATTGACAGGTTCCTCCAAGCGTTGTTCAAGTGTAGTGACGACTTGCTCCAGTTCTGCTCCTCGGCCTTCAATCTCCACAAATAGTTGGCAAGCCTTGTCTTGGACTGGTTGGAGCCTCTGAGTCACTTCCACGACTTTGCTCTGAATGGTGTGGACCTGCTGTTGAGCAGTGCGTTGTTCTTGGGATCGCTTCATCCTCTTGACTGCTGACAGGGGCTTCAACTGTGCCTGTACTGTTTCTGCTTGTTGCTTTGCCTCCTCGAGCTTTGACTCCAGGGCCTTCAATTTAGGATCTTCAGTGAGTCACTCATAAGTTTGGGCACTGCGATCACTTAGTTGTTTACATTCCATGGTGATGGCCTTGATTCTCTCAACTGTGCTTCAAGCAGTTGCTTCTCTTTGATCTCATACATCCTGCAAAGTGTTGGGCATTGTTCATAGCTCTAGATCTGTGATTTTCTATTGAAGCTGTTGGATAGCTTCTGCAAGTTGTTCTACTTGATGCTCTACTGGTTCTTCCACTTTTTGCTCTAAGCCTATCATAGAGCGAAGTGCTCTGCTAACTGCTTCTATGACTCCTAGCTATTCTGCAAGCAACTACTCTTTCTCTTGCTGGATTTGTGCTTTCTCCTCTTCAAACTTTGTTTGGAGAGCAACCTTCTCTTGCTGCGCAATTCGACGTTGCTCTATGAATACTTTTTGCACTTGCTTTAGGGCCTATGTGGCCTGTTCTGTTTCTTCTTGTGAGTGACGAAGGCAAGCTTCTGTCGCATCAACTAGTTGCAAAGTTGGGTAGGCTCATCTCCCAACTATGGTGCTTCTAATGGTGAGGGCTCAGTGGATACAATGCGGCTGGATTGAAGGGCCTGTTGCACCCCTCTGAGTTCAATCTCGATTTTGTCGTACATCTCTTCTTGCTTGGCTTCGTGTTTCTGCAAGACATCCTGCAAGGCGTTTGCTACAACTGCAATGATGAAGTCAAAGTCATTGACCATGAGCATGGTTCGCATCGTGGTTTTGCTTGCTCTTGACTTTTTCCGTGAGGTGGTTTTTGTGGGGGAAATCTTTCTTTTCTTCGAGGGATCAACCTCATCAACAAGATCCTTAGGCGGTGTTACTTCACCTTGCTTCTGTTGATCTTCTTTGCCATTGGTCTTTTCTCTATCTACTTCATCATCACCTCCTTGTCTAGGTGATACCGAAGCAGTTTCATTTGATGCGCTGCTCAGGTTTTGTACTTCTTCGGTCTTCTTCCTTTTGCTCGTTCCAGGTGTGTCGTGTTCTTTGTGAGTGGCCTTCGAGCTGCCAATTAGTTCAGGAATAGACATTTTTGTAGGGTCAGCAGGGATAAGGAGGTCTGCTAACCAGTCCTTGGTTATCTCCTCAATGTCCTCCTTTGTGAGCTTATAGTATGACTAAAGCTCTTATTTATTATCGTTTGCTCGGATAGTGATATAAATGAAGTGTCAATCTGTGCGGAACTTCATGAGAGGTCTGAATCGGTGCAGGGTGTTTGGCGTCATGCGAGGGACAACTTCGATGGCCCTCTTCAACTGCATGTAGTATGTATGGAATACTGCGTTCGATTTCCACTGTTTTCCCATATCGCTCGAGTACCAGAGCGTGGTAAAATTCGCAGCGAGTGGTTCGAATGGCTCAATGTCCGAGAAGGTCGCGCCTTACTGTATCTCCCAAGCAGTAAACACTATGAGGATTAGAGGCCAGCTAAAGTGGAACTCATAGCCCTGATCTTGAGCTTCATGACAATCCAATTCCAGCTGGTTGACTAGGTACTTCGCCCAGTTCATCTGGAGTCCTTCTACACATTTCCCGACAAGGTCAACAACGAATCTTGTGACATGTGTAGGTTTGTTCTTTCTCACGAGCTTTCTTGCGATCAGCTGGCAGGCCAGGCACACTGCGCCATTCTGGATGGAAGCTACCTTGTAGCCTCACGTCCCCTTTTCTACATCACCATATGTGTCTTTGATCCTTTGTGCCAGTGCGCGATCTGTAGCCTTCCTTGGGTAGAAGTCCTGTGGGTCGGGTCCCTGCATGTTCAATTCGGTGATCCTATGGATCAACATCAGATCGACTGTGATGCATCTATCTAGCCATAGGTATTTGCCATGGTAACATGATAGCAGGAGCTTAACACACGCGTTAACCTCCTGGTGCCTTCCAAAGTGAAGAATCTTCATCACATTYAAGAGGGTGGACTGCACGAGGTTCATAATCCACGATTGGGGGATTATTTTTTAGYTATTCCCCTTCGTCTTGGTCAGGTACTTGTAAGGAGTGAGCATATTGTAGTTCTTACAGTCCCCTAGGTTRAAGTCGCTAAACTTCAACGTCACGATCTTATCCTRTTGTGTTCTGACTACACKTATCCCCTTCGAGAGGTACGCAGTAACCATGGTGTAATCAAAGTCTCTCAAGACAYTGTCACGACTCACCACGCCAACCAGAGGTGGGATGTAGTCAGGCASGATAGTCGGGATTAACTTCGCATTTAGAAAGTCATCTCGATGCTTGGTTCTTTTCTTTGCTGCARTTCGAGATTGTCCGAATCCGCGAGCAGTCGATGGGGAGGCTTGCASTCCTCTCGTCAATGAAGCTTGAATTCCGACGGACATCACCTTCTCARCCATAAGGTCGATTAGAACTTCTTCGATGACTTTCTCTGTGACGTTGAGCTCRTCCGACATGCACACTTAGATCAGATAACTCAGGTAGATGAACGAGTGCTCAAAGCAATAGAACATGTGTCGATCTCAATAAACACAGAATGATAGTAATGGGTTGGCTTGGATAYGATTCACAAAAGTGTTCTCGGTGCAACAGTCAATGAAATAAGTAGACACAATGTAACAGATCTCTCCAACAGATGAGAGGCCTTCATYAATGCGGTTCTGTCCRTTGCGGCGCGGTCCCAACGGTCTGATGGTGAGCTTTCGGGCCATAATTGTTGATCTAAYCGTTCGGGKTGTCGRGCTAAYGGTTATAATGCTTTCAATGGCTATGTCACTTCTCCATGGCGAAGTGCCCTGTTGTGTTGTTCTGATATGCCAACGAAGTTCCCGTTTTGCAAACCTTCCTTCTGCGAAGTCCCTTCTAGAACCTTCTGCAAATTTTCTTTCTTTGCTCTCTTCTTACTGAGCTTTCTAGCCTTCTTCCCTATAATCTTTGTCTCAGTATTCCTCTTTCCATTATGGTTCTTATCTTCTTTCGGCATAGTAACTTCGCGTTGTTGATGGTCTTTCATAGGGTTCAAGGCCAATACTTCTTCTTTGTCTGGGGTAGGTGCTCTACTCTTCGGTGAGTCTTCTTGCATTCTTTCCACTTCGACATCCAAGTTTCTAGTTCTGAAAAGCTTCGATCTGTTCTCCTGTTCTTCAATCAAGTGCGCTATCCTCCTAGTCATGAAATATTTTAATTCTTGCTTCTTTTGTTCTAAGACTTCCTCTTCTTTTCTTCTGGCCTGATCTTTCTCAATCCAAGTTTTTCCTAATAATATAGCAAACGGGGCATTGTTCTCAATAAATTTAACAACCTCAAAATCTTCTTTTGTCAAAGTTCCATGAGCATTCATAGATATCTAGGTGAGTCTTCCACATAGGGTTACCAACTTTTCTCTAAATAATCTTATTCCCCCCAATGAAGGAATCATAGTAGGCTTTCCCAAAATTTCTCAAGTCCTTTCTGTTATGATATTCACCTGTGTTTCATCATCCAGAACACAGTCAATGTCGAAGTCTCCTATTCTTGTCTCTATGCACTTTTTTTCTTTGAAGCTCTCTGATAAGTTGATATTTTTGTGATAATTCAGGTTTCTTTCATTTGTAGCAATACATTCTCTGATTCTTTTTGGGGTTCTACCATGATCTTGGTTTCTTGATCTTCCTCAGGGTTATCTTGTCTCATATTCATTCTTTCAACCTTAGCAATCATTCTAGGGCAATCCAAAACTTCATGGTCCATAGCTTAACAACAAAGACAATTAGGTCTTTTACCAAGGCATTCCTTATCAAGATGTCTCGGTCTTCTGTAATTATAACAAAGGGTTAATTTATTTTTTCTTTGAAATGATCCCCAGCCTTTCCTGTACTGCGCACTAGGATTATAGTAGCTATCCTGCAAAAAATTCTTTCTAGGGTCTTGCATCCATTTGTTAGTCCAAACATTCTTTCTATGCATAGGAATAACATATCTCTCATTGTTTATATCAGATCTACTCATATCAAACCTTCTTTCATCTAGTTGTGCCCTAGTTTTCAGGCTAGGACAAAATTTATCAAACATACCTAGATCCATTCTTTTGAAACAAAAATTTCCACTTATCTTACCTTTAACAAAGCACAAAGCCTTCAAATCTTACCTCTTTAATCGAAAACTTTTCAGTTTACCTTTATTAGAGGACAAAGMTTCAAGATCTTACCTCTTTTCTTCAGATCTAACTTMTCTTCTCAGCATAGAGCTTTACAGGTCAAGTAGAATACTACGCACTAGGGCAACATATCTACGCACAGAGCTTTCTCTTCTTCAGTTCCTAGCAATCACAGTTTCAGTCCCGRCAATCATAGTTTCAGTCTCGACAACAGAACCATTTGTTGGCACAAGGGAAAACCTGGGGTTCAACGCTCAAGAGTGCACCAACAAAACCCTAACTACCGACCCTTTCGGCAACACCTACGAAGCAGATGAAGTCTCACCTGAGGTAGAGGCAGGGGTGGTTGTAGGACTCCAGTGTTTGCAACCTTAGCAGGGACAGAGATCTGTGATTAAAATATTCTATCAAAGCACTTAGCAGTTATAGTTTATTAGTATGCAGTCTTAGTTTACAGTGCAGATAAACCCTAATAACAAAGTAGCGTCGTATTCACATAGATCTAATATATTCAAGCACTAAGTACATCGCATAGATTAGATCTAGCATTCATTCATGTTATTCAGCACTAAGCTATCATATTAGATTCTTCTAAGCATATATCAGTGCACTGAGCATTTAATCACATAAACAAGAGAACAACCATAAAGCACAAAGCAACCACAACATAGGATATACGTGGTTCACCCCCAGCCCGGGGCTACGTCCACCAACTCTTCTTCTCTTCTATTGCCTTCTATCAATATTCTACATGCATAGAGCCACGAGATCTCACTCTGTAGAGGACAGGAGATCTGTGCGCACTTCGCTAGATCCTCCTTCCCCAAGTTACAACACGAAGCCTTTCCACAATCTCTTATAATCACTTGCACTTAACTCTACAAGTCTCACACAGTATGCACAGAGCATCTACAATCCACACTTGCACTTAGCAAGGTACCAAAATGCCTTCTCCTTTATTACCTCACCTAGACTTTTATTTATACATTACAAAAAGGGCCTAAACATGGGTAAACCCATGGGTCGACATTCCCATACCCGTTACATAGCCCAAAACCCAAAAATCCATAAAAAGGAGCCGAGATCCCACGATCTCCGCTTCGACTTGCGCTCCACCTTCGACAACCTGTCAAAGTCCCGAAATAGGTCAATCATGACCAAGGATTCTCAAAACTTGGTCAAGGGCCAACACTCATCCCCCTGCTGACTGGGCTAGCTTGACCAAACTTTGACCGTGAATATCTTTCGATATGTAACTTCGTTTGACGAGTCATTTGCGCCATTGGAAAGTTTGTGATGCGCTCTCTGCGATGATGCCATTTTCACCAAGTTTTGAGAACTTTGAATCTTTGCCCTTTCTCTGTTTGCTAAGGCCATTCTGAGCTTCCTGAGTTGCTTCTGCGAGTTCTGATGTCCTTATTCTTCTCTGGATCCTTTTTGGATCATCTGGGTTGTCTTTCTGTACTTCTAGGAACGTTCGGGGTCCTAAAAAATGTTTTTTTTGGCTTGCCATAGTCAAACTATAGACGAAGTCAGAGTTTGATGGCATAATGTGTAGTTGTCGAAAATACATTTCCAATGGGCTATCACGGGCCTAAAACGAAGGTCGTATGCAAAAGTTACGACCCCGAGAAGTTAAGGTACAAACTTACCCATCGGGGCCCATATAACTTTTGGCGTTTCATCTCCCAGGGTTATGTTTTTGGATGTCTAGGGTTTTGGCATTCATGAGTAATGTTAAAAAGGCCTCTAGAGCCTAATTGTGATCATTCTAATCAGACAGATGTGCATAGGAGCCACATCTCTTCTCAAAGATAGCTACCACCATTCGAGCAAGTTGTTTTCGATTTTGCAGTTTTACAGTTTCAGCCTATTTTATTTATTCAATAGAAGTTATTGTTCACTGGATATCTGTTGTTGTTCTCTGTATCTATGTGTTTTTGTGTTCAATATGTTATTCATTTTGTTTCGCTCATAAATCTAGATCAATAGTATCAGAGTGGTCCGCTCTTCATTTATTTTTCTTCGTGCATGTCCCCAACAAGATCTGGGTACAAGAAGTTGGGACTCGAACCAGTCGAGCCTTTGCAAGATTGGCCACACCGAGCCCAAAAACAACCCATGGGGGATGAAAATAATGATGATAGAGCATGAGATCCTTTTAAAATGTTGCTCGAGGAAGCCCTTACGCGACAAAGGAACTAAATGATGGACAACTTTGCACATATCCTTCGACGACTACCCACAGGAGACGCATCTTCATCAAGCAACCATTCAACCCCCTTCAAGGTAAAAATAAATTTTGGTATTCCATTATTTGAAGGACTGATAGATGGGGATGCTATAGATAAATGGTTGAATATGCTCGAAGGGTATTTTTCGGTCCACAATTTTTCCAACAAGGAAACGATTACTTGTGCACTCCTCAAGGTCGTCCCCCATTTTAAGGATTGGTGGGATACTTACTCTGAGTAAAGAGCCATAGAGGAATCTACAATATTTATGGTTGCCCCCACATGGGATTCCTTCAAGGATGCCATTAAAGAACAATACTACCCTGTTGGAAGCTACAAGAACTAGTACACAAAATGACCACGCTACATCAAAAAAGGGACCAAACTGTACCAAATTTCACCAATATTTTCCATACCCTGGGCACCAAATTGGGTTTCAAAGACTCTGAACGACATCAGGTGTTCAAATACTGCGGTTGTCTACATAGATACTTTCAAATAGAAACGGAGTTTCTAGACATTGCATCATTAGGTGCGACTTATAGATATGTTGTCAAGATCGAGCATAAATTTAAGCAGAAGAGGCAAGAGTTTGGATCTGCAAATTCCTCACAGCCAAAGCAGGGAAAAGGCAGCCCCAACCCACAAAACAAGGGACATAGGAAAGATGGCCACTGTCAGGACAACCAGTCCAAGCCACAACACAAGAAGGGTAATGAGAAGTTGAAGAATGACACGGGAAAGTGGTGTGGATACCATAAAATCCCTTGCCACAACACCAGAGAATGTCGCTCGAAGCAGTCATTAGTGGTCGAGCTAAAAGCTTCAGAGTCAGAGACATATTCTGACTCCGAATCAAATCCAGAAGGAGGCAAGTAGATTATCGATGTCAAACCTAATGCCACTTTCGCTACCACCAAAGTCTAGCCAAGCGAACCAGAAGAACTAGATGAAGGGGAACGCCTCTTTCACTCACAGATGTGGGTAAAGGGGGCTCCGCTTAACTTCATTGTTGATAGAGTCAGTCAAAAGAATCTGATCTCAATAGAGCTGATCAAGTGGCTAGACCTGTCGATGACATTGCACCCGCAACCCTACACCGTCGGCTGACTTCGTCAAGGAAGAGATCTGCGCGTCAACCAACAGTTTCGTCTGCCCTACGACATCAAGCCCTTCAAAGACGAGGTATTGTGTGATATTTCTCCCCCTTGAAGTTTGTGATGTTCTTTTAAGACAACCATATTTGTGGAAGCGACATGCTCTGTATGAGTCTAGACCCCGTAGTGTTATTATTATTTTGGTTGGACAATTGTACAAGATTCCAAACATAGTGTCACCTACCGCTATTTCTTTAATCTCTGCTAAGCAATGCAGTAAGGTCATTTCACAGACCGGGAAGTTCGTCTTTTTTGTGATTCATGCTCACAGTCAGCAAAAGGTCATCGCCACATCTGTGGCCTCTACACATAACCTCTCTTTGCAGCAAAAGTAAGTGGATGGGATCATGGAAGAGTACAGAGACATCTTCTCCTCACTCACCAAGGTACCGACGTACTGCTAAGTCAAACATCCAATTGATCGAACCCTCGTTGCACCTTTGCCTAATGGACCAGTCTATCATCTCTCGCTGATGGAAAATGACGAAAGCAAGTGTTATATCTAAGAGATGCTTCAAAAGGGGCACATAAAACCCAACTCTTCCCCTTGTGGAAACTTGATTGTACTAGTGTAGAAGAAAGATGGGACCTGGCGACTCTGCATTGATTACTAAGCATTGAACAAAATCACAGTCAGAAACCGGTACCCAATAACCCGAATTGATGACCTTCTTGACCAACTAAAGTGGGTAAAGTTCTTCAGCAAGATTGACCTAAAGTCTGGCTACCGCCATGTTCCCATCAAACTGACTAATGTATGGAAGACAACTTTCAAATCTAAAGAAGGTCTCTTCAAATGGATGGTCATGCCCTTTGGCTTAACAAATGCACCAACCACTTTCATGAAGTTGATGGATGATGTATTGAGACCCTTCACAAACTCTTTTGTGGTGGTATATCTAGATGACATCCTCATCTTCAACAGAACTTGGGAGGAGCACATGCAACATATTCAACAGGTT
>JZKD02S0238584.1:218948-260822 GCA_000966675.3 Picea glauca | reverse complement strand
TATCTTTTTGGAGAAGTTTTCCCAATTCAGTGCTTGGTACGAAGGGAGCTAAATAAGTCATTAAATGTATTAATGCCATCAAAATCAATGATGCCTTCACACGTTTTTATCCATTTGTTCCATTATAAATGTAATTTCAAATGTTACGATTTTTATTCATGTTAAATGTCAAAGTAGGAGATAATTCATTGACCACAACTATTGGATATAATACAATATCCTTGGTCTTATTTCATCGACTCATTTTTTTTTCTAAAGGGGGTAAAACCTATCATAACTCAATTGTCAACTGGTAATGAGGACAATCATTATTGACTGCTATTGTGAATACATGTTGACTTATCACCATTATTCAAGGAAAACCATGCCACTTGAAATAATTTGTTGGTGGTTCGTAAGGGGGTGGACTTTCACTCTCTCTAGATGCCTCTAGGTCTTGGGCCATTAGCTTGTTTCCTTACGCCCAAGGAAGATAAACTCTTAGCCAATCAGAAACAATTTTAGGTTTTACTCCAAGACCAAAAGATCATTCCAACCTAGATAGTATTTGCAAGAAAGCCAACATTCCTTTTGATAATTCTTAAAGTTGCCTCCATTGAGGTCATGTATTTTCTAGTATCATTTAACCTTAATCCCATGAATAAAACCATGTACTACACTCGATCGCAATTTAACCTCTTACCCAATAAATAATAAATATTTGATTAACTTTTTAATATATTGTCATAATTTATTTGATTTTTTAATAAATAAAACCATCTTTATAATTTAACAATCATAAAACATAGCAAAATCACTATTTATAAATTAATAAAAATTAAAATATTTATAATAAAAAAATCATACGTAATAAAAAATATTTTTAATCATAAATTTAATTTTTTTTATACAACATCAAATTAATTAAAAAAATATTTTTAATCATAAATTTGAATTTTTTTTTAAACAACATCAAATTAATTAAAAAACTTTAATGAAAAGAATCTCTTAGTCATAAATAAGGACAACTATAACAACCCTTGCCGAGAGATACAAAAAGACAAAGGATGTTGATTTTAGAACATGGTTGTGCTTTTAAAACATAAATGAGAAGGGATTCTACAATTTCCACCAACCCCAAGTAATTTGTCCTCAAGATTGGCTTATTACTTGAAAGTGTCTTTGTAACACGTCCTATATTCCACGGAATCAAGTTTTCCCTTCTCTTAACACTATGAGTTGTATCACTTTTCCTTACAGAAAGGGGGTTAGTTCAATAAGTTGTATATAATAGTAACCCTACCAAATACATGGATTCATTAGTATGGAATAGATTTAGGATTAACATAGTTTTATATTAGATGATGGAGGTGGTTTGTCTGAATGGTTGGAAGGTAGGTTTTGCACTCTCTGCACACAGATTCAAATTTCTGATGATACTTTGATTCGTTGTGATAAGGTTAGAAGGGTAGACACCCCCCAGGAGCGGGATCCCCCTTGCGGGCGTATCTCCTTATGTCTCAACCTTTGCTAAGTTATAAGTTTCTTTCTAGGCATTGGCTTGCGAATTGTTGACACTAGTCTAGGGTTATAGTGACAACCAACCAAATTTGAATTGGACCTCACCTAGGTAATTCCAACCAATTACCGATTCCTCTAGATCTAAAAACAAATATAAAAACAAAAACATAGATCTATATTATATATATTGTAGCCATTATCGTTTGTTAGTTTTTTTTGTGACTAAGATGTTTGTCTGAGAAATGTGATGAGCATTATTAAGAGATGCTCGTAGAAGAAATTTAAGTGACCAAAATTCAATTAAATTTTTTTAACTTATATATTTAGTGTTTAGATATTTTGATATTAATATATAGGTTTTAAGGTGATTATACTAATATTGATATTAAGATTTTGGTTCAAATTTTCTTTGAATGGGTGCGGATGAGGTCTTGTGTAAATTATGAGAGATTTTGATGGCACATAACATTTTTTGTAGCATAATTGTTTAGTTGAAAGACCATTCCAAACAACCTCCCTCCCACAAAAAAATTATCACAACTATAGCAAAATAAGAATTGCAATGTCAAAATCTTTTGAAAAATTACGCTATAAATTTATAGACATGGTTGGGGTGTCTTTAAACTCAAAGAAGACAAGCATTAAGGTGTAATGAAATCTCAACATAGAGATGTGCCATTGTAAAAAATTGTAGACATGATATGCCATTATAAAGATTTGTAGACATGGTTGATGAGTCTCTACACTCATAGAAGATAAGTGTTGTGTGGAATGAAATAAATCTCATTACATCAATGTGCTATTATAGAGATAATTTGTAACAACCAAAAGCCAAAGATGATCCACAAAACATGACATCATAATCACCCAATTATCTCAATACTAGAGTGTACGAGGATTTTATTACATTGACCATGGAGTTTGCACCTTAATGTTAGCTTTTGGATTCACAAAGCTTTTGATTAAGCCAATGCATTATAAACCATGTCTATCTCACAATTATCATGTACATGGTATTATTCACTAGCTAAGATCCATCTTAATCCCACATCTTTTAAGTTTCAAGAGGGATTGAATCCCTCGAGGTGCAATTTCTTTTTATGATGTAAGAATTTGTGGAAAGGTTTGCACCTTAATGAATTTAATCCTTCTTGATACTTGATAGATCCGAAGTTAAGATGAGTTTAGTCTAGTTATTGTTAAATATATTATTAAATGTAAAAAAACAATGTAATGTTGTTATTACACTCAGTTACCATTGACAATTTCCCATAGATTGCATAATGTACCTCTTTGAATGCAATACAATGACACACATTTAAAAACCATGTTAATATATTTTTTTTCAAGGAAATCCTCGCGGAAAACCCTCTGAGTAAATGGTTGGGGTGTCTTTAAACTCAAAGAAGACAAGCATTAAGGTGTAATGAAATCTCAATATAGAAATCCTCGCGGAAACCCTCTGAGTAAATGGTTGGGGTGTCTTTAAACTCAAAGAAGACAAGCATTAAGGTGTAATGAAATCTCAATATAGAGATGTGCCATTGTAAAAATTTGTAGACATGATGTGCCATTGTAAAAATTTGTAGACATGATGTGCCATTATAAAGATTTGTAGACATGGTTGATGAGTCTCTACACTCATAGAAGAAAAGTGTTGTGTGGAATGAAATAAATCTCATTACATCAAATGTGCTATTATAGAGATAATTTGTAACATCCAAAAGCCAAAGATGATCCACAAAACACGACATCATAATCACCCAATTATCTCAATACTAGAGTGTACGAGGATTTTATTACATTGACCATGGAGTTTGCACTTCAATGTTAGCTTTTGGATTCACAAAGCTTTTGATTAAGCCAATGCATTATAAACCATGTCTATCTCACAATTATTATGCACACAGTATTATTCACTAGCTAAGATCCATCTTAATCCCACATCTTTTAAGTTTCAAGAGGGATTGAATCCCTCGAGGTGCAATTTCTTTTTATGATGCAAGAATTTGTGGAAAGGTTTGCACCTTAATGAATTTAATCCCTCTCAGTACTTGATAGATCCGAAGTTAAGATGAGTTTAGTCTAGTTATTGTTAAATATATTATTAAATGTAAAAAATCAATGTAATGTTATTATTACACTCAGTTACCATTGACAATTTCCCATAGATTACATAATGTACCTCTTTGAATGCAATACAATGACACACATTTAAAAACCATGTTAATACATTTTTTTTCAAGGAAATCCTCGCGGAAAACCCTCTGAGTACTCCTCTATGATCCATAGATGGTAAACGGGGTAAATCGTTGACCCCGATTAAGAAGCCTCACTCCAAGAAAACCAAGATAGTCAAATTTATGACCTCCCCAACTAATCATTGAGGGAGAGATCTCAAGTCTTGCTCAAGACCACTTGAGCTAACCCTCATGACTAATAATCATGTTAATATAATTAAAAAAATGAATATAAATATGTATAAAAATCCGAACCTAAAAAAATGTGAAAATATAAATAGTTTATAATGTAACATAAAAACAACATAAAGAAACCTGACACCAAAACTACCAACGAAATTAAAATCAAAGTGAGACTATATTAACACATATGAGAATGAAATCCATCAATTCGAACCAAAATATTAGACATTTCTTTTAATTTTTATTATTTAAAAGAAAATACACAAAAATCATCGTAAAATACCAAAAACACAACAATAGTGCAAGCATAAATTTAACTTATGAATTAAGTATCTTACTACATACCCGAGAAATTCATACTCCTCCCCTTTTGGTGGAAAAAAAGAACAAAAAATAATTTCTAAATTCCACACGGTCTGTCCTGTATTCATTCTGTATTCATTCAGACCAGACGGGCATGGATCCCGGATCTGATCCTTCTTGTATCGATCTCTTTTAACTCGCAAATAATTTATTCTGCTGCAAATCCCGCGATCGAATCACATGGCGCTCAATATGAAGAGCCTGACGCAAGCCCTTGCGAAAACCGCAGCAGTAATAGAGAAAACGGTGCAGACGACGGTACAGGAAGTGACCGGACCCAAGGCTCTACAGGATTACGAACTCCTCGATCAGGTCGGTTCGGGTGGACCAGGGTTAGCGTGGAAGCTTTATTCGGCTCGACCGAGAAATAAAGGACCTGCACAGGGGCAGTATCCCCTGGTCTGCGTATGGTTACTGGACAAGAAGGTCCTCTCAGAAGCCAGGCAGAGGGCCGGGCTTTCAAAAAATGCGGAGGACGCGTTTCTCGACTTAATTAGGGTTGATGCGACCAAGCTGGTTAGGTTGAGGCACCCCGGCGTGGTTCATGTTGTTCAGGGTTTGGATGAGAGTAAAGGAGCCATGGCTATGGTTACGGAGCCAATTTTCGCGTCCGTGGCTAATACATTGGGCAAGTTCGATAATGTTACCAAGATGCCGAAGGATCTCAAGGGCCTGGTAAGGCTTTGGCATTTAATTATTCGTTCGGTCAAAAAATTATTGCAAATTTTGTAATTTGAATGGATAAATTTCTGTGAACGAGAAGGCGATTTAAAGCGTTACATGACAGGCGTGTTAAGAGATTTAAATGGATACCCATGAAAATTCAAGGTTATTTTGACAACGCTGGAATAATATAAACTGAAAAATGGTAATATTGATTAATGACTTGCGTTTTATGAGATTTATATAGCAAAGTATATGGGCAATTCGGGGTATCTTTTGAGGAATTATGCCTTTTTCCCACGGAAGTCCAACCAAGATGAACTAGGAAATTTCGTAAGTTAGATATTCAAGCACAGAAATGAAATCTTAAAAACCTGACATTTTTAATCAAAACATTGATTGAATTATGATTAAACTCTTTCTCGGCTTTGATTCTTAATTTGTAGTTTAATTCAACTCTCAATTTTGGTTCCAAGGAAAGGGGTCCTTTAGACCTGATAGGTCTCAAAAGGATGTTAAATGAAAAACAAACAGTACTGAATAGTTTATGTTATTTTATACAGCTGCCAATCCGAGTTTCTGTAATATTTAAATAACTCTGTAAAATAATCAGGTTTAGCTTTAAAGAAATTTTATTTTTTCTGGAAGTGTAATACTTTGTGCAATACTCTTGCTTTCCTTTAATGGAACTGTAGAAACTTTAGAGTATCACGGAATGTCATATATTAAGTGGCTTTTATTGAAGATTTTATCCAAGGACCAAAACACAACAATGAACACCTGTTATAGATCCATCTTTCTCATTCTTGGCTTTTGTAGAAAAGTATTACTGAATGTTAGAGATTATGCAGCTTTGCAGGAAGCATTCTTTATCCCAAATTAATTCACGTTCTACTGATTTAACGAGCACCACTTATATATTAGTTAGTTTTCCCATGCAAGGTAATGGTGAACCGAAAACACGCAGATCAAAATTAGTAAGTGTTCCTCAAGCAGCAGTATCTTTCCCATTGAGGGTTCTATCATGTTCTTCATCTGTTGCAGCAAATTTCTCTATGTATGCAAAGTGCTTATTTTGGATCCATATCATCGATTAAAAGAGATGGTCAATTTACAAATGAACAGAAAGTTGATGATCAGGGAATCTAATAGTGAAGATGCGAGACCAGATAAGATAATTTTCTTAATGTCTAAGAAATGACCACAAAAGTAGGTCAATAGGGCTAACATAGTACATCCAGAGCTGGTACAAAGTGGGAGTGCGAAAGCATCTCCGAGATCAATGCTAAAAGCAGAAAGATATTAAGATCTAAGAACAATCTAGAAGCTAAATGCTAAATGTCTAGCGATGAGAACTTAATTTCAGACCCTGGAAGATATTATTTTAGTTTGATGCATCTAAAAGGTTTACGTGGCAAGTGAAAATGAATAAATAAATAAAGTATTCTTGAAGTAAGTATCACATCAGAGTCCAAAGATGATATAACTGTATCAGGAGGAGAAGGGTGCATGGGTTGTATGATTCCAGTCTACTAACAATGCATGGTGACTCATGAATCATGACTCATAACCAGACTCCAACTTTATTTAAGGCTACAATATGGCATATGTATTTCTGTAATTTGATCAAATTGGCTTGTACATTTGCCATGCGTGGAACTTCAAAGACTTCTTTGCTTGTATCTGCTATGTCTTCTCATGTTGTGTTCTGAAGATCAATATTTAATTTCTGCAAGATCTTGTCAAATCTATGAACAAACTTAGAGAACAGTTG
The DNA here is from genome assembly GCA_000966675.3 of Picea glauca. Lineage (NCBI taxonomy): Eukaryota > Viridiplantae > Streptophyta > Pinopsida > Pinales > Pinaceae > Picea > Picea glauca. The sequence continues at coordinate 254,099 of JZKD02S0238584.1, read as the reverse complement.
TTTTTCTTTACAGTCCAGTCCTTAAGATCGATAGGCTTGTTAAGGAAAATCATAATTTCAAATTAATTTGGCTGTGAAGGCACCATAAATTTTCTAAATTCAATGCTTGTATCCATGATTTTAAATGCTTGATACCCAGAATAACTTGCCCTGTTATCTATACCATATAGGGATAATTTGGTAACCTGGCATACACGATTGTATTAGCAGGCATTGTAATGAGAATTTTATTATCATTCTAAATTATAAGAAGTTGCAACTGTATAAATATGCCAAGAAAAAACCAGAAAAGCCAGAAAATTTAATTCCTAAAGTTAAATATTTGAGAGAGAATTCTTAAGAGGGAAGCACCTAAAAACAATACCATGAAATGTCCTAAACTTGACTGAAACAGAAACCCAGTTGTGGCCTGCAATCTAGTACATGGGACTAAATACTTTAGAATTGCTAGAAATTGCTTAAGAAAGCACATCATATTACAGTGACGATGTTCACTGCAGGTAGCTTTCATTAAGGGGTGGTGCTGAGATAATGCCACCTTCGTAGATCCTTCTAGTTGTGTTTAAGGGAGGATGTGAGAATATTTAATATAAACTCAACTTGAGGGGTTTATTGGATCATTGGGACCGCTTGATCACTCTTTCATTTATGGTTAAACACTTTACTGGTTATTGTGGTCCCAGCCTTTGGGGTTTTAGGGGTAAACCCTAAATCTGTTTACTGGTGAGGCTCTAGCCTCATTCGACACACATTGCACACACAATGCATTGTGCTTTGGGGATCTTCTTATGAAGACGTGCTTCATTGTTTAAAGGTGTTTTTAAATACCACCATCTCACTTGGTTACCTTGGGCTCAGCCTCGAACCTTATCATTTAGTGATAATTTGGTAACCTGGCATACAACACTGTATAGCAGGCATTGTAATGAGAATTTGTATTATCATTCTAAATTATAAGAAGTGCAACCATGTAAATAATAATATGCCAAGAAAAAACTGAAAAAGCCAGAAATTCTCAACAAAAGTGAAATATTTTAAAGAGAATTCTTAAGAGGGAAGCACATAAAATCATAATCATGAAATGTTTTAAACTTGACTGAAACAGAAACCCAGTCATGGCCTGCAATCGAGTACATGGGACTAAATACTCTAGAATTGCTAGAAATTGCTAAAGAAAGAAAAAAGCCGCTTAAAATTGGATAAATGAGATGGTTCAACTACAGCATAACTCTAGATCCAAATTTTTGTTTGCCAGTGCTGTAAACGAATTAAAAAAATCAGTGGAAGGCCTGTTAGAAGAAGTCAAAAGGAAGTTTTGGCACGGAATGTTTTTTCCTAAGATATAAGGTGACATTGTCCAAGTGTTACAAAACAGGGGCAGAGTGAGAGGAGGCTTTGGTGATTAACTGGAAATCTTTTTGGCCTTCATTCCAAACATTGAAGAAAGTTTTTCTGTTGAATTGTCTAAGATGCTGTACACTGTAAGTATGCAACTGTATGTCTTCTAAATTGAAAAGAATTCAGGTCTATCCCCAAAAATGATCAGGTGGACCTGCAATGGGGGTTTTTGAACATCAAGAGGCTGATATTGATACAAGCCCCAAATGCTGCTGGACACACTCAATTTTTCCTAGTGGTGTAGCTGAGGAATAAATTTTGTAATATCTCAGAGTCCAGACATACTATTTTACAGCGCGATAATAACATAATAAACAAATTAGATCCATTTGGCATGTTGAAAAGGATTTAACTGTGGAATGTTTAGGTGCCTTTTATTTGATGATGATCATGTCTGCATATACGATGCTTAGGTATTTTGGGAACCCCATTAAATAAAAGGCTTTTTAATCTCATAGAAGGACTACCTTTCTTGTTCAGAAGATATTGCATTCAGATGCTTCCTTGTTTTAGTTTAAGTCTTCCATGAGGTATCTGAATATGTGGCTAATTTGGTTCTCATGGTTTTTTGCAGGAGATGGGACAGTTGGAAATAAAGCATGGTTTGCTGCAATTAGCAGAATCACTGGGATTTCTTCACAATAATGCACGACTTATTCATCGCGCCATATCACCTGAGGTTGGTTGGTGGTGCATGCTTTTGTTCTTTGACTAGTCAGTTGCTTCAAGCTTGTTAATATGCAGGAGTTCATAGGAACTTTGTGTTTAGAAAATTCCAATGGAGCTTCGAGTAGTGTTAATGATGTACATAAGAAAGACATTTCAAGAAAGACATTTGATTCTGTACTAAAAAAGCCTTAATGGATATTGTATCTTTCATCTGTAAAGTAACCAAGTTGAATATCTAGGAAGTTTAAGCTGGGTAACATAGATCTTAATGCCCCCATTTAGGTTGTAAGGCTCATATATTCAAGTGAATCTGCATTTATCATAATTCGGAGGGGGACTTGAGGTTTTTTGTGTCTTCAAGATTAAGAAAAAACATGGGATTAAGTCCTGAAATTGCCTGATTTAAGAGCGTTAAGGATACATAAGAATAAGTGGGACGTTTTAGTTAGGCAGCACCTATATTACATGAATTTTCAGGATGGGATTGGAACAAGTTATGGGTGCAGCTGGAAGTTACCCTCCAAATTTCTAGGGGACGACAAAATATTAAAGAAATTTGTAAATTCTAAAAAAATCTAAGAAATAAGAAAATATTAGAAAGTCCCTAAAAAACTACCAAGGAATTTTAAAAATCAAGTACGATACATCATACATCCCATTATTTATTCAAACACTAAAATCTAAAATGCTAATCTATCTAATACAGGTGAGCAATTACATAGTCTAAAATGGCAAAATGCCTAAAATATTATATTCTCCAAACTGGCTCTCCACTTCAAGTCTCCACCGCACATGACTGAATCTCCAATACAACACTATCCATAGATTAAGAATGACTCATATGAATGCTCCAAAGCCCAAATAACGAGTACAGATAGCTTGCTGGTTTGTTTATGAGCTTAGTAGACCAACTGCAACTCCCTTCTTGCCTTCAAACATGTCAAATGGTTAAAAAAATGACGGGGAGGCATTTTTCTATTGTTGGGCTTAGAGTTAGTTTTTTTTTTTGTGTTTTACTCTTTTTTTCCTTCATTTTCCAAGTTGGCCCTGTTACCCTCCAAGTTGCACTAGGATGGACTTGCAGTTGAGCCGCTAAAATTGAACAAATACTTGTTCAAATCCGGTGTTCAGAAGTCCAGCCGGCCATTATGGTCCCTTTTCTTCTTCTTCTCTTTTCGCATTTTCCATACCCCATGGGGGAGTTGTAATAAGATGAGCTAGCATGATGAACTTTGTAAAAGGCTTAGCTGGAGGCAAAAAGGGAGAGCCCCTTAAGACTTAATCATGAGTACATTACTCTAGAGTGTTTTTTTTTCTTATTAATTATATCTTGCTTGAATTTTTTAAGCGAGTTATAATTTCTGAGTTTTTTCACTCATCACCTGCAAAGCTGGAGTGTGCACTGTGTACTGATGGTTAGGCCTTAGTGTGTGTTGTCTAAGTCTAGAGTCTAATGTATATTACCATGCTAATCATTCTCCTAGAGTCTTATGGAATGTGCTAAGTCCCCCTTAGGATTTGTAATGTTTTCTGCAAATAAAAATTTTCCTGCAAAAACAAGATATTTTAATTGTAATTGATGAGTAAGTTAAACAAATGGCACTAGGAGGCATCATATGCCTTGGGGGTATTCATTTTCTTGTTTAGAATACCCACTTGACCCATGTAACTACTTTGTGAGTGAAAATAGTGATTTGTAATCACTCAAAATTAGTTTCTATCACTAAAAGGGAATAAAACACAAAAAAGACAAAAAATCAACAAATGCTATTTTTTGGGAAATTTGTCTTGAACATGTTTCAAGTCAACTAACCCTCTCTTGAGTCCCCCTTAGGATTTTTAATGTTTTCTGCAAATAAAAAATTTCCTGCAAAAACAAGATATTTTAATTGTAATTGATGATTAAGTTAAAAAAATGGCACTAGGAGGCATCCTATGCCTTGGGGGTATTCATTTTCTTGTTTAGAATACCCACTTTACCCATGTAACCACTTTGTGAGTGAAAATAGTGATTTTTAATCACTTAAAATTAGTTTCTATCACAAAAAGGGAATAAAACACATAAAAAAGACAAAAAATCAACAAATGCTATTTTTTGGGAAACTTGTCCTGAACATGTTTCAAGTCAACTAACCCTCTCTTGAGTTCACTGAGCCTTGTTGGCACTTAAGGAGGAGTTGTGGGTGAGTTTGGTGAGTGTTAAGTTGAGTTTCAGGTAGTTCTCCAAGTGAGGTGCGCCCCTCTTGTGGAGATGTAGTGCATTCTTGAGGAGGGCTTCCCACCTCTCGAGAGGTGACACCCTCCCTCTCTCTCTCTCTCACACTCACATGTGGCGCCCTCTTGGAGTTTGGAGAGAGGTGGCAGCCCATCTCTCACACTTGTCTTTCATTTGCTCAACAAGTGGTGCGCCCCCCTCTTTGGGATCTTCACCCATTGAGCTATATATTGAAGGCTCCTCTTGTAAACTAGATTTGGAGACTTGGGATTACGCTGTTGTAATGCTTCTAAGCTTATTGGAATAGAAATAAAGAAGACTTTGGAGGTCATACCTATGTATTGTGCAAATGTGTGGATGTTCCCTGTTCCTTTTGATGTGTTGAGGTAATTGTAGGCTTGATTTCTTGCATGTATTTGTCAAATTGTCCTTCAATAACAAAATCTAGTAAGCTAGTTTGTATTTCTAAATCTTGTTGTTATTAGCATATGCGATTCAAGCTTTTATGTTCTTCTTGTTTGACTGACATGTTTTCTAGATCCCATGTGTAGGGAACACCCATCTTTGACAAAGTACCTTGCAGGATCTTTCTAAGTTTGCAGGGGGTTGGGATTGGAGAAGTGGAGGATTCTAGCTTGAATATCCATCATCTTCAACCTATTTCTACGGGAATAAAGTCCCTCTACAATCCACCAAGAGGATTCCATAGTCCAATATCTCTTTCCTTCCGGCACTCCTTTATCTTTTTCTTAACAAAATTTAATGAGTTCTTTGTTACCTTATCTTGCATGTTATAGATCTAATTTCCTTCCTAAAAAATCATACATAGATCTTTTACATGCATGCTTAAATAGATCTAGATCTTATGTTAACTTTGCTATCATTAAAAAGCTAGATCTATTGTAGAATTTTGTCTTTTAGCAAGCTTTTTTTATCTAAATCTTTAATGGCTAAAATATAGTTTCTTTTAAAGTGCTTTCAATTCAATATTTAGTAAGTTTAGTGCTCTTTTGTTTGCTGTTCTGAACAGCAAACGAGACCACTTAGGAAGCTCTTCATTTAACTTGCTTATTGTGGTTGTAAATAACTAGTTTAGTGCATTTTTAAATTAGAAGTTTTTCCTGCAGTTTTGACTTTTTCCACAAGTTGTCCAAAGTGATTTTGAGCATCTTTGTGGGTTGTTTGCTTGCTGATTTTTGCAGGTTTGTGGACAACCAAGAGGAGATGCTGGCCAAATTTTGAAGACTTGGACTATCTGGGACCCCCGGGAGCACCTCTCCTCCTTTGAAAAACTCTGAAACTTGTAAGCTTAGTGGTCTTGTTCCTATAAGGGACCACAAGCATTTCCCCAAAAAAGAGATTGTAACATCAATAAAATATGTGGGCTACTCAGTGCCTAGTATTCAACCCCCCCGGGGGATCGATGTCCTCCATGTGATTGCTCTATTTTACCTCATTTCATTTTTTTGCTTTGCTTTACTAACTTAAAAAGATAAAATAAATAATAAAATCAATCACACCATCGCAAAACAATTAGATTAGATTTCAATTTCTAGTTTAACTTAGATTAGATTTCAATTTCTGCAATTTACTTTATGCAATTTTAAAGTTGGCTATAAAACATCCCCTCAGCTTCCCCTACTATGATCTTGACCCCTCCTATGCGAGCCTCGGCTTGAGCTCTGGTGTGGGTTCCATACAGAACGGGGACTGGTCAATGTGGATCTAGTTTTAATAGGACAATCCAATAGTAGTTATTGCTAAATTGGGATCCTACAAACGAACTTGTGTGTGAAGTTAGATGGGACCTTTGAGATCTAGGTTCTCCCTGTGTTGGACCTTTGGCATTGTTCTTTGTACCTAGTTAAGGGATAACTTTTATAGGGTCAAACATTTAGATTAGATTTCCATTTTGCAATCACTTGCACATATTTTACACCCATAAGTGGATTTGCACTCACATAAGCCACTTCACAATAACCTACAAACTTAAGAACTCATATTAATAATAAAACTATCTTTTTTTTTCCTTGGAAAAAGCGTAATTTTATTCATCCGAAGAGACAAAATTACATTCTGTAGGTGCTTCGAGGAGCACTACACCTCATGGGTGTGATATATGTGTTGGGGTATTAAAAACAAAAATTTTGTAGGTCTCTGACTTTCGGCCGAGTAGTGAGTTTTCAAGAAAGCTTCATATTTAGTTACATATAATGTTCCCAGTGGGCTATGAATCTTTGATTCATATTGTGAATCTTTGATTCATATTGTGAATCTGTTACTCTGTAGTCTTTGTAGAATTCTTCCAGAATTTTCTGCTGATTGCTTTCAATGTGGAATTTTAATGTTGCTGTTGTTCTTGTTGTTCATGCTGTGTGTTCTGCTATTGAGTTGCTGAGTCTATAAAAGGCCGGTGGTAAAAATTTTGCGAGCTTCCTTTTTTGTGCTCTGTGATGTCCCAAAGTCCTAGTGCAAGGTGGAGCCCTACTTTTGAGAGTGCATCTGCTACCATGTCCCTGATCCTGTAGACATGGGAGATAGTCACAGTGTCAAAATTTTCTAGTAACCGAAAAGTGTCCTCCAGAATAGGGAGGAGGAAAATGTTATGACATTTTTGAATTTTTCTTGCCCAGTTCACCACAATCAATGAGTCTCCAAAGATCTGGATGTGCCGCAAATCTTTTTCTTTTGCAAAGGTAAGTAAAAGTTTTAATGTCAGAAGTTCTCCATGGTTGTTTGTCCCCTGTCCTAGCCCCAATTTTGTATGATAATAGTGTGATTTCGATAGGTGTAGTATGAACCCACCCCTGCAGAGTTGGTTCTGTGAAGCTCCATTGAAGTAAAGCCCAATGCTTCGAAAGATCTATTTGTTCAGGAGAGAAAGTTGTTTGTCTTGTCCCATTTTTTATTTGTGGGAAATGTGAAAGTATTGAGGGACTTTGTGCTGCAGTTTTTTCTGGGGCTGAAGCTTTGTCTTGAAAAATTGCTGTGTTTCTGGCCAGCCAAATGCCCCAGATTAAGATGGGGGGGAGGGCTTTTAGTTCTTTGTATCTGGATTCTTGAAGCCACAATTTCCAGGCTTGTTCCAGGTTTTGTCCTTCCCAAGTACATGTTTGTCTGAGGCTGGCTGAAATCTCTTGTCAAACTCTTTGGGTAAAAGGGCAGGTGATAAACAAGTGGTCGATTGTTTCACTTTCCGAAAGGCATAGTGGACATCTACCAGGCCCTTTGAACTGTTGTTTTTGTAGTATTTCCCATGTAGGGATTTTTCTATTTAGTGCAGCCCAAAGGAAGAGTTTTGCTTTTTGTGGGCACTTTAACTTTCATAGTCCTTTCCACCACCAAGATTGTTGTTTTTGAAAGAGGTCCAGAGTTAGTGCAATGTAGCCCAATTTTGGGGTGTATACACCTGAGGGATCCTTTTTCCAGACCAGTTCATCTTCTCTGTCAATAAGTCTGATGTGATCGATTTGTAGAGCTTTGATGTAATTTTTGTAGAGTATCGTGGAAGCTCCAGATAGCCCTAGATCAACTGCTTTCTTCCATCCTTGGGACCACTGTGTTGTTGTAAGGGGGTCTGCCAGTTGGGAGAGTAAATAGATATTTTGCCCGTGGAGTAGATTGATAAGACCCGGGGGGAGGATGTGTGCGGTCCCATTGCCTGGCCAAGGATCTGCTCCTATACGGTGATGTTTCCCACGACCTACTCTCCATGCTAGTCCTTCACCAATAACTGAGAATGAGGAAGTAAGAGCTTTCCAGAAAATGGATCCTGAATGAGATTTGGTTGGGGATCTGATCCAGTCTTCCAATGACCCCGGGGCTATATATTTTTGGTAGATAACAGTGGACCAAAGGTTGCTATTGGTGATGAGTCTCCAACCTGTTTTTGCTGCCAATGCTTTGGAGAACATGGATATGTTTTTGAGCCCCCATCCTCCTAGGGCTTTTGATCTTGCTATAAGATCCCACTTTGCCCAAGGTTGTATGTTTTTTTCTCCAGAGCCTGACCAGATGAAACGAGAACAGATTTTTCTGATCTTTTCTATAGTTCCTTTCGGTATCCAGGCCAGCGACATCCAGTAGATTGGGATGGCTTCTAGTACTGCTTTTGTTAGTGTGAGTCTTCCTACTCAGAGCCACCTAAAGCTCCATCCTGATAATCTTTTCTCCAGTTTGGAGATGAGCCATTTCCAGTGATTTTTAAGATAGTTATTTGGTTTTAGGTGAAAACCAAGGTATTTTAGACCAACTGTGAAGTCTTGATGAGTGAATGGAAAGAGTCTTTTGTAAAGATCTTCCTCCTTCCTTTCCAATTCTGAGAAGGAGAGGGTGGATTTTTGTATATTTATTTGCATTCCTGTAGCTGACCGGAAGAGAGAGAGTATATTTGAAAGCACTTCTGCATCCTTCCTGTGTCCACTGCAGAAGATGAGGATGTCATCTACAAAGAGTAAGTTTGTAAGCCTTTGGCTAGCGGTGATCCGTATTCCATGGAACTCCCCTGTTCTGACAACGTTTAAAATTGCCCTGCTCAGTCCCTCGGCCACCAGTAGGAAAAGTAGTGGGGAAAGGGGGCAACCTTGGCAGAGTCCTTTTTTCGAAATGAAGAAAGGGGAAGCTGCTCCATTTATGAGGACTGCAAAGGAAACCGATGATATGCAATCCATAATCCATTTGATGAAGGGAACCTCGAATCCCAGATGGGTGAGGAGTAGTCTGATATAAGACCAATTTACTCTGTCAAATGCCTTGGAGAGATCGATTTTTAAGATGGTGCCCTTTGCTTTTTTGTTTTTTAGACTATGTAAGCCTTCTTGTGCTACCCCAATGGCTTCGTGGATTTGTCTTCCTTCTAAAACACCGAATTGTTCTTTCGAAATAGACTTTGAGAGTAATGGCTTCAGCCTTCGCGCAATAATTTTGGAAATGCAATTGCAAAGGGAGATGGGTCGGAAATCATCAAAGGAAAGAGGATCGTTTACTTTTGGGATGAGAGTTATGAAAGTGGTGTTGAGTGGGCCGTGAATTCTGCCATTTAATCTGTATTCCTCTATGACTTTGAGAATGTCCTTTCCAATCAGTTCGAAGAAGCCCATGTAGAATTCAATGGTCCATCCGTTTGGTCTTGGGCTTTTATCTTTTTGAAAGCTTTGCATTGTGTCTTTGAGTTCTGTTTCTGTAACTTCTGCGTAGAGGTTTTGGTTATTTTCCTCGTCTACAAAGGAGGGGAAGTATAAAGCTAGTTTTATGATGTCAACTAGGTTTGCCCTTCGATCGTCTTTGAAGAGAGTCTGAAAGTGTATTTTTCCCATATTTGCTAGTCCTTCAAAAGAAGTGACATGTCTGTCTTTCTGATCCTTTAGGCTCCAGATAGTATTTGCTGCTTTCCTTCCTTTTGCATAGGCATGGAAGAATTTTGTGTTTTCATCCCCGTTTTCAAGCCAGATTGCCCTGCTTTTCAGTCTCCAGGTTGCTTCCTTATCGACCAATAGTTTCCTTCGTTTTTCTTCAAGGGTTTTGAGCGCTTCGCGAGAAGAATTCGAAGAGAAGCCAGAATTAATATTTTGGTAAATTTTTTCCAGCTGGAATTCAATGCTTATTAGTTCCTGCTCTTCTTCCTTTTGTTTTGTTTTTTCCCAAGGGATGACCAGTTTCTTTATTAATTTTAAGTTGTCCATGAATTGTATGGTTGTCGGAGTTTCTTTCGAATCTAGGAGGGGAGACCAGTTGTCTTTGACCAGTTTTTGGAAACTGTCTTCCTTAGCCAGTTTGCGTTGAATTTGAAAGCGGTTGCCGGCTTATTTGGTCCATTGTCTAGTGTTAGCCAGATTGGTGAGTGATCTGAATCACCCCCGCTTCCAATCCATCGTCGGAACTGGAGTGGAAGAAGAGTGAGTGTTTATGTGATCAGAAACCAATCTAATCTTTTGGCCACATGTGCATCCCCGGTTCTTAAATTCCTCCAAGTGGGGAGCAGTTTGGTTGGCACTATGTCGATGAAACCATTTGTCGCGAGTAAGTGGCTAAATAAAGAAGTTTGTGGATCTAGGTGGGTCGAGGGGCCCCAACTTTCTGCTTCGCCAAGGGAGAAGTTGAGATCTCCATCGATAATCAAGTTTTCTGCCTTCAAGAGTTCCTTTTTGAAGAGGGCGTTCTAGAAGAGTATCTTGTCTGTGTTTGGCCCATAGATATTTAGAAGCTTGAGAGTTAGCCGTAGTCCTTCGACTAGTACCTCGAGTCCTAGACAGGAGTCTAAGGCCCAAGAATTTAGGAGTTTTATTTTCCTTGAGTTCCAGCCAGTTACTAGGCCTCCTGATCTTTCGCTTGCATCCAGACCCAGGAAAGTCCATCCTGGGAAGAGGTTCATGAGGGCTTGTGTGGCTGTGCGTTTGTTTGCAAGAGTTTCCTGGAGAAACAATACATCTGGTTAGTGTAAGGTCACCAACCTTTTTAAAGTGGATTTTTTTGAGGGGCTCTCTAAACCTCGACAGTTGAAGGAGAGGAGCTTCATGGGGGAACCTTGACCGAGGCTTTTTTTGCTCTAAGGGCCCCAAGGAGGGATTTTTGTCGGCCTGAGGCCGTGTCAAGAAGTGCACGAGATTGTGCTAAGGAGAGGTGGGATGGCCGACCTCTATCTTTTTTTGGTTTTAGGAGTTCCGGAGAACGACCAAGGCCTTTGTGGTCTGTGGCGTTAATGGTAACAGAACGATTGCGGAGGTGATAGCGTTGGTGGAGTTCTCAGAGCCATCAGTGGATGGTTCCTCTGTGGATTGGGAGTTTGAGGAGGAAGGGGGAGAGGCGATCAGGGGAGGGTCTTGTATTAGTGGGGGAGCAGGGAGGGAGGCGGAGGAGTGAAGGGGGGGGAGCAGTGAAGGTATAGGGAGGAAATAAGGATGGTGGGATACGACCATTTAGGAAAAAATTGAAAGAATTCCGAAAACTAGAAACAGGGTGGGGAAAAGAGAGGTGCATACCCAGGAAGTCTTTGATCAGATGTTGTGGCGATGTTTTCGGACTGTGATCGGAGCTTGCCCCTTCTCCCGTGGAGGGAAGAAGTGCTAATGCGTTGTCGTTCGGCTCTGGAGGGTCCACTGTCGGTGTATCTTGGAAGGCTGCTGTAGCGGGGGAGAGAGTCCCCGAAGAGTGTGACACAGAGGAGGAGGAGAGGCCCCCAACTATTTCTGAGTTTTTTCTTCCGTGGCACTTGTCTTCGAGCGGGTTGTGTCCGTGCCTTCTTCTGAAGGGTTTGGAATAATCTTTTACCACGTGTCCATACTCGTGGCATCGTCTGCAATGGAAGGGCACTCCTTCGTAGTCCAAGATCTGGACTCTTGCGCGTCCCAAGTCTGTTAGATTGATAAATTCTCTTAGGCCTTCCCTGATGTTGAAGGAGACCAATATTCGTGCGATCGCCATATTGCCTGAAGCNCAAGTCTGTTAGATTGATAAATTCTCTTAGGCCTTCCCTTATGTTGAAGGAGACCAATATTCGTGCGATCGCCATATTGCCTGAAGCAAGGAAACTCATGTCTGCAGAAATATAATCCCCTAGAAAGTTCCCTAGAGCTTTGAAGCATCTCTTAGATTAGAGGTGAGGGGGCAGACCCAAATTGGAATAGAGTCTAGTCTTTCACTGCTCGCGTCGAAAGTGGGGTTCCAAGGTTTCATTAGAACCAGAGAGGAGTCTATAGTCCAACTGGAGTGGAGTGCGTTCAAGGCCTGAGTGGGTTCTGTGAAGATGATCATAAACCAACCTCTAGAGAGTCGAAAAATATTGGGTGAGTCTGTGGGGTTTACCCCCCAGTTTGATGCAACCCAGGTTCGTAGGGTTTTTTTACTGAATTGTCGTCCGTATGCTTTTTTGTACAAGTGTTTTGTCTGCCATCACTGATACTCCTGCCATTGTAAGGTCGTCGTCGAGAGTAAAATTTGGGTTTGCTTTGGACGACCCTAGGCACTTGTTGCGTTTTCTCCTTTTTTTCCCGAAGGTGCCTTGGATTTCTGGTTCTAAAACGAGAGATGGGAAAGGGCCTGGGACTTTGCTGTGGCTGATGTCCCAACCGTTGAGGTTGTGTGGTTGAAGGTGCGCAGCTACAAGACCTTGTTCCAGAGTTGTGGGGGTCTGACCCAAGTGGTAAGAGGGTCCTTCAGGAGGGAGGAAGCAATCTGTGGAGAAATCCTTACTGTATTCTCGAGTCGGTAGAACCCTTGAAGCATGTTCTTCAAAGAGCGAGCTTGGTAGTGAGTCGGGGTGGACTCCAAGTTCGCCTAGGCCTTGGGGAGGGGAGGGGGTTACCACTAGATCCGGAAAAATCCAAGAGACTGTGGCAGTGGAAGGGGAGGGGGTTACCACTGGATCCGGAAAAATCCAAGAGACTGCGGTAGTGGGAGGGGAAGTGTAGAAATCACAGAGGGCGGGGGAGAGGGGAGTTGTGTGAAAGAGGGGGGGAGGGGCGCTGTAGAGTGTGGAGTTGGCAAGGAGATCAGAAGTGAGGGGGGGGACCGTAGCCAAGGGCAAGTTATCCCATTGTTCGCGACCAAGCCAGGGAGGGAGCCAGAGAAGAACGGGGGAGAGGAGCCAGAGACTTGAGAGAGGTGCGAAAGGAAGTTGGTCTGAGGAACAGTAGGGGAGTCGGAGGGAAGCTTGGAGGGGGTGGCAAGGTCAACTGTTGACAAGCAGAGTAAGTTGGGTTGCCAGCTGTCCCCATCCAGGGTGGTGTTTCTCTTGGGTCCAGAGAGTAATCCAACTCATCGTCGTAGGTAGCCATGGAATAACCGTTTCTGATGACAAGTCAACTGTTTCTCCAGGGTTGAAAGAAAACAAGACAAGAGACTCAATGGGCACTGTCTTCTACGCTAGTAAGGGAGGTAAGAGGGAGTGGGAAGGGAGAGGGGATGGGGGGAAAAGGAGTGCGATGAGCTCGAGGTCATGTCAGGGGAAGGTGCGGGGGAAGCGGGGGAAGGGAGCTAGAGAGGCAGAAGGCTCGTGACCGCAGTAGGCGGCCCGCAAGCCTCCGGGGCTAGTAAACCGCAGAGCTCCATCGTTTTTTTCAAGTCATATATGTACTTATAAACACCATTAATAATAAAACTATCAAAAGCACTTGCAATACTTTTCATCAGCAGCATCATCTTACTATTGGCATTGGTCTCACTACATTTACTTTTCAGTATTTTGCTTCAAGCAGTTGCAAATCTGAGTATTTTCCTTTTATCTTGAAGTAACTCATGGTTGAATGTGTCTCATTTACTTATGTATCTTTCAAATAGTGAATGAATTATGTATGCTGCTAGTTTAAACTTTAAATTGATATATTGTTCTTGCTTTCCATTAACTCTTAGATTTCCTTTTTTGGTACTTAGCTTACTTAGCCTTAGTTATTTTTTTAGGGACTACCCCCCTTGGCTTCGCTAGGAGTTGGCCTAGATGGAGGAGTTGAGGATCAGGTGACAACACCTTGACTCGAGACTTGCCCCCAAGGACACACCCAGTGGATTGCAGATTTCTTCCACGCTACCCGAGGTGTGTATTGGGTGGCAACATGCCCAAAAGGGCCATCCTTGGCCAAGTAGGTGCCAAAACAAGCATTTTACAGGCATGTTTTGGTACCTGTTGAGGCCCAGCAGGCCAAGGGATGCCCAGATGTCCCTGATTCTGGCAGGGGATCCTTGAGTTGGGGATGTTGCCAATGTCCACATTCTTGAAGCCATCCTAGTCAAAAGAGACATGCCTTAGCCGTCCCCAAGTACCCTGGGATGGGTTCCCATTTTACATATAAGGCAGAATAGTTCTTCATAACCATCATAAATGCTGCAGTCCTTGTATTTAAATTTTAAACTATGTTGGTCAGGTAGTTTGGCAATAAAATGAATCTGTATGCAGAGGTCGTGCATGGAATTAATTATCCTAGTGTTTCTAGAGGTCGATGAGCAGTAGAAATATCCATTTATTTTTTTGATTTTCACTTTTTGATGTGTAGATGATACCATTCTAAGATGCGAAATTTTCAAATTATTACCCTTCTCACTTTGGTTTTCCTTATTGCTATTTTTGCTTTGTTAGCGGATTGAAAGAATAATAACTTTGCAAGCTCCTTGCCTATCAATGTTTTCCAGTATATTCCTATGACCACTTGTATCAATTGGCACAATATTTTAACCATCTAAGCTGCATTTACGTTCATTGTGTCTTTCCTTAATATGACAAACTGTGGCAGTGTGATTATGATATCATATTTTAATTTGGTGGATAAATAGCGGGAGTTACTTGCTCATTCTGTATTAAGCATCTTAGACAGCCTTAGGCTTCTTATATTTTCTCTGTTTACCCACTCATGGTAGTTTTTATGCCTAAATGCAGACAGTTTTTATCACTTCCAGTGGAGCATGGAAACTTGGTGGCTTTGGCTTTGCGATTGCTGCCGATCAGGTTTCAGGAGACACAAGTACATTTCAGGCTTTTCATTTCCCAGTAAGTACATTTCTGATTCTGATAGGTTTATTTGAATTTTTATGAAACAGTGTAAGAAATACAATGATATTCCTTAAATTGTCAACATTGCTTTTACAGTTTTATATACTATGCTATACTATGTTATCTTACTTGATATTCCACTGATTCGGTGTACTTGATGATGTTTAACATCGAAATTGTTGATGGTCAATGAGTCCTAATTGGGATTTCTATGGCAAGAAGTTCATACTGTCCCATGAATTGTTAGCTTGTTTTGTAAAGAATTAATAGGAACCATATTCTAGTACAATGGAAGTATTACACTTGCATCTACTTTTGCTTCAAATGTAGCCATGGAAGTATTACACTTGCATCTAATTTTTCTTGAATTGTAGCAATGGAAGTTTGTTTCACATCTTGGTTAAAAAGTTGTTAATGTCTTTGGTTCCATGTCACACCCTGTTTTAAGCGATTTTCTCATAACTAATGTTTTAATTAACATGATATAAAATAATATAAAACAAATAGCAAGTTATTGGTCCTCTACAGCCCAGTATGGGGGAGATGTTGAGGTGTTAGTGTGATGAAGCGTTAGCGTTAGATAATAAAAATACATTAAAAAAAACATAAAGTAGGCTCAATTAAAAATAATATAATAATAATTATAAAAATAAAGTCGGCTTAATTAAACAAAACAACAATTACACGCACCGTGTAAGACTTGACATGGAATGAAATAATAAAATAAATTACACCTCAAGGAATTGGATCCCTCTTGGTGCTTGATAGATGTGATGAAGCGTTAGCGTTAGATAAAAAAATACATCAAAAAAAAACATAAAGTAGGCTCAGTTAAAAATAATATAATAATAATTATAAAAATAAAGTCGGCTTAATTAAACAAAACAACAATTACATGCACCGTGTAAAACTTGACATGGAATGAAATAATAAAAAAAATTACACCTCAAGGAATTGGATCCCTCTTGGTGCTTGATAGATTTGATGAAGTGTTAGCGTTAGATAATAAAAATACATTAAAAAAAACCTAAAGTAGGCTCAATTAAAAATAATATAATAATAATTATAAAAATAAAGTTGGCTTAATTAAACAAAACAACAATTACACGCACCGGGTAAAACTTGACATGGAATGAAATAATAAACAAAATTACACCTCAAGGAATTGGATCCCTCTTGGTGCTTGATAGATCCGGGTTTAAGATGAATCTATCCTGATGTAGTAGGTGAAACCTCCATAAATACTTCCATAGTCATTATGAATGACACTCAACTAGACAGTGAGTTTAGGGCAGCATCCTTGTCCCAAATCTTACAAAATGGTTAAATTGCGAGACACAATATTTGGGCTGCTCTTGGGGCTTTTCCCTTTTATATGAGAGCTAGTTAAGGTGAATATTTGCTTCAATGATATTCCCTAAATTGGCAATATTTTTTTCTACTGTGCTATACAATTTTATCTTCCTTGATCTTCCACTGATTCAGTGTGCTTGATAATCTCTAGCATTGAAATTGTTGATGGTGATTGAGTCCCAAGTGGGATCTTTATTGCAAAAAGGGCATATTGTCCCGTGCATTGTTAGCTTGTTTTGTGAAGAATGAAATGGAACCATATTCAAGTACAATGGAAGTATTATGCTTGCATCTAATTTTGAAGTGTAGTAATGGAAGTTTTGTTTCACATCTCGGTGATGAAGTTTTTAGTGTCTTTGGTTCCATGTCACACCCTGTTTTAAGTGACTATTTCACAAGCAACATTTTAATAATATAATATAAAATAAATAAGATGTCGATATGTAGTAGGTGAAATCTCCATAAATACTAACATAATTCTCGAAAAATGAGACTAAACTAGACACAGACTTTAGGAAAACATCCTCGTGCTCAATTTTACAAAATAGTCAGGACTCAGGACTCAAAATATAAGACAAAATTGTTTGTTGCACATAGGGCCTTTCTCTTTTATATGAAAACTAGGTAAGGTGAATACTTGCTTACCATAACCAATTAAATTTCACAAAAATTCAAATGCAAGACAAAATTGTTGGGTTGAACCTAGTTCTTTTCCCTTTCATATGAAAGATAGTTGAGGTGAATACTTTCCTACTATCACTGGTCTGAATCAGATTGTGTAAAAGTTGTAGAAGGCCTTCATAAGTGAAAAATCTAAAAGAAAATGTTGCGGCTTGGAAATGTTGTGCTTGTGATGTGAAGGAAGTTGTGGCATGCAAAAAGTTGCAAAGATTGCAATGGTTGGGTTGTGACGCTGCAAAGAATTGTAAGAAAAGTCGTGATCTAGGAAAGTTGCAACGTAGAACACTGCCAAGGAAGGAGGTTACAAATGGTGTGTGCAAGCACTGTACAAAGTAGTATTGTGGAATCTGTTGTGTTGAGGAAGGGTCATTGTTGGACTAGAGCCCTGTTGTACGTGTTGAAAGCACATGAGACATTTCTGCATAGATCACTATTCTTGTATAGTGAGATAAGGTGAACAGAGGACAGATGGACAACCGTGGACAATTTGGTAAACAAAACACAATGCACACCTAGCTAACAATGGAACAAGTTCAAGCCCATACCTGCAATGAAGTAGCACTATGCTGCCTAGAATGATCAAATGAGAACCATAACATGTTATCACTTAAAAATACACCATAGGACCACTATGATTCCAAGACCTGCAGCAAGGAAAATTGAGTAATAATTGATAAGCAATCAGCCCTAGGTCACTAGCTGAGTGCTTCTCTGTTTGGATTGGTGCTTTTCCAATCACAAGGGGGTGTCCCTAGTGTTCATGTGCTGAAAATCACTTAAATCTGCATGTTAGTATAGCAAATCAACACATAAATAATGGTCCTTGGTATTTGTGCAAGCAACCAAAGACCTAAGAAAATTGATAGTTTAAAGAATATGAGAGAATTTCAATTAACAATAGTGAGATATGTAAAGGAAATAGAGAATACTATGCACTCTAAATGATAAGTACAACCAAATAAGTGTTAGCCTCATAATCCTAAAGTTCTATAGTCTAAGTATTTTCTAGTTGAAATGTTTTTAGAAATTAGTTTATTCTAGTTTGTTAGGATAAGGACACCTAGCTTCTCTGTAAAGGACACCTATCATACTCATGTGATTATGTGATTGGTTGTTCTCCTAGATTTTAGTTTAGAGTTGAGCTATATAAACAAGCTCCTTCTTCAAGTGAGGTTAAGGGAGATTATGAGTCCTCACTTCTTATTGTAATGACTTTTTTCCTTATTAATAAAATTACATGTCCGAGGACACTTTGTCAACATGGTATCAGAGCCATGGTGAAATTGTGATGGAAGAGAATTGGTGATGGATTGAGGAAGCAAGGAAGAGTCAAGACTCCTTGACATCAACCCAAATCTCTTCAAACTCAAGAGCAACGGTATTGAGGTAAACTGTTGTTGTTTTAAAATAAGGAAAATGTTATTGTGATTGCAACGATCAATTTTTTCAATAATTGATTGAATCGTCATTTTTTTTGAGTTGTAAACTTGTAGATCTGCAATTTCAAAATTGTAGATTTGATAATAGCAACTATCTATCCTGTAAATCTAAGAGATCTGGGCAGATAAAAATGTACACTTGCATTTTTCTTTAGATCTCATAGATCCATTGCTATTTTTTTTTAAAAGGGCTCATTTGTAAACATTGCTTCAGATCATTTTATAAATCTGACAATTGAAAATAACTGGTTGTTGGTTTTCTTTTGAGATTTCTGGTAGTGTTTCATAGTTGGATTGATGAAGATCGTCGCCTTGGATGCTCGGAGCATCTTCATGTGATCTGAGCGCTCAGGCACAAATCAAAAACCACTGTAGTTGTCCACGCGTCCAATTGGTCTGCACACGATCTATTCATAGTGAAGCATTACCTGCAATGATCTACACCAACATAATTCAGATCTGGTTTTAGTTTGGATTTTCGAATCTTCTTTTTAGTTCTAGATCTTACTGGTTATTCCTTGTTCCTGGTTATGAGAAAAGTCTGTCTCTAACCAAATTTACTATTTGAGATCTGCATTTAATATCAATATAATTCTTGGATCTACGAAAAATCAAAATTGTGGGTGTGTCTGCGTGAATGGGTTGCAAATGCATTGATAAATAATCGCTGAAATTCAAGCGAACTCTATTGTGGCTGTTGGGATCGAGCGCACCCTCAAACCCTCGGATCTGCACTTTCATGTGTACTGCTATCTCTTCTCTCACGTGCTCTACAGACATTGCACCGATCAAGAGCTCTCTATCTTGTCACTTTCTTCGTGGATCTATTCTTTGTTAGTTGCTAGGGAATTAACGAATCTAGATGAGGTTACATGTTTGAGAAGGCGGGGTTTGCTTTGCACTTAATTCAGAGTTGACCAGAGAAACGAGATCGGACAATACTGTTCTTGTTATCGTGTAAAGGACATATGACTTCCACAGGATCATTGTGCAGAGGTTATGGCATTTGACAGAGAGCCGAGACTTGATGTCTTCACCAATGGAGTAAGCAGCTCGGGCTTTTGGGGGTTTTACGCAAAATCCTTGTATTGTGCGCCACTCCACAGAGTCGAGGCATAAAACCCAGGGGCTTGAATGAAGCGTTGGTTCCAATATACAGATTTGGCTTGACATCGGACCAAAAGTCAAATCTTGGTGTTGTTCAAAGCTTATCTAAGGCATCAAGGGAACGGGCCAAGAAACTATGGTAAAAAGTTGATTATTCCATTGTTGTAAAAAATTTGGTTAAATTTGATTTTTTGTTTTGGGTGTTTAATCCAAATATTTGATATGCCTAAGCAAACTGATCGCGAATAAGGTCATTTTGAGAGCTTTTCCATGTCACTATTTGATTGATGCCTTTTTTGTTGTTGTTATATGTAAAAGGCTACAAGTCTTGTAAAAAGGGTCAATTTTTTGAAAGTTTTGATTGTAACTTTTAAGCTCAGAAGTTGAGAAGAGTCCAGTGAAATACTCTCTCAAACTCCTTTTCAAACGAGACTTTTAAAGGGTCAAGGCCAAGCCCTTAAAAGCGCTCTTTTAGCGTGGATTGTGTACTCTTTCTTTTTGGTGCCTTGTGTCTCTCTTTTTAGTGTTTTGAGGATTATTCAGTGTGGTGGTGTGATCATTAACTTGCAACTTTTGCAATAAGGCAATCTACCATCATATCTAAATTAATCAATCTATTCATAGAATCAGATAAGTTAGATGGACCCAAGAATTACAAATCTTGGAGTTGGCACATGCAAAACACTTTGATCTATGATGAATTATGGCGTGATATTTGTGATGGTGATATTGCTCCAACTAAGCCAACCGATGCTACTTCTTTAGCTAAATAGCATTTGAAAGATGAAAAAGCACTTGCTTTGCTGCGTTCTTCTATAATTGAACACATGTTTGTACATATTGAGAATTCCAAAGATGCATGGTTTGCTTGGAATCTGTTCAAGAAGCTTTTTGATACTCCTGCTGCATCTCATAGAGTTGATCTACAAATGAAATTGCTTAAACAAAGATTAGCAAATAATGGTGATGTATTAGAATACATTTCAAGAATTAAGAACATTCATCAGGAAATCATCAATGGTGGTTTCCTAAACTTGAAGATAGTTTTCTAGTCTCCATTGTGATAAATGGCTTACCTCAATCTTATAAGCATTTTCTTTAGACTTTGCAAATAACTGATAAGTTATCAACTGTGACTTTTGATTCACTTAGTGAATTACTGGCTCAACATAGTAAATCGTTTGGAAAACAAAAACAATTAGGAGAAGATCCTCTTTTCACTAAAGCTGAAAGTTCTAAAGGAAGAGGAAAATCAAATTTTAGAAATTTTCAGAATCAGTCTTCTAATCGAGGCTATGGCAGAGGTCGTGGTCAAGGTAGAGGTCGTAGCAATTTTAATCAACAAAATTTTCAAAATAATCCTCCCAATAATAATGCACAGTCAGGAAGAGGCAGAAATTTCTGTCAAGTGAGATGTAAAAGATGTTTAAAGATGGGACATTATGCATCAAATTGTCTAACAAGCAATGATCAATTGCCAAAGTTGAAGTAGACATCAAATTCAAATTCTCAACAATCAACTCAATATGCAGAGGATCAAGATTACTAGGATGATCAATATGAATATGTTTTCACAGTAGTTCAACAAGAAGATTCATTTGAAAATGATTGGATATTGGACACAGGGGCTACTCAGCATATGACTTATCGCAGAGACTATTTATGGAAATATCAAGATGTTCAACTAAATCCCATCTATTTGGCTGATGATACAACTCATATACCTCAAGGAAAAGGTTCAGTGAAAGTCTTTCTCCCTGGAATTGGTGAAAAATGGGTTTCAAATGTTTGGTATGTACCAACTTTTAAGAAAAAATTGTTATCCTTAGTCACAATCCGACAAGCTGGACATCAAATCATCATGCAAGATGGTTTGGTCAATATTAAGTCAGAGAAGGATAACTTGAAAACAATAATGTCAGGATATGAAGATGGGAAATTGCTAAGAATGAAGGGAAAAGTTATCCCAAGAAAGCATGATCTTGCAGAGACAGTGAATTCCAAAATGTCTTCATTCATATTATGGCATTTTCGATTTGGTCACTTAAACTTTGATAGTCTCTTGAAACTTAAGTCCCAAGATTTGGTAAAGGGTTTGCGAACTTTCAAAAGAGAAAATTCTAATTGTGAAGCTTGTATTTTTGGCAAGCAAAAGCGAGAATTTTTTCTAACCAGCTCATGGCGAGCAACAAAGTATTTGCAGTTGATTCACAGTGATATATGTGGACCAATGGAAGCTTCTTTCGGTGGATGTCGATACTTTATATTGTTCATTGATGACTACACTAGAATGACATGGGTGTACTTTTTAAAGGCAAAGTCTGAAGCTTTTGAAAAGTTTGTAAATTTTCAATATATGGTTGAAAATGCAACAAGAGAAAAGGTTGCATCTTTGAGAACAAATAATGGAGGAGAATTCACTTCAACTGAATTCAATGATTATTGTCGAGACAATGGAATTCAGATGCAACTAACAAATTCTTGTACTCCATAGCAGAATGGAGTTACTGAAAGGATGAATAGAACTCTCATGGGCATGGCAAGATCTATGATGCAGTTTAAAGGGTTGAGCACAAAATATTGGGCTGAAGCAGTCCATACTGCAGTCTATCTCAGAAATCGATCACCTACATGAGCTTTAGAAAAACAAACACCTTATGAAGCTTGGTACGGTTTTAAACCCAAGGTAAATCATCTTAGAGTTTTTGGCTCAACATGTTATGCTTTAGTTCCTAAGGAACATAGGACTAAATTAGAAAACCGAAGTATGAAGTGTATCTTCATTGGATACTTCGATGAAAAGAAAGGGTATAGGTTGCTTTCAGATGGAAAATTCATTATCAGTAGAGATGTAATTTTTGATGAAACCGAAAGTAATAATTTTGATGAGATTAATCATCTCCTTAGTCGTTTAGAGAAGAAAAACACTAAGGGTAAAGGTAAGTTAAACAAGTCAAAGCAAACATTTTGGTTTGAAAAAGACTTTGTTTCTTTAGAAGACATATCTTTACCAAAAAGTTCTTCTGATTCATCTGATAATGAAACTACAAAAGACTCTTTTGATACTGAATCTTCAAAAGAATCTTCTCCAACCTCAGATACTTCAGATGAAAGAAGAGCCTCATTTTTTGAAAATCTCTTTTTAATAATAATGGTGATTCCGATCCACAATCCCGTCAACATAAGAAGCCAAAGTGGGCCGAACAACTTCTCAAAGATGTTCATTCAGATGAAATTAACAAAACAGGGACTAGGGGATCTTCAAGAGCAGAAGCAAATTTTGCTCTTGCTTCCACTGAACCTACTTCTTTTGCTGAAGTAGTTGGACATAAAGAATGGCAGGAAGCAATGATTAATGAATATGATTCAGTACTTGCAAATGGGACTTGGAACTTAGTTGATTGTCCACATGATGTTAAGCCCATCGGTTGTAAATGGGTTTATCGAGTAAAGTACAATCCCAATGGTAAAATTGACAAGTACAAAGCAAGACTTGTTGCTAAAGGTTTTGCTCAACAGGAAGGAATTGATTATGAAGAAACTTTTGCACCCACAGCTAAATGGAATACTATCAGAATGGTTATCAATTTGGCTACACATAATGGTTGGAAATTACATCAAATGGATGTCAAAAGTGCCTTCTTGAATGGTGATCTAAAGGAAGATATTTTTATGACTCAACCACAAGGATTTGAAGCTAAAGGACAAGAACATAAAGTTTGCAAACTTGTGAAGGCTTTATATGGCTTAAAACAAGCTCCTCGAGCATGGTATGCAAAAATGGATGAGTACCTACGAAAGGTGGGTTTTCAGCGAAGTGAATCAGATGATACATTGTATTTTTGAATGAAAGATAAGCACATGGTGATACTTGTACTCTATGTTGATGACTCAATCATAACAGGGAATAATGAAGCTCACATCAAATAGGTTAAGAAAGAACTTAAAGCAGGGTTCAAAATGACTGATTTAGGGACACTTAATTATTATCCTGGAGTTGAAGTATCTCAACATCCTAACCAAATATTCCTTAGTCAAACTAAGTATGCCATTGAATTGTTAAAGAAATTTGGCATGGAAGATTGTAAACCTTCTCTTACCCCCATGGAACAGAAATTGAAACTTTCAAAATTTGAAGGGAGGGAATTGGTAAACAGTACAAGGTACAGGGCCCAGGAAATTGGTTGGAAGTCTCATTTATTTGACAAATACTTGACCAAATTTGTCATATTCAGTCAGTTTACTTTCAAGGTTTATGCAGGAACCAAGGGAAAGTCACCGGAATTCAGCAAAAAGGGTACTGGGATACATTCAAGGTACAAAAGATTTTGGTCTTCTCTACAAAAGAAACAAAAATTTTACACTTGTTGGATATTCAGATGCTGATTTTGCAGGTGACATTGATGATAGAACATCCACTTCAGGTTATTTAATGAATATGGGTTCAACAACAGTATCTTGGAATTGCAAAAAACAGACAACAATTGCCAATTCTTCAGCAGAGGCAAAGTACATATCAGCTTGGGAAGCAACATGTGAGATTGTATGGCTACTCAGAATTTTACAGGACGAATCTCATAAATTACCAACAACTTTATTGATCTACAATCAATCAACAATAAAGATGGCCAAGAATCCAGTATTTCATTCAAAGACTAAACATGTCGACACCAAGTATCACTTCATCATATCGCTCATCATCAAAGACATCATCAAGCCTCAGTTCTGTCCATCTGAAGATCAAGATTCATATATTTTTACCAAACCTCTTTGTAGAATAAAGTTCACTAAGTTCAGAGATGAACTTGGTATTTGTAAAAATGAACTTTCGGATTAAAGGGGGGATTGTTAGCCTCATAATCTTAAAGTTCTATACTCAAGTATTTTCTAGTTTAAATGTTTTTAGAAATTAGTTTATTCTAGTTTGTTAGGATAAGGACACCTAGCTTTTATGTAAAGGACACCTATCATACTCATGTGATTATGTGATTAGTTGTTCTCCTAGATTTTAGTTTAGAGTTGAGCTATATAAACAAGCTCCTTCTTCAAGTGAGGTTAAGGGAGATTATGAGTCCTCACTTCTTATTGTAATCACTTTTTTCCTTGTTAATAAAATTACATGTGCGAGGACACTTTGTCAACAATAAGAGGCAAGAAATACCACCTACACTGCTGCACAAAAAGATAATACTGCACTAAGAAGTTCAAAGAGCCGAGAGAGATAGCATAGTCAAACTTTGTCTTTGCATTAGTCAAGAGATTGGCTGCATCATAAAGACATGATACAAGACTGATCACAATAATATAGCTCTACGCATAGTATAAGCATCAAGAGGAGAAGAAGAGAATATGGAGAAGACAAGCTGCTAGCTGCTCACTAAAAGAATCTCCCAAATAATGACCATTCGCCCTTCCTTTATAGATCCTTGAGCTCTCTAAAGGTGCCATAGTCATGCAAAAATACCTCTGAAGTTAAGTGGGTGAGATAACTGGATTAAACTGTTGAAATAAGTCACTTAATAGCCATAAGTACTGTTGATTTTTTTAATAAGCTAGGCTCAAGCATGAAGTTCATTCCAATTTTAGCATTTTACTTGAACCATAGACAATTGCAGTTACACCATTAACAATTTGTTGGAGCAACCAAGATCAGAAGAAGAAACACCATGCACAAGTACACAAGAAGTATCCTGGGCAACCCTTCTCAACAAGGGAAGAAAACCTAGCCAATCCTTTGCCATATTCTTCAAGAGAAAGACTTCCCACACCATAAACCTAGCACACAAAAGGGTGCTCACAAAACCTAGAAAGCTAGCGCCCAAGAGAGGTGCACATTTCAGCCCAAGAACAAGTACTTGCTGAAATTTCCAAACTCACACTTGTGTTATGTTTCCTCAATGGGGAATTTACCTTTATTTATATTAGACTGGACATATCAAAATTAGTGTCTATTGGCACAACAGGGTCGAACTCAATAACTCACAATATAATTAATAATTACCATATTAATTATCTTTTACATTAATAATTAATAAT
This sequence comes from Picea glauca, assembly GCA_000966675.3. Taxonomy (NCBI): domain Eukaryota; kingdom Viridiplantae; phylum Streptophyta; class Pinopsida; order Pinales; family Pinaceae; genus Picea; species Picea glauca. The sequence continues at coordinate 228,724 of JZKD02S0238584.1, read as the reverse complement.
TACCATATTAATTATCTTTTACATTAATTATCTTTCACGTTATGGTGGGGCCGACTTGTACCCTTTACATCACAAATAGGGTTACAGGTAAGTTTGACTCTTGGAAAATAGCAAGGGATCTCATACACCCACTAGTGCTCAGCCATAGGGACGTCCACGTCTCTATCTCACTACGTCTCGCAGGAGAATACATACTCATTAGTGCTCAGCCACTAGGATCACGTTCACCTGTGCTCAGCCACAGGCACGTCCTACTCAACAGATCTTTATCTCACTACGTCTCATAGGAGAATAATCTGGATTATCACATAATCTCAACTCTCTGCACAAAGGAAACCAGTACATCGTTTCATCTCCGTCTTAGAGAGAACGACACACCCAACTCATGGGCTTCCTCACCCCACACAGGGGCACACAACGTTCCATCTCCGTCTCAGAGAGGAACCACACACCCATCTCATGGGCACACCCAACTCATGGGCTTCCTCACCCCACACAGGGGCACACAACTTTCCTTCTTTGTCTCAGAGAGGAACAACACACCCATCTCATGGGCACACCCAACTCATGGGCTCTCTCTCAGGCCGACTCACTTAGTCTATGTCCTAGAGGATGTCTCACGCAGCTGTAATCATCAACACTCCCTCTTAGCTAGGGAGGCATTCTGCACCAGGCCAAGTACTCTCATGGAAGTACTCGAACTTCGTCTTGGCAAGCGGTTTGGTGAAGATGTTTGCAATCTGCTCATGGGTAGGAATGTACTGCACGTGTACTGTTTTCCTCTGCACTGTCTCTGATATGGTGATATTTTATCTCAATGTGTTTCGATCTATCATGAAACACAAGGTTCTCATTGTGACAACTCCGGTTGTCACAATGAATAGTAGTAGGATCCATCTCATGATTGAATAAATCTGTCAGAAGTTAGCAAAGCCACACTGCTTCGCGGACTACCACACTCAATGCTATGTACTCTGCCTCTGTGGTACTTAATGCTACAGAGCTCTGTTTCTTGCTGCACCAGGAAACCATGGCATACCCTAGAGCAAAGCAACAACTGGAGGTGCTCTTCCGGTCCACTGCGCTTCTTGCCCAATCTGCATCGGCATATCCCTGCAAGCTCAAGTCTACACTGGAGGCATATCTCAGGCCGTATCCAACTGTGCTTACATGTTTTTCTGCTATCCAGTGAGTTTGTCTCGGTTGGCTCATGAACTGGCTAAGCACATTCACTGCATAGCATATATCAGGTTTGGTGTTAACCAGATACATCAATGATCCAATCAGCTGTCTGTACAAGTGTGGATCAATCTTCGCTGAATCAACATCATTCATCTTCTTCAAATCCATCACCATTGGTGTAGGCATGGATTTGCATTCAATCATGCTGAACTTTTTTAGTATCTCCATTGTATATTTTCCTTGACTCAGGAAAATTTCATCTGTCCTCTGTCATACTTCTAGTCCCAAGAAATAGTGCATCAAGCCAAAATCCTTCATCTCAAATTTAGCAGTCAGTGCTTATTTGCATTCAGCAATGAGTCTCTCTGAATCGGTGAGGAAAAGGTCGTCCACATATAGGACCAAGATTAAGCACTCGTTACCAACAATGTGATAATATAGGTTTGGATCAACAACACTCTTGCTGAAGCCCAAACTCATCAAGAATCCATCCATTTTCTCATACCAAGCACAGGTGCTTGCTTTAGTCCATACAGGGCTTTCTTCAACCTGCACACATGAGATTTTTCGTTGTGTATAACGAATCCTTCTGGCTGCTCGATATAAACTTCTTCCTCCATTTCACCACTGAGAAAGGCTGTTTTTACATCCATTTGATGTAGTTTCCAACCCATGGATGCAACTAGTGCAATGATAGAACGTATGGAAGTGTATCGGGCTACTGGAGCAAATGTCTCATCATAGTCAACTCCCTCTACTTGCAAGAACCCTTTGGCTACAAATCTTGCTTTGTATTTCTCGATGCTTCCATCAACTGCATACTTGATTTTATAAATCCATTTGGAAGTCACTATAGACTTTCCTTCTGGTCTCGGAACAATATCCCATACATCATTTTTCAATATAGAATGATATTCTTTTGTCATGGCATCTTGCCATACCTGTTCACTTGAAGCTTCTCCATGACAAGAAGGCTCATAGTCAATGATGTGGCTCATGGTTGAAAGGTAGCTTGAGAATCTCTTTGGTCTCTTGCTCTCTCTGGATGTCCCTTGAGGGGCTGTATGTCCCTCTGCTTCTTGTAGAGTTTGTCGGGCCCAAGCAAGCCTTTTATTTCCTACTACAATATCTCTGGGCATGTCAATTGGATCAGCTGGATCAGCTGGAACAACTGGATCAACTGGATCATTTGGAATAATGTCTGTCTCTCTTTGAACTGCTGAAGGGGGAGAAGGCATTGTCTCACTGTTAATTTCCATCTAAGATTCTCTGGATCTTTGGAAGGCTATCTCTTCCTCAAAAGTAACATCTCTGCTTATCTCAATCTGTCTCTGACCAGGAATGTAGATCCGACATGCCTTCGAAGATTCACTATATCCCACAAATGTATCCTTTCTCCCTGAAGGGTCTAGCTTGGATCTCTTTTCTTTGGGTACATGAAAATATACTGGGCACCCAAATATCTTGAAGTGTCCAATCTCATACTTCACTCCGGTGAAGGCTTCTTCTGGAGTTATGTTCTTCAAGATCTGACGAGGACTTCTGTTTTGATCATACACTGCTGTCATACATGCTTCTGCCCATAGAGTCATAGGTAGACTCTGATCATGTATCATTGCTTTGGTTGGCTCGATGATACTTTTGTTCTTCCTCTCTGCAACCCCATTTTGTTGAGGGTTGTAAGGAACTGTGGACTCCCTCTTGATCCCCTGCTTCAATACAGAAATTGTTGAAATCCTTGGAGGTGTATGCTCCTCCATTATCTGATCTTAGTACCTTGATCTTTCTTCTGGTCAGGTTCTCAACCTGAGCTTTGAATTCTTCAAATTTTGCAAGGACTCCATCCTTGTTCTTCAGGAAGTAAATCCAAGTTTTCCAAGAGTGATCATCTATGAAGAGTACCTAGTACAAATACCCATTCAGAGAGGCAACAATCATTGGCCCACACACATCTGAATGTATCAAGTTCAAGATTTCCTTGGATCTATTGTCACTGCTCAAGAAGCACCCTTTAACATTCTTGCCAAGAGCACAACCTTTGCAAACACCTTTATGCTGAATTTGTATCTCTGGAAGGCATGTTACCATCTTCCCTAGAGCTGGGAGAGCTCTATAATGAATGTGAGCAAGTCTCCTATGCCATAGCTCACTCAAGCTGATAGTGTCATGTAACATGGCTTGGACTAGTTTGATGGTTAATCTGTACAAGGTGCTTTCTCGAACACCAATTACTTTGGCAGAATTTATATGTGAGTCTTTGTTCCATGAAAGAAATCTTCCTTCTGAAAAGGTAACTTTGTAGCCTTTGTCTTCTAAGGCAGAAATGGAGACAAGGTTCCTCTTCATCCCAGGTACATATAATACTTCACTTAATTGAAGCTGCATATCATAATCTAGTTGGAAGGTAGAAGTTCCAACCCCTTTCACATTATATTTGGCATCGTCTCCAAGGACAACATGTAGATGTGTCTCTTTCTCAACAAAATTTGTAAGGTGATCTCTAAAACCGGTCATGTGCCTAGAGGCACCACTGTCAATTAACCAAGTATTATCATTGGTAGGGACCATACCTGAGAGTGATGAGATGTTGATGTCTTCATCCTTTTGAAGTCTTGGCTTCCAGGAATTGAGTTTGCTTGATCCACCAAGCTTGTCTTCCATCATGGTTCTGTTCGTCATATTTTTAGATTCTTCACAAACCCTTGTCAACTAGGCTAGAAAACCTAACGGCTAGACTAGGCTAGCAATTTTAGGTTTTGTTGGGCTTATGACTGCCAACAATAAGCCTTTGAAAGATAGGAGAACACTGGTGAGTTGAAGAGCTCCTTCAATGAGTTGCAGAAACCCTAATTTTGAAATTCTTGCAGAAAATTGCGAAACCCTAGGGCCAAAAATTCAAAATGCTCGGAAATGCAATCTGAAGGTTGTTGGAGGTGCGCTGAAGGAGGTCGTACACTCCTATGCACTTCTTAGCCCCAACGTCCAAGTACCAAGTGCTGAAGCACCTCAGAAAGTAGGGTCGTACGAAATTTCTGGAAACCCTAGGAGGGCCGTACGGTTTTGCAGAAGTGAGAGGATGACTGGTAAATGCTTGTTCAATGGGTTCGTCAAGACCTATGCTTTGATACCATGTTGATTTTTTTAATAAGCTAGGCTCAAGCATGAAGTTCATTCCAATTTTAGCATTTTACTTGAACCATGGACAATTGCAGTTACACAATTAACAATTTGTTGCAGCAACCAAGATCACAAGAAGAAACACCATGCACAAGTACACAAGAATTATCCTGGGAAACCCTTCTCAACAAGGGAAGAAAACCCAACCAATCCTTTGCTATATTCTTCAAGAGAAAGACCTCCCACACCATAAACCTAGCACACAAAAGGGTGCTCAAAAAACCTAGAAAGCTAGCGCCCAAGAGAGGTGCCCACTTCAGCCCAAGAACAAGTACTTGCTGAAATTTCCAAACTCACACTTGTGTTATGTTTCCTCAATGGGGAATTTACATTTATTTATATTAGACTGGACATATCAAAAGTAGTGTTTATTGGCACAATAGGGCCGATCTCAATTACTCACAATATGATTAATAATTACCATATTAATTATCTTTCACTTTATGGTGGTGCCGACCTGTACCCTTTACATCACAAATAGGGTTACAGGTAAGTTTGACTCTTAGACAATATAGCAAAGGATCTCATACACCCACTAGTGTTGAGCCACTAGGGGCACGCTCATCTGTGCTCAGCCACAGGGACGTCCACGTCTCTATCTCACGACGTCTCACAGGAGAATACACACTCATTAGTGCTCAGCCACTAGGATCACGTTCACCTGTGCTCAACCACATGCACGTCCTACTCACCAGATCTCTATCTCACTACGTCTCACAGGAGAATCATCTGGAGTATCACATCATCTCAACTCTCTGCACAGAGGAGACCAGTACATCGTTTCATCTTCGTCTCAGAGAGAACAACACACCCAACTCATGGGCTTCTTCACCCCACACAGGGGCACACAACATTCCATCTCCGTCTCAGAGAGAAACCACACACCCAACTCATGGGCTTCCTCACCCCACGCAGGGGCACACAACGTTCCTTCTCCGTCTCAGAGAGGAACAACACACCCATCTCATGGGCACACCCAACTCATGGGCTCTCTCTCAGGCCGACTCACTCAGTCTGTGTTCTAGAGGATGTCTCACGCAGTTGTAATAATAACAAATACATCTCACTTTCATTAAGACAAAGTCACCCTGCTCCAAATTTAGGCAAACTCATTCGCCCTCCAAACTCTCCATGAGTTGTTGACTTAACTGAAAATTACTTGAAGATAAACTAAATCTAAATTGAAGTCGCCCTTTTCCAAAAATATTCTAGCTCATGTGCCCTCCATGTGGTGCTGACTCAACTTAAGATAAGTGGACCTTCCCAAAATAAAATGGCTATCTAACAGTGTCATCCTCCTCATGTAAGAAAGTCACCCTCTCTTGGCAATAATAGTTGGCGAGTCATCCACTGAAAATAGAATTGATGCATGCAACTCAACCTTATCTCACTACCAAATTTATCCAATAAGGTGCCCTTACTTGTTGTCACATGTCACATTGCATGGCGCCTAGACCTGCTAATAATAGGATGTCTAAAAATAGACATGCTAAAAATAGTAGTCCTCCTAAAAAATACGAAAAAATGAAAAATATCGAGAACTGCTAGGAGAACACTACCAAATATAACACTGCTAAAATAACGACGTCTCGCATGTTAATGAAATCAGGCACTCGGATTTGATTTTCTGCAAGGAATCCAAATATGTACTTAGAATTGTCATATGAGCCTTGAAACCCTAATTGCTAAAAATAACAATGTCTCGCATGTCACATTGCATGGCACCTAGACCTGCTAATAATAACACTACAAAAAAAGACATGCTAAAAATAGTAGTCATAAAAACAGGAAAAGATGAAAAATGTCGAGAACTGCTGTTGATGTTTGGTAGCTGCGGGAGGTACTTTCCCTCCTAGACGACCTTTCTTAGACGAGAAGATGATTCCGGAAGCAAGAGAACCATTGAACAAATGTGGAAATACCCCAGAAGAGAATTCGACCCAGAAGAATAAATAATAATGGTGACAACATCCCAGAGGAGAAGTCGGCCCAATAAGGAGGTCAAGAGGACTATAAATACAAGGCGCCTTGGCTCATTTGATACTCTCACTCACACTCTCTCATCCACAGAAAAGGAAGGCGCAAGTCTAAGGAAGGTGACACAACAACTGCATTAGCAGAAGGTTCTTATTGTTCAGTCTTTGTGGTAACTCTTTCTTATGCGCTACCCTTAGTAGAGGTGCGCTAGTCTTGTATGGTGGTGCTGTTGCAGCTGGGGTGGTATTTTTGGTTGTATCTTTAGCTAGTCATTGTACTAGGGTCTACCCTTAGTAGAGGTGCGCTAGTCTTGTATGGTGGTGGTGCTGCAACTGGGGTGGTATTTTTGGTTGTATCTTTAGCTAGCCATTGTACTAGGGTTTTATCTGTTGGTTCATGGTTGGACTTGTTTGGATGGAATCTCTCTAAGAAAGGTTGGTTGGGTTTTTTCGCCATTTGGGGTTTTCCTAGGATAAATTCTTGTGTCTTCTTGTGCTTGTTACTGCTGTTCTTATTTTCAGTACATGATACAAATGCTAGTGTGAAAGAAGATCTAAACACTAGTAAACCTAATTGCTCTCTAAAAGTGAATAAAATCTAACATGGTTTCAGAGCTGGTTACCTATAGAACAATCTAACCAGTGGAAGGAAGGTCATATTTGTTGTAGTAATTTGCCGCTGCAGTTGCAGTGCCCTTGCCGCTGCAATACACACTCTTTGTCAAGCTCATTGAGCACTATCCTAAGGTCGTTGGGGTTAATTCCTTCAATGGGAAGTTCACCCTACCCTAGAACATCCCCTGCAACCTTCAATTTGCAGTTTGGAGAAGTCCAAAAATTTGAAATTTCTCAGATCTAGGGTTTCTCCTGATGAAAATGAGTACTAGTATGAGAGTTGAAAATAGACTGGATGGAGCATATAACTTCAGATTCTGGAAGCATAGGGTACTCCTCATTCTAGAAGAGAATGAGTTATTGGATCATGTCAAGCAGGTGCTTCCAGAACCAGAAGAAGACGAAGCCAAAGCAAAGTTCAGGAAGAATGAAGTCAAGGCCAAGAGGATTTGGACAGACTCGATTAAGGATCATTTGATACCAAATGTATCAGGACTGAAGACACCGAAAGAAATGTTTGATGCTCTAACCAGACTTTTTGAAAGCAAGAACACCAGCCAGAAGCTTACTCTAAGGCATCAACTCAGAAATGTGACAATCAACAAGTCAGAAACAATCTCCAACTATTTCATGAGAATCTCGCAGATCAAGGACCAGTTAGCAACTATTGGAGACTTAGTGGACGACGCTTAACTTGTGACTACTACACTCAATGGATACCCTTCCTCTTCGGACCCACTTGTTCAAGGGATTTGTGCAAAAAACAAGTTAACCAAATTTGACAAGTTATGGTCAGATTGTACCCAAGAAGAATCCAGGCTAATATCTAAATCTCAGAAGACAAATGATGATGAAAACTAAGCTCTTGCCGCTCATGTGAAGAAAATGAAAGAGAGAAGAGAAGTCGGCCTGAAGAAAGCTAAAAGATCACGTTATAAGAAGGATGCGTCAAAAGTTAGATGTTACAATTGCCAGAAGCTGGGACATTATGCTTTTCAATGTCCTCATAAGAATGAGAAAGGAGAGCATCATGCACATGCAACAGATACAGAGACAAATGAGTCAAAGGATGAAGAGTATGTCTTTTAGAGAGTGGTGCTTCCAAACACATGATCGAGAAGTAGAAAACAACCCAAATGGGATAGCAACAACTAGACTCTAGGTTTGCATATCAGGTTTGATATTTCATATTGCTATAGCTTAAGTAAGTGTTGTAGCTAGAATAACAGTGTTTAGAGTTCCATTACTATCAAATGTTTAGTAACACTTGAACATTGTTGATATGATTATCATTAAGTAAAAGCTCATTGTTCAGTATTAGTGATGCACTTGTTTACAAGATAAATTGATCTCCTTTAGGAGATGTTCTTGGTTGTTGACCTTGTTCCAGGCAAGTTATCTTGTAACTTCCATGCAGGTTACTATGGAGGAATGATTGGTCACAACACTGGAAGAGTGTTGAAGATTGTTCTTCTTATTTCTTATTATTGTATTTCATTTTGACTCTTGTCTCAGGCAGGTCATATGTGATGGCTCTAAGAAGGAGAGTTTGTGACGATTGTTTCCGTTCTTGTTTTTATTATTGTTCTTATCATAAGAATATTGTTCTTGTCTGCTTTTTTTTTCCCTTGTTGTTGCTCTTGTTCTGGGCAAGTCACAGGTAATAGTTTTGAGAGGGAGCTATAATGACGGTTGCAAGAGACAACAAATTAGATGGTCTCTAGTTGAGACATGGAGCAGACTATCCAGACATAGAGTCATGTACATGACTGTACACATCCCTGTAACGAAGGAGGAGAGGACGAAGTCAAAACCTTCTGGCGAGAAGGGAACTTTTGCGGGAAACATAGTATCTCATACGGAGATTGACTGTAAGTAGCAAAAGGCTCCGAAGATGATTGTATATATCTCTCTAGTAAAGTTGATCACTCTTTAGATCATCAGGAAGAGTCAATAGAGCCAAAAGGGCCTACCCATAATCGTTGCAGTGGCTAAGAAGAGACGAGCATGGTCCTGTGATACTTTGCAGGACACAAAGGGGATACAAATATATGGCATTGATGAACCATATCATGAGGAGGAACAAATGACTACACTAATGGTGAGGCAGGCGACCCCATCAAGTACCAGCTAAGAAGGAGCTAGAGTTCAGAGAGAGTCAACCCTCAGGATCCAGTAGGGAGGAGCAACCTCCCTAGGACATTTCATAGTAGACCAAATCTCAGAGAGGGAGCAAGCTTTAGAGGGAGCATGCAGAGAGTGAGCCTGATCTCAGAGAGAGTCAGTGGCTTAGAGACTTTCATTCAGATAATATTCCTCCTCAGATTCGGATGGTAGAGAGAGACATCCTCCAGGACTAACAGGTAGAGTTGAGGAGGCTGGATCGTAGCTTCAAAGTCTTCGAGGAGATATGAGATCTCCTGGTGTGAAGTGGCTAGGTGTGATTGGGACCATGGCGTAGCCTTGCTTAAGCCATGTGAAGTGGCTAGGTGTGAATGGGGCTATGGTCGTAATCTTGCCTACACCATGTGAGGTGGGTAGGTGCGAATAAGACTATTGGGAGAGGAGAAACATCACAACCCGATACAAGTCTTGCCTATGCTATGCGAGGTGGTTAGGTGTGAATAAGACTTGTGGCAAGTCTTGCCTACGCCATGTGAGGTGGCTAGGTGTGAATAAGACTTGGAGCATCGTCTTGGACCATGGGATAGCCTTGCCTAAGCCATGCGAGGTGGCTAGGTGTGATTGGGGCTATGGAGACAGTCTTGTCCATACCATGTGAGGTGTATGGGTGTGAATAAGCATACAAGAAAGGAAGAAGGAACA
>JZKD02S0238584.1:179335-195305 GCA_000966675.3 Picea glauca | reverse complement strand
GCACCAAGTCTAGAGTAAAGAGGAGCCAAGTGTGAACATGTGGGCTTCCACCTCTCACAAACTCCAACAATGCGCCAAGTGTGAGAGTGAGATCAAGACGGAGGGTGCCACCTCTCAAGAGGTGGGCACCCTCTTCAAGAATGCGCCACCTCTCCCAAGAGGGGCGCACCCCCTAATGCAATGTTCTCTTAACTTGAGTTTAGAACCACTCAACTCTAGTCTAACTACTTAAGTGCCACAATGTCTTAGTGAATTCAAGTGAGGGTGAGTTAACTCAACACATGTTTTCGACACGTTTCCCAAAAAATAGCATTTGCTGATTTTTCTGATTTTATTTGTCTTTTATTGACTTTTTGAGAGAGAAATTAATTTTAAGTGATTAAAAATTACTAATTTCACTCATGAAGTGGGTATTCTTAGTCCAAAAACGAATAATCCCATGGCATATGATGCCTCCTAGTACCACTTATTTTACTTAGGAATTATTTACAATTAAAATATCCCGATTTTGCAGGAAATTTTATTTTTGCATAAAACATTAAAAAACCTAAGGGGGACTTAGCGCAATTCCACGAGACTGTAGGATGATGATTAGTATGGTAATATACATTAGACACTAGGCTTACATGACCATGCTAAGGCCTAACCATGAGTTGCACACTCTAGTGTTGGAGGAATTGAGTGAAAAAAACTTGGAAATTATAAATCGCTGAAAAAACAAAATATAATTAACAAGTTAAAAAAACACTCTAGAGTAATGCACTAATGTCTAAGTCCCAGGAGGCTAAACCTTTTACAACTTCGTCATACTAATTCATCTTATTACAATGCCCCGTAGGGGTGTGGAAATGTGGTAAAAGGTAAAATAAAAAGGTGGTCAATTTGACCGGCTGGACTTTTGAACTCTGATTTTGAAAATGTGAATGTTCAATCTTTGTCGGCTCAACTGCAAGTCCATCTTAGTGCAACTTGGGGGATAACAGATATCATCACGCATTCTCCACCAATCTTAGCATCTAGTCACAAACCATCCTCTTTGTAACCTCATGCTATGACTTCATAATCTCTCAACATGTGTTTTATGAGACACTTCCACCTTCAAATTCGACTTTCAAGTTTTACTTATTCTTGTGATTAACAATAAATACATTCTTTTTCAAACCAGGAATATACAAAACCTCTTTTGCATCACACACATTTCCTTGTTCAACAAAACAGTTACACCGCCTTTGCCAACAATTTCTAGTGTTCTGTCATCTCTGAATTTTATGTCTTCTTGTACTACAGTCTCAAACTTGCCAAATCAATCTCACCTCCCATTGATGTGTTTGGTTGTGCCAGAATCTATATACTACCCATCCTTGACAGTTTTAGTAGTTACTAATGAGGTAATCAATGCACCTTTTTCTTTGCACTTTCTGGACTCTTCTTCTCAACAATATTATTGGAATGCTTCTTCCCCTGATTTTGCTTGCGTTTGAAGCAATGTTGTGCATAATGTTTGTGCTTGTTGCAATAATGACATTTAACATAATTTCTCAGAGCTTTCTGCCTGCATTTCTCTGAGTTGGCTTGTGCACACGTCTTTCCTTTATTCTTGAATCATTTAGCTATAAGCATTTTGTTTGAACCTATTTCGGTGCTGTCCTTCTGTAGCAATGCCTCCCCAGGCTCATCCAGTGTCATTCCTGCCACGTCAGTGAAATTCAAATTGGTTACAAAATGCTGAAAGATTTCAGTCAAACCATTAATGGTTTTTTGGAATTTGTGTAAATCCAACTCGAGGAAGTTGAAAATGTCGATTTACTGTGCTGAGTGAGAGATTATTAGAAGTTGAAATCCACTTAGGACTGATTGACTGGTCAATTTATGCCGACTGAGTGGTCCCGACTAGGGCGAGTGGAGTTGGCTTGGTGCAGAGAGGCCAGGAAACGTGGATTGTCTAATCACTTTGGGGCCGCCTTGGGTGATTGAAGTTGACCAAATAATGCCTGTTTTAAGGAGATCGCTTATGCACTCTAGTGTATTAGATGGTCTATGAATCAATCTATAACAATGTGAAATTATGCATATAATGTTCATGCACTGTTATAATGGTGTTTCTAAACAGTACCGACTCTTCTTGGGTCTGTTATTTCTACTTCAGCAAAACACCTGCGATTTCTAACATGGTTAGCATTACAATATCCTTAGAATATGGATTATCACCAACTTCACCATGTTGATCTCTCACATCTTGAATACATGTGAGATGATCAGTGACACTCACCATCATCCATCCTCGATGCATACAATTGATTCTCAACTAGAGTATCCTTGCGATGTTGGAGGTTTCATACAAATTCTTGAAAGTCATGCACAATATATTGCTATATCTTGAAAGACAATATGCTGTTTGTCTTTTTTCTACCAATGTGTTGATGTTTTTGTAGCATCGGGTAGGTATTCTCACATTGCCCTTGGTGTCAGGCATGTGGGAAWCTTTGTTGGCACTTACAKTGSATTTTTTATTTTGTGAAAACCCCTTGTATATTGARCTGGGGCTTAGAATTGTTATTGTTGGGGCTTGGCACCCACTTAGAGGAATAAACAATTCTAATTTAATGTTGAGTTTAGAAGGGGCTCCTAAACTCACTCATTAGACTCCTATAAAAGGAGAGACAATGTGAGGAGGCACCACACATCTCATTGTGAGATTATGGAGTTGGCATAAGTGAGTGAGCACTTGTGCCAAGGAGATTAGTGGCAATTTCAGCAAGGAGAATCTTCACTTTGGCAAATCTGGATTAGGGTTTTTGGCTTAGGTTTTTTATGTTTTATGAATTTTTTCTTTCTCATTTTTCAGCCAAGGAGGAGGCTGCACATGTGAGGCTACATGTGGGAGGAAGAGCAGAAAAGGCTGCATGTGTGGAGCCGTGCAGTCCACATGTACGGACAGTCAGTGTGGGTCAACAGCTGTACAACTGCAGTCATAGGAGAGAGAAGGCCGCACATGCGGGCTGTACAGGCAGGCTGCATGTGCGAATTTTCTGGGCATATTGCAGGGCCGTACAGGTGACGTCAGCAGGCCGTACAACAGCTTTGCAAGTTGGAAGGTTTTTCCGGGATTTTTGCTGAATTTGTAATTTTGCTGAAGGGACTGTTTTATCCACAAAATCCTCAATCTGAAAAATATTTTCTGAAAAATTTGTGTCTCTTGTGCATGGATGATTTCTCTTTGATCTTTGTGTTTCTGCTGTAATTTTTTGTCATAATTTCAGTGTAAAATTATTCAGTGATAACAGCCCTAGTTCACTGTTTGAGGTCACTTGGATGTAATTTTCAGATCTGAAATTGAATGCATTAAATGCTTAAAAATTGACACAATGTACATCAATTCTATTATCTTTTCAATCATCTATGTGCTATGGTAAATCATATTTGCTTTTTGAATCTTACCATGTTACTTGAATTATATTCTGTCTTTATTTTATGTTTTTGTTAGAAATCATTGATTACATATCTGTGATCTTTTAATACGCAGGAATATGATGTTGAAGATGTTGTTGTGCCACTTCAGCCCTCCTTGGATTACACAGCTCCAGAACTGGTCAGGAGTAAGACGTCAACTGTTAGCTGTGCATCTGATATATTCAGTCTTGGATGCCTTGCTTACCATTTGCTTGCTCGGAGACCTTTTCTCGAATGCAACAACAATGCTCGGATGGTTTGTCTTTGCAACTTTCTTGCATTGTGAACTAAGATAAGCCTGAAATAATTTCTGATATTCATGTTTGCTTTTGAAATCACAGTTTCAAGGTTCTGTTGTTGGATGGATTGAGGTATTCGAGCACATATTTATAAAGGCTTTAATGGATGCATGTTTGAATGGTTACAAATCCTCTGGCCTCCAAGTGACTACACAAAGGACAAGAGTTCTTGCTAGATGGTTCATTTATTCCTTTCACACACTCTGATACAATGTTTCAAAAAGATATCGAATTGGAATAGTCTCATCCATCACAATCCTATCATTGGAACAGGATCATAATCACCCTACTTTGTTATTCTCATGCTTCCTTACCCACTTGCATTATTTTTGCACTAAATCTGGGACACTGTGCTCCTTGTCATTCTATTGAAAGGGCATCCTGGTTGTGAGTACTGAGCTGAATATTCAAATGAAGGATGAGTTGCTGTCTATTAGGAGACCAGTTCCTTGCCTCCATGAGGGGCTTTCATCTTACTACTACTTCCATACTGCCTAATCCATCTTTTCCTGTTTTTGCATTAGAATTTGGCTGGCACAAGTTTACCTATTTCAGAAATAAATTTGATGAACAAAGTAGAGATAAACAGGCTGTCCAGGAGATTTACAAATAGGTACAGAACGATTTGATAGATTTGTTCTGTGAATCTTAGACCAGGAATAATCAATATGAGTTAACACATACTGCTACCAATATGTAACAAACTTCAAAGTGCTTTCTGCATGATGCATGCTGCACCCTTTTTTGATAGGAGGCTTAGATTGTGAATAGAAAGGGATCTAGTAGAGAAGAAGAGATTTGGATTTTCCGCTCTTTTAAAATTAATAGAGGATAGAAATATTCCTAGAATAATGGACTATTGAAATTATTATTGAATTCATGTTGTTTATCCCAAAGAAAAATGCATCTTTAGAATGAGGTTCTTAACTAAAATTTTTACTGTACTCCCTTGCAGTTAAAAAATTAATTACTTCTCTTTTAATTTCAGCATAATAATTGTTTTTCATTGCCTAGTTATAGTTGCTCCATCTTTCCTTTCCTGGGGAAAAGTGATATATAGTTTGTCCTGAATTTTTGCAGTATACAAGTAAGATAACATACTTGTCCCATGAGAGCTTTTCACACATACCTCCGGAGCTTGTACATGATTTACGGCAAATGCTTAGTGCAAATGAATCATCAAGGCCAAGTGCTTTGGATTTCACAGGTATCATATGTTCCATAAACCTAAGTTTTCTGGAGCCCAATTGCTTTAATCTCTATATTATTTATTCTTCTTGCCTATCTTACTACAGCTATGGAATCTTTTGTTTTTAATTTTATTGAGGCTAGTAATAGGAATTTGATAAAAGCAGAGTGGCCTTGCAGGTTATCCACATTATTGCAGGTATATCTGTATTGTTCTAGTAGTGTTATCCTTATAAAATTTATTTTCTTATGCATGATACATTAGAATATATATCTTACTAAACAATTTGTCTGATTAGTGATGAGTGTAGCTATTCCAACTTTTGGATAATCCATGCTTGCTTCTATCTTTTGTGCTAGTTTTAACTTTTTAACCTTTGCTACTCTAGTGAGCATCTTAGAAGGGTAGTTGACTTTCATCCATGCATTAAAATATATCACATTAAAAAGCAATTCAGGATGTACACTGCTGTTCTAGTCATTGAAATGGTGTATATGATAGAAAGACTGCTGGTATCATATCTAGCAGATGATTTGAGATTGATTTAATTTTAAACCTAGCAAACATTTGAAGGAAAAGATTTTGCAATTTACCATGATGAAGATTGTCCTCTTTTTGAAAACATTTTGCCATGGCTAGGATTATAATGTCTTGACTTTTGTTGGATGCTTAAGTTCTGGTTTAGAATTGGTATGGTAACAGCTGCTCTCTTACTATGCCGCCTATCTTCCCTTTACTTATGTGCATGCCACCACCTGTTTACCAGACTTTTCTTACTTACCGCTAATGTGCTCATAAAAGTGTGGAAACGACCAGAGTGCAAAGGATGTATTGTAAATATATCAGTGCAACTGACATTATGATTCTGATGTAGAATACTAGTTCAGGTAGATAAGATAAGTCATTTCATGTCCAACAAATGACCAATTAGCAGGTCAACCGGGACTGTTCAGTACATAAGTGACAGACCATGGTACACAGTGGGAGTGCAAAGGCCACTCCTATAAAAGTAAGAAGAAAAACTAATCTATACAATCTAATCTTTAATTGTGCAAAGTCAAAGTGAAATACATTGCTTTGGACGAGGGTACAAGGAAGAAAAGCCTTAGGGCTCCAAGTGCCTATTTTCTGAAGGAGAGGGCGTGCTGTCCACCTTTGAAGTATCCATTGCCAAATGTGCAACTCCCTGTTGTTCAAGGCAAAAGAAAGGAATCTCTAGATAGAGAACTGGTTGGAACTTGGAAGAGCTAGATCTGGTCTGGGGGATGTCTCTTTGTCTAGAAGAGGTGGCTCACTGCTGGGCACTGGAGGAGGAGGAGGAGGGCTTCTTGCCGTTTTGGCATAAACTGTCTCAATATCTAAGTTGGAAACTCTACATGGGTCTTGCTGCCAGGGGCTGGAGTGCCTCTTGGGGTTTGACGGATCAAGGATCTGAAATGGTGTTGTTCTCTGCCTACCTGTTAGTGTCCTTGTCCACTGGGAGCAGTGAAGATTTAATAAACCTTTTCAAGAAAGGTAATGCTAATAGAATCTTAAAATAGAAAGAAACAATGGCGCATATACACAGTATATGCAAATTTTTACCCTGGGAACCCTTAATTGGGAAAACAAGCAAATGTAGAGGTACACCTCTTTCTCATTGTATTTATTTAACTGTTCACAATACAATATTTAGGTATTCTCTAGCATTACTTAACCGTAATTTGCCAAGTGATATTAGATTACAATCGGTATAAAACCATGTGTTGAAGCTACCCCAAAAGCCCACAAATGCACCTATAATGACCCTCTAAAAATGTGTTGGGATGTACAATCTATACCTACAAAGAATACAACACATCTAACAATCATCAAGAAGAAAGATGTGATCCTTTGTGTAATGTTTGGTTGAGGGGTAGGTTGAAGGATGTAAGATCTAACCTTGAGCCTCTCCTACATTGACACTAGGCACCTCTGATCCAAATATTTGCAAAAAATAGATAGGGAATTATGAGACTCTTTGAACATGGAGTGGAACCGACCATGTATCTCATAATATTGGGGGTGTTTTCGCCTTTATACACACCTGGGTAACGTGGAAGAAATCTTCAATCCACTCGGTGTGTCCTTGGGGGCAAGTTAGAGTTAAGGTGCTATCACCTAATCCTCAACTCCTTCGTCTAGGCTAACTCCTAGCGAAGCCAAGGGGGGTAGTCCCCAAAGAAAATAATCTAAGGCTCAAAACTAAATCTAAGCAATTAGTGTTCTAGGAGTTTATTGCAAAAGACAATATATGAAGTAAATCTATTCTAAGAGCATATATCAATCAACCACCACAAGATACATAAAGAAATACTTGCATAAAAAGGATACTTAAGATAACACGATGCAAGTAAATTAGGAAATGCTTCAAGATAAAATATAAATGACTGAGAAGTAAAAGTACTTGAAGCTAATGGATTTGTAAAATGTGTAATGAGACCAGTGCCTTAAAAGTATTGTGGGAAGTTGTAGATCGCGTGTTTTATTAGATTGTCTTTATTGAAAGTAGGTTAATGAGATAAATTTTATTTGCAAAGAAAATAAAGTGTTTGAGAGCTAATCTAGATTTGGCCTCTAGAGAGGCTATCCCTTTAGTTCAAAGATTTGTTGAGAACTTGCCGAAACCCAATGGTTTCACCAACAAGCCCACTAGAGGTGCCAGAGGTCCAACACTGAGGGGAACAAGATCGAGGTATTCAACGAAACTTCGCACACTCCCCCTAGGCGGTTCTTTAAGCCAAACAATAGTCCTCTTTTGAGATTGTCCTATTATTACTACTCCACACTGACCAACCCAACATGTATGAAACTTACTCCCAGAAGATCGAGACAAGCTTGCAACTGGAAGGGTCAGGAACAAC
Source organism: Picea glauca (assembly GCA_000966675.3). Classification (NCBI taxonomy): domain Eukaryota; kingdom Viridiplantae; phylum Streptophyta; class Pinopsida; order Pinales; family Pinaceae; genus Picea; species Picea glauca. Next base: position 187,485 of record JZKD02S0238584.1, on the reverse strand, counting down.
ATTGGGAGCTGAGGGGAAATGTTTATCTTAAACATTAGAGCAAAGTAGTGAAAATGAAATGTTTTTTTTTTCTAATTACTAAGTCTTTACTGACTAGCCTCTTGCGAGGAGCTGAGGAGACTGTTTATTTACCATCTTTGAAATTGCAGAAAGTGAAGTTGCATAAAAGGAAATCTAATCTAGCAATTAAAGTATTACTTGCCAAATTGAAATCTAATCTATGTGATGATTGTTTTAAATTTTAAAGCAAGAGAAAAAGAACTAGAATGAAAAATTGCTCCAAACCACAACACCAACCCCATAGGGGGAAACACAAAGTGAGGCCTCCCTTGGCTCACTTAATTTATTATCTCGGTTACAATGATCTCTTGAAGAGATTTGGGATCTCTTTAAATGAGATGTGAATCCTTATAAAATGGATCGAAAATGAAGTTTTAGACTTTTAAAATATTTCCCAAAGGTACAAGGTAGTTTTGGGGGTCTTGGAAGCTCCTAATCTTCAAGATTTGGACAGCATATCCCTTTGTTCTTCCAAAAACCTGCACAAACAGCAAGCAATCCAAAGTATAATATGCCCAAAAACACTTTAAAAATGTCTTGGAATGTTAGTTATAAAAGCCCAAATTTTCCTAAGTTAAACTTTATTGAAAACTACAAAAAAGAACCAAGGAATCAAGATAGAAAGCTTGCTTCCTTAGGATCTTTTGCTGCTGTTTTATGACAGCAAATTATAAGCACTACAATGCCAAATATATAAATGAAGCACTTAGAAAAAGAGACTATCTTTATCCTTTATGAATTTAGAAGAGAAAATTGACAAAACTAGCTCTTTTCCTCCTCTAGATCTTATGCTTTAAACTGTAAACTTTTAGATGCAAAAATAGATCTAGCTTTTCCTATATATGCAAGATTGAAACTAAATATCTTTAAGCTTTAAATCAGATTCAAACAATTTGCATATAAGATCTTTAAAGTAATCAAAGAAATAATGATGAATTGAGAAAGAGAGAAGGATCTTCAAAGCCTTGGAACTTTAGGCAATATGGGATCTTCTTGATGGATCAAAGAGGATCTTTTTGTCTTTCTTAAGAGCTTGAAGGAGAAGAGAGTGCAACAATGCCTATCCTCCTCTTCAAGTTGTGAGATCTTGCAAACTTAGATACTTCTTGCCAATAAACTATTAGTAGAATGGTGTTCTTGCATAAGAAATCTTAAGAAAGCATAAACATTAACCGAAATGGATGTGCAACATAAAATATTCATATACAATAAAACAACAAGACTATAAAACAACCTAGCTCTTCTAGTTTTATCCTTCTTGGAGACAACTCCACTTGAAGGCCACAATCCAATAATCAAACAAAAAGAACAAAGCAAATTACCTCACAAATTGGCACACCATTGACAAATGAGATCCACACATGAAGCTTGATCACCCAAAATAGCCTCCAAATCTTTTTATTCCAAATAGAATGATAGTACAAATGATTTACAATAGCAATCCTTCACTAGATCCAACTAGTTTGCAAAGGGAGAAGAGCCTTGTATAAATAGTACATTGGGTGAAGATCCCAATGAGGGAGGGTGCATCACTTGGAGAAGATTTGAGACAAGTGTATGAGAAATAGCGACACCACTTCTCAAGACTCAAGCAAAGCGCCATTTGTGAGGTGGGAGAAGAGTGAGATAGGCGACACATGGCCCAAGTAGGTGGGATCCTCCTTGGGATGTGCGCCCTCCTTGGAGAATGCACCATCTAGAGGAAGAGGGGCACACCCTCTCTTCAATCTCTCGCGTGTGACACCTCACACCTCCAACTCAACACCAAACTCAATCTGAAGTGCTTTACTTCGATTCCCTTTGGTTTCCACATAGCCTTTTAGGCTTTATTTCACTCAAAACATGTTTCCGACAACTTTGCTAAAATTTAGCATTTCTGATTTTTTATGTCTTTTTTTGGTTTTGAGAGTAAAAATACCCTTTTAGTGATTAAAATTACTAATTTCACTCACAAAAGTGGGTACTTAGGTAAAGTGGGTGCTCTAGGTTAAAAAACGAGCACCCCAAGGCATATAATGCCTCCTAGTACGACTTTTTTATTACAAATTCAAATTACAATTAAAAAATTCCTTTTTACGGGAAATTTTTTAATAATTGAAAAAAAAAACAAAAAACCTAAGGGGGGACTTAGCACATTCCCGTAAAACTCTAGGAGGATGTTTAACATGGTAATATATATTAGACACTAGGATTAGATGACCATGCTAAGGCCTAGCCATGAGTATATACTCCAGCTTTGGAGGAATCGAGTGAAAAAACTCGGAAATTATAAATTGTTTGGACAACAGAATATAATTAACAAGTAAAAAAAACACTCCAGAGTAACAATTCATGTCTAAGTCTTAGGTGGGTAAACCTTTTACAAAATTCATCATGCAACATCTCTTATTACAATTCCTCGCAGGGTATGGAAATGTGGAAAAAGTTGGTCAAATAGACCGGTTGAACTTTTGAACTTTGAAAACTGAGCATTTGATTGCTCAAACTTTGGCAGCTCAACTGCAAGTCCAGCTAGTGCAACTCAGTGGATAATAGGGGGCATGTGAATATAAATTGCTTGTTTGTCTTTGTCTCTGTCTCATGCCCATGGTAGAGTTGGCATAATCTATTCAACCGTGGAATTTGGTGTTCAACTTACACCTTGAAGCTGATGAGAGCCCACTTTGAATTGGTTCGAGGTGATTCCAAGCCCATGCATCTAGTGTCGAAGCGTGTAAGGGGGATGAACTATGAGGCAACCCCCAAGAGGGGTGATACTCGGGACATGGATATACTACCTATAAATATCCTCCTTGATAATCTCGTTCATCTCCTACTAATTAGGCTCTTAGCTATATGAAGTGCTCTGCATAAAAGGCCATCTTAGTTTGCAATCCCCTAGGAGGGGTGTAACATCACCAGTTTTAATACCCACAAATTATAATGTAATCGTATAAATGTGATTTAGGCTGTTGAGCCAATATGTTTGGGGTGAAGCCCATATTGATTAATATGGCCGAGGGACGAATTGTATAATATGTACATCGAAATAATTAATAAAAATAATAATTGTTGGCTATGATATGAGAGGGATGATAACGATGGGGGGCTATGATTCCACAAGAGAGGGGGCTAAAGGGGGATCGAAATGTAAACCCACATCATTTGCTTGAGTTAATGTTCCATTACCAAATAATCCTCCCTTTGACTTGTTAGACACTCAATCATTGAATTCATGTAAGAGGGTGGGTGTGAGAAGTCACATTTCTTAGTTATTGGGAACATGGGGCTGAAGTACAATCAACATTGGGGATTGTGAGATTCAACTTGCTTGGTCTTGCTTGGGAAAAAGGGAAATTTGTATGGAAAAAGGGAGTTTTTACAGGTTTTTGGGCAGCAAGAGAGGAGTTGAGTGTTGGGAAGAGTACCAACTATGTTGTGCTTGAAGGAAGCCATTATTGGGCTGTTTTTATGTTGAACTTGTGGCCCGTATCCCTGTAAAAATGGGCTGTGTGCCTGTGGATCATTTCCAGTTGAGGAAATGGCTCAAGAGCCTTGTGAAGGCTGCTGTGAACACTCCTGGAGCAGTTGAGAGTTCTTGGAGTCTCCAATTGTGAAATCCCTGGCCAACTGAGTGCATTGGAGCCTTGGAGGGAAGTGGGAAGGTTTGAGGGACTGCATGGAAAAGAAGGAGGATCCCATTCCTTGGGTTGTGCAGGTTGTGGGGAAGAGAGCCAGTGGATTAAAACTGCTGTTGGAGTAGAACCTGGGTTTTGGGCTGCTAAATGTGGAGAGTGGACAACCAAGAGGGCCAAATTTCCTTGTGGACTCATAGCCTCAGCTTGTGGGTGGCTTGCTATTGAGAGAAAATGAACAACAAGCCTATGGCTGGGAGGAACGCCCTTCGTATGGAGCTAATTGGTTATTTTATAAACATATAAGTTCTCTGTTATGTTTATGATGTTTTTTCCGCTGTTTATGTGTTTTATTGAATGCTGTGTGTTTGCTGTTTTGTTGGAATAGTTGCATTCATGGATTTATATTATGCTGTTAGATGCATGTTAAATTATGGGCCTACTGCCCCTTGGTTATTTTATATGTATGGGGTGTTTTTAAATTTTGTTGTTAGTCAATGAGTATGTTACAAGGGGTGATCCATGTGACATGGGTATACTGCCTATAAATATCCTCCTTGATAATCGTTCATCTCCTACTGATTAGGCAGGATGTGGCTAGGAGTGTCTAAAGAGTACTTGAGTGAGGGAAGGTAGTCCATCGATATGCCAATTGATTGTAAGAAACAAGCAACCTTAGAGAACTAGCATCGTACTTTCCTGGGGGGTGTAGACTGGGAAATTTTCCTGGGGGGTGTAGATTGGGAAATGTCCTTCGAAGAGTAAACATGATATGGATATTGGACCTTGCTAGCAATCGAGTTAGCAAATTTCCAAAGATGTCGCAAAAACTCTACTATTTTGAAGACGGTCTCGATCTAGAAGGGGTGTGCTGCTAATTTTGCTTGAACATTGGGCTAGGGAATGGTCCTATTTTATCTGTTAATGCAATGGAGCAAGAGGGTCTGAAATTTCTCAATATGGGTTCAATCCAATTCAAGTAGGCTATGCCCTCACACCTCCAAACTATACAAAACTGTGGGTTTAGTGTTGTAGTCCACAAGGGTCTAGTTTGGGTAGGATGTCTCGAAGGTGGTGTTGGACACACTATCTCTTTAGAAGGGTGAGGGATCCATACCCCTTATTGGCATGGGGTTGGAGAGCTTGCCTCAACCTGAACTTGGGTTCTGAAAGCTGAACCCCAGATAAGTGTATGTAGTGGAAATATCGATCTCCTTCCCCCTAAAGTAGAGGTGAAAATTTGAGAGGGTCTTCTTTGATCATTGAGAATCATAACCGTGGTTTCCCAAGGTTGATTGCCAACTGTTGAAGGTCGCAAAATCTCAAACGGGCTTCCAACTGTCTTTGTAGATCCTTAGGGGTGGAGGCTCAAAGTAACACATTGTTAGCAAAAAGGAGGACGAAGATCGAGAGATGGTGGAGGAGACAACTTTCACCTAGTCAGATGTGCTTGTGCAAGAATGACTCCAACTCGTCTATGTAGATCCCAAATTAGGTAGGCAAGAGGGAGCACCCCTACTTCATCCCAATGGTGCTCCTAATGAAGTCTGGTATTCTATGCATTGTATGGAGGTGGCCAAGGACATAATGCTGCATAATAACAATGATGAAAATCTCTGGGATATCAATGTCTCTGAGCCTTTGGAGCATGGACTCCCTTGGAAAGAAGTCAAAGGCTTTCCAAAAGTCTACAAAGCAACAAAAGACTTTCCAAGAGCAATATCTACCCTCATCAGTAATGGCCTGCAGGGTGAGGATATGATCCATAGACTGATATCCTAGTCAAATACTGCTTTCCCCTTACCTTGAAGGTCTCTCCTCTCGAGCTCCTCGGATAGTTGTGTCCAAGAGTGAAGACTTGAGTTGAGTCTCAGATCCTTGTTTGAAGATTTCTTGTTGCGAGCAAATTTCGTCATGCTTGTTCTTGAGGTCCAAGAATTTTGTATGCAATGAGTCGCTAGGTGGATGGAGGGTTTCATGTGTTTTGGCATCATGTACCATCTATTTGAAAATAAAGTTCTCAGACCCTACGTACAAAACCCCAGTTTATAAGATTGTGAACAACACCATTTAATTGTTCCGCCCTCACAAAAACACCTGGATTTGACCTGCCTTTAGTTGTTTTATTTTATGGGTCAATTCCTTGAGATTATCTACCCAAACCATTGCTGGAATTTGCATTGTACCCATGTCTTCATTCACTGCTATTTCAAGTTGTTGTTGCCCTCTTGGAGAGGCCACCACGAGGGACAAAGCAGGTTGGGCTAGTGCAGCGTTTGCATGATGAGTTGGGGATGGGTTTGAGGGGATTGGGGGCAAGGGAAGAGGAGGTAGTACCAGAGCTAAGGGGGTTAGCAATAGTGGAGAGGGTAAGTAATGCGGGGTGGGGTGGGGTGGGGTGTAGGGGGTGTAGAGTTGTAGAATCCACACAATTGATTAGTAGACGACAATCATTACATGGAAATGTATTATATTTATGGGTAATAACTATCATGGAGTGATAAGTATTCTTAGTAGCTATTAAAATGTTTTTATGTTTTTATTATGCATGTGGAATTAGCATAGGATAAAACATATTATTGGTTGGAATTGCCACTTGTTGAGAGTTGATTTCCAAATAATAGGTAGTTTGTCTTACTATTATTGTAATTAGTTGAGAGTCTCACTCCAACTAATAGGGTAGGTTGTTGAGATATGTGCTTTATGAAAATAACATGTTAGTTGTGAATGTAAAAGCTATGTAAGCTTGTGCATTACTTAATAAAAATTCAATTGAGATTTTTCATTCATACTTCAATGTAGAATTTTGCTCTTGAGTGGTTTTAATCCACGTCATTGCTACCAAGAGCATTTCGATCCAGCCTTGGGTTTTAAGTACCTGCGCTTTATTTTCCTTCTTACAATCTCATTAGGTTTGGGTATTGATAAGTTTAAGTACAGTTTCAACTTTGATACGAAGAGTTTTCTCATCTTGATCTGCTCCATTATTTAATCTCGCTAGCGGAAGATATTGCTTATATATGTCGTGCATAAATTGTTTTTTTTTTGGTAGATAGATTGCAATAGTAGTATTGGGAAATATATCTAGTACCTAGGATTGGTCTGATCGATGCCATATCTTGAGAAAGGTGGAAGATTTTCTTGGCATTTTCCATCCTAAGGAGGAAGAGTGGAAAGTTGATCCAATGAGCAAGTTATCAAGGATATTGTGAATCCATTTGCAAAGATAGGGACACTTCTGATTGAAGGAAAGGAATAAACCTCCACATATTTCCAATGCCTTACGCCAAAGTGTATTCTAAGGATAGTAATTGTGCCAATCAAATGGAAAATTGATCTAGCTTCTTTGAATCGCTTTGTTGTGAATTCCTCTTTTACTTAGTGAAGAAAGCGACTTTGATGCTCTGTATATACATTTAGTGTGTGATCTATAGTTGGCTACATTTAGTTTTGGGTGCATTATTCATTGGATGGATTACTTCTTTAGAATTACATTTATTGTGTGTTAAGCGACATCACAGTTAACCTCAAAAAGTCATTCGCTTGCAATTGATTTGGGTTTTTGCATGTGACTAGGTTTATCTGGCAGGACTGACGTTATTAATATTCTGCTTGGACAGTTGTTATGGTGTGTGTTGGTTGAAGTTGGTAGTTTATGATATCTGGCCTCGATACCCATGTAGTAACAATTGTAGTCTCATTGATTGCACTCTCCATGTGAGTGCATGATTTCTCTGTTTGGGACGACACAACAATGAGGTATCTCTCTTTTTACAGTACAATGTGAATAATCTCATAACTCTCGACACTTGAAGCAATATAGTTAATAGGGTTGGAGTTTCATTCTAATCTGAGTATTTTTAAATGTTATTATACTTAGAAGGTAATTCTCTGTCTTGTTTACCTTCTGCATTATAAGAGAGCTATTTATAAGTAACCTATGTTAGCCATAAGTGTTAACTCTCTTGTGAAATGCTTTTACTCATCATTGTTAAGAGGAGTGGGCCTAATGGTTAAGAACATGTGTTTCCTCCTAAGAGGTCACATGTTCAAATCCAGAGGGGGGTGTTAGAATATGAAAGATTGTGCTCGTTTTACCATTGACAATACCCTTGTCACCCAACCATAGGTCGAAGCCACCCTCTGAGCACCTTGACCTTGACAGAGAAGAATACTGGTAGCAATCAATAGCCAAGCAAGGCTAATGCACCAAGCAAGAATAGAAACCAAAGTTGATCAGATAGTCCCACCTAGAAACTGGCGCAACACCTTCCCAAAATTGCCAACTGCAGTGCGCACTGGCTCTTTGCAATTCCGAGAATGTGTCAAATGAGTGACTGGCGCCCTGTATTTATAGTGGTTCTGGCAAACTTACTGGGGCCGACTTCTCCTTCTGGGTACTAATTAATTCATATTAATTGTATTTCTGCAGCCGACATCTCGTCTAGGGTTTCCTTTACTTCTTTGCTTCCTTCC